>JAJEJO010003702.1:197364-229526 GCA_020662805.1 Glaucomys volans
TTCTTAAGTTACCTAGTGTTTGCATCCAGCTCTGTAATGGCATTCTAGCCATTTTGTTTACTATCATAAGATTATTACAGGAAAAAGGAGGGAAAGGAGACACTACATTTTGTAGGCTTTCACGTTTTATATCATTTTGCAGGTTTTTAAACATTAGTGGAAAAAGAATGATAAAGCAATCATATACCAGGAGATTGTTGTTTATATTCTTCATTAGGAAATGTTTTGGGGGCTGGGAATGTGGCTCAGTGGTAGAGCATTTGTCTAGCATGGGAAAGGCCCCACACCACAAAACAAAACAAAACAAAACAAAACAAAACAAAAACCAAAAAATGCACAATGGAAACTTTTTTGAAGTGTTCTTTCCACTCCCAAATTCTCAGCACAATGCCAGTCAATAGACCAAAATGTGCGAGTGACATTTAACTCTACTCGTTTGGTAGAATTATCTTTGTAGCATGGTAATATTGTAGTCACCTGTTTTCTTAGCTCAACTGCTAAATTTATCCTAAACCAAACCATTCCGCTTTTTTTTTTTCCACAATGAGGCTTAGTAAAAATAAATTCTTTTGAGGAATAGCAACAGTTAAGATAGTTTTGAGTCTACATATTTGTAATAAGTAAAAATAATACTTCATACTTTTTGGATTTACATCAGATTACACCATTTTCCTACTAGTCAACTGACTTCTTGTTTAAAAGCTGTCTGTTTGCACGTTTATGAAGTAAAAATGAAGGAAAGAAAAACAACAAAAGACAGTCTAATCTTGTTACAGAGATTCTGTATTCTGTGCATGGCTCCAAATTGTCTTTTTTTCTGTGATTTCACAGTAGTTAAAAGGAATGGGATACATAACTTTTATATACTTCCAGCCATAGATGATGTGCTTCAAGGAACTAAAAAATGGATTTTAAATGTTCTCAAGATTGATTTTTTTTTTTTTAGCTTATAATTCATTCTTAGCATAATTGTCAACTTTTAGGATGAGGAGACAGATGCATGAACTTCCTAATCCCTGAAGCCTAACCTTGGCACTAAGAGGCTATAAATTTCCTATTACCTATGGGCTAACCTTGACTTCAGACACTACATTTTTTCATACATGTTAATGACCATATGCACATCTAGATCACTGTGGTTAAATCTCTGAAGCTATTCACTACCATTCCCTGAGCTAAGGCAGAGTGCATGGCAGCCAATTATAAAACTCAACTGCAATGTAACAGTCAGAAATGAGACCAGAGGGGGGAAATCCAGGGTTCCATACTATAACTCTTATTTTCTATTTTCATATTTTGTGCCAGAAGATTGTGCAACTAGGTCTTAGATCATTTTTACCTCCTCTGATAATTAACTTACTTTCTTTTCTTTGGAGAAAATCTCTTTTAGAAGATTGGAGTGATTCCTCTTATACCAAGCAAAGTTTTCAGTGTAATTAGTTTGCTAGCTGATGAGTAAACATATGCCTGGCCACTGTCTGTGCAGACAATCTTAAACTTTTATTTATTTATTTATTTATTTATTTATTTATTTTAGTTTATAATTTTGTGAATTTATTACTTAAAATTTTGGCCTAGGACTTTTTTGGACTTCTTTTTATTCTAAGTGTTCTTTCCAGGAAGCAGAAGCAAATTCAGCTCCTTAATCTTTTTAGCAGGAAAAGTCTAGGTGTTTTCTCTTGGTTAAGGCATGGGTAAACAACATTGCTTACTTTTATTTTTTTAAATATTCATCTTTTTGGCAGTGCTGTGGATTGAACCAAGGAGCACTTTACCACTAAGCTATGTCCCTAGCCCTTTTATTTTTTACTTTGAGATAAGTTCTAAGTTGTCAAAGCTCACCTGGAACTTGTGATCTTTCTGCCTCAGTCTCCTGAGTCTCTGGGATTACTGATGTGTACCACCACATGTGGTGACTTTTATTCTTATTCTTCCTTACTTCTCTGTTTTTGACTGTACACTAGTCATGGTCAGTAGTCGGGGATCAGTTTGAATCTTAGTGTTAAGTTTGACTTAGTTTGGAAGTCAGAACTGGCTATTTACTGATTAAGATCTATGAGTCTTCCTCTGTGTCCTGCTTCTGACATACCATCTTTGCATCTGAGTAAAAGGGCCCACCCCAAATTGCAAATAGCAAATTCAGTCTTTCTCTTGTTTCCCATATATAATGTCAACATTATATATTAACTAAAAGCAGCATTTTTAATATGAAGACTAACATACTTCTAAACTTTATCTTAGTTATCTTTGATATATTTGGAATTAAAGCTCAAAGATTATTTTTCCCCTTAACTGCCTATGATTGTCACTTTAAATACATTTGAGTACTTTTAAGTGGTTCTAATAGTAAAACCTGATTATTTGGTTGGAAGGGATGGAAGTGGAAAGTGGGCTTAATTGGTGATAAGTTTAAATTAATAAATTATTAAATTAGAATATTTTAAAAGAAAAGTATTTGAAACTAGGCTAACAACATCTGGTAAAAACAAGTTTAAATCATACACAAATTTTGGTTTTGAAGATATACCTGTTAGGAATTAGATCTGACTTTGTAACAGGAACTCCAAATATCATGTCAAAATAAATTGATATTTTTATTTCTCATATAAAAAGAAGTTGAGTTAGGCAGTCTGGAGTTGGTTTAGCAGCTTCATGATCAAAAATACCCAAGCTGCTATTTTTTCTATTCTTCCTTCCTTTAATACCTGGTTTCAATCTTTAAGGTCACCTCATGAGGCAATGTGACTACTGGAACTCCAGCCATTGCTTCCTTATTCCCAGAGAGAAAAGAAAGGACATGTCAGCATTCATTCTGGCACCTAAAAGAAGTTTTTTCTTAAAGTCCTTTGTAATTTCCTGTTCATTTTACTGCACTTAATTTTGAAGAGAAGCTGCTTCAAATAAAATCAGTGTTTTACTAAGAAAGGAACAATGGATGTTAGGTAGGGAACTCACAACTCACAACTTTGGCAACAAAGAGGCCTTTTGAGTAATGAAAAGTTAACTACATTGGAGGCAAACTATTTGAGTTATGATTAAGACCAACAATAAATGCTGTGATGAATCTTTCATTTTTGTAGTTTTAACTGAAAGAGTTCTTAGCAAAATAAGGGATTATATTCTGAGAATGAGCATGCAGCCAGACCTTATGTGGACTTGTTGCCAGAAGGTTGTAAGAATTTTTAAATTTTTGACCCATCTCAGTACATAAAATGTAATGATTAATGCTACTGCCCATAAACAGACCCCCTTTTTTATTGTCAAATACTTGTATAATCAAGCATAATTAAGTTAGCATATTTTATAAAATTAGAAAATCTCTTCCCTGGTTTCTCCCAGCCTCTGTTGATGATGATTAACAGTAATTCCACCTTCCTTGATACCTTTATAGGAAAGATTGCTTTTCTACAGCTAGACATTTCTGCTACTGTTCTAATGCCACTCTGGTGTTTAAGCACATGGACCAGGTCTTGTTTTTTGACTTGTCATTGACTAGTTAGGTTTTCTTCACAAGATTCCTTAGCTAATACTGTCATACTGGTTCCCAAAAGTTATCAGTAAGGCAGCTTTATATTTTGACTTCTGTTATCATTATCTTTATTATTATCTTTATTATTATTATTAACATTGATTATACAGATTAATGGGATTCACTGTGATATTTTCATACATATCATGCAGTTTTTTTTTTTACTTCTTAATCTTGAAATTATTGTACCAGCATCTAATTTCTAAGGCTCAATTCTGGTTGTTGCCATTTGATCCAAGAATACCTGGCAGTATAAGCAGTGGAGATCAGATGTTTTTGTTTCTCTTGATACTCAGAATAAAACTCAGAGTAATTAGAAGCACAGGCTCCTAGTTCTGTACTTTGATGTCCAAAGATTCTAGATAGTTGCACACTGCAGAGTCAGACTGTCTCGCTTTGGATCCCCAGTTACTGTGTAACTTTGAGCAAGTTATTTACATGTATTATTCAGTCAGGTTGGCTAGAGGTATATGCCCATCTAATTTTTCAGCAGGAAATGATAACATATAGTAAAAAATGCCTGTAGAGATATACAGGAAGATTGAAAATCCTTACTTTATAAACTGATTTTTAAGCATAATTGATCATTTATCATAGCTAACATATAGAACACTCCCATCAGGGCTAAGAAGTAAAAAAGAATATTATCCTCATTTATATGTAGTAAAATAAAGGCACTGAGGTAAGTTGTAGACCACTCCCTCTGTGATGTTGGCACCTACCCATTGGTTTTACCAATGCCTCTGATTAGTCCTGGTTTCCTTAAAAGAAAAAAATAATAATATTGGCATGTTCTGTCCTAGGTCTTCCAGACTCACTCTCCCTGATCTTTTGTGGCCTTTTATATATGGATATCTAGTAGATCACCTCCAACTTCCATCTCCCCCTCAATCTGTAATCAATATATGCAGTTAACTGTAGACATCTTCACTGGTATAGTCCATGAGTACCTCAAAGTGCATATCTAAATCTAAATTATTATTCTGCCCACTCCATATTATCATTTTGGAATGATTAAAGTAAGCGAATCCGCACTTCCCAAACCCCTGAAACCTAAAATATTGAGATTAAAAATGACATATGGAGAAGATAGTTACCTAACATATATATGTATATATACATACACACACACACACACACACACACATATATACAGATATATATATATATATAAAAAAGGTAGCTCCACAGAATGAAATCTACCATCTTGATTCTTTAAAAGTTACTTCCTCAGTGCAGCCTTCCTATCATTCACTGCTCCTTTCTCCCACCACTATTATCTACCCCCAATATTCTTTTCCTCATAGCACCCTTTTATTCATGGTCCTTGTTAAAATTTATTATTATAGTAATTTTCTTACATGTTCATTTAATGCACTCTCCCCTCTGGTGTTTGCAGTTTCATAAGGATATGAATTAGAATCTATTTTATATACTATTATATGATCAGCCAGGGTGCTAGGACTGTCAGAGAGTAATGAATATTTGATAAATGAATTGATCTAAAAGAGACTTTAAAGAATTACCATTCCTTATGTTTCTTCCTTTAAACTTGCCCCCTTGTGTATTCCCCAAATTCCATGTGATCTTTCTAGAATCTGTTGTTTTGTGAACCTTACTAGTGGAAGAGCTTTTTCTCATAATTGGAGGAAAAATATAATTTCCAGTAATGATACAAGTAGTGATATCTGGTTACCTTATTTAATCAGGAGAATAAAAAACAGCATTTTGCCCCAAACATAGAACAAATAATTTTGGCAGGGCTATCTTTAGAATGAGTTTTCTTAGATTCATTTGACATACTGTAACTATTTCTGGACACCACAGTATTCCCATAATGATGACTGAGGCGTTTGATGATCCTGCACTTTTTAAATCTGAAATAAGAATGTTTTTTAAATAATTGATTTAAAGTTGAAACAAGTTACAGAATATACGACCCAGAATAGGTGTTAATAAGACGATCATAATTGTAAATATTTATTCAAATGTGAAAAAATGACATTCTGGTTCAAAAATCATAGTTTATTCATCCCAGTAGTCTGACAAAAAATGAAATAAATGTTTTATGAGATATAGGAAAACAGATTATATCTAGATTGAAAGGCTTTAGATACAGTTTTCATGATTGAAATAATTTGTGATAACTGCTCCTGGAGAATTGACAAAGAAAAATTAGCTGCTCGGGAATAAAGGGTAATTTCTCAATCATATGTAAATGACAATGGCCCATGAAGAAAGAAGACAAAGATTTATCTCTAAAGGAAGTGAAGTATCTAGTTGGGAGAAGCTACTCCTAATCTGTTGCTTAATAAATACTGAAGGAATTTATACTTTAAATAAATGCCTTATCCAAATCATAGTGGAGTGTTGTTGGCCACGTACTATATACTCTATTTTCATTATTTAATTTTTAATACAATTACATGAGATAGGTGCTATGTTATACCAATTTGATGAATAAGGAATGTGAGTAGAACTAGTCCAAAATTACAGTGTAGTTGTTCAAACTCAGGGTCTCTTGATTACAGAAAGCTCAAGGACTTAAATCATTTCTGCTCCCAAAGAACATTTCATGGACTCTCAAGAATTTCAGAAATAAAGTGTAGGCAGAATTGAAAATGAATTACACAAATGCGAGTATTGAAGTGAGGAATAAAATTTGGGTTCTAAAAGATGCATAATTTTTAAAATAATTTCTACCTATGCAATTATTTAATTAATATACATTCTATGGGAACATCCAAAAATATTCATTTCTAATGACCCACGAGAATGTATTATAAGGTCTCCATATAGATTATAATCTAAGTAAACAATTATCTTCTGGAATCTTCTATTTAACCTAGTATATTGCTCAAAAGGATGATTAGAGTGACAAAAATGCTCATGTCTCCCCTATTTAAAAGACAAGAAAAAAAGGGAAAAAACTTTCCTTTTCTCCCCTTGAACTATAATACTGGAAAGAGCATTGTTCAGTATCTTTCTCTCCTCCCAACTTAGTCTTCAGCCTCCTATAATTTGCCAGCCTCTTGCTTTTACTGGTAATCTCCTGGCTATGAACACATAAATAGTTTTCATGTTCTTGCAGTTTTCAAAGTCTGACATTTTAACATTTCACTGTTTCTTAAAATACATGGGTTCCATTATAAAGTAGCTCTGGCCTCTTCTCTCCACTTTTCTGTTGTTTTCCCTCATTCATTTCCTATTTTAGCTCCTTCTTTGAATTCTATCCCTGTCTTCTCATACTGTAGTCATACATTTCTTTTTTTTTATTATTGATTCATTGAACACAAATGGAGTACAGCTATTGTTTCACTGGTTGTACACAAAGTAGAGTCACACCATCTGTGCGTTCATGCATGTACACAGGGCAATGGTATCTGTCACACATTCTGTTATTATTCTTACCCCCCCACCCCGACCCCACCCCTCCCTTCCCTCTATGCTATCTATCCTTCCTCAGTAAGTGGATGATGTTGGAGACTGTTATGCTAAGTGAGATCAGCCAATCCCAAAAATCCAAAGGCCGAATGGTCTCTCTGATAAATGTAATCATATATTTCTTTTACTGCCATGGCTTCAAGTATATACTTGCAAACTTGGTGAACCTAGCTGAAATGCCACAAAGTTGTTTTGCTGGACAAATAGTTCATCTAAGCACCAGACCTTTATATGCAAGCTCTTGCTAGACCTCTCCAAGTAGATACTTTATAGGTGGCTTTTGAATTTAAGTTTCTGGAATGTATCTTCCTTACCTCTGTACCTGCTTGCATTTTGTATTTCATTTATTATCACTTCACAGGAAGCTCTAGGCTATATCTCCCAGAGATTTTGATTCATTTGAAATCTAGAGTTGACATTAGGAATTTGCATTTTAACAGGAATCCCAGCAGGTGATGTATGGCCCAGGTTCTTCAAGACTTAACATGTAGATTTGTATAGTAGTGATGAGTCAGGTAGGGCTGAAATCTAGAAGTTCTGCTTCTCAAACTGTGTACATTGGCAGAGGATGGTTTTCCCATTTGCAAATGCAAATTATGATGTGGTCTAGGAGCATCCCTGTCACCCTCATTCTTTCCCTTCCACTTACCCTTTCCATGTAATCTGTCTCTGACTCTTGATTCTCTCCAATCTGTTCCCTGCTTATTATTCCTTCTGCTATACCTCAGTATGGGGCATTATTCCTTCTCACCTGTATTATCTAAAGAACCACTTAATTGCTTTCACTGACTTTATCTTCTCTACCTTATCCCTACCTCACATATTTAAGTCCTCTCACTATAATCAGAAAGGTCTTTAAAATATAAATCTGATCATGTCATTCATTTTCTTTACCAATTTCTTCAGTTTAAGCTATTAACTCCCTAAAGAGGCCCACCTTCCTTTTATTATCCCCTGCAAAGATACTGTACAAGCCATTCATGCCTTGCTCTTTCCTTTCCCTTCTTTCTCTCTCCTGTACCTTTGGTGATCTAGTTCCCTCTCTCCTAAATGCACTTACTTCTTCCTCCTCATATGTAACTGCTTGATTTTGGAGTATGTTATTGAATAAGGAAGAATCATAAATAAGACCATTGCCTACAGGGCTGCTATAGAGATGAGGAAAGATGATTATAGGAACCCTATATAAATATAATTGTATATATAGGATGTGAGGCAAATGTTAGTATTTAAATTGAAGTACAGAAGGGTTTTCATCTTGTCTAAAAAGATGAAACACTACTGAAGGTATTGCTATTATTTGGTTTATATGTTGAACAACTACTCCATTACATAGGTTTGGACATTGAGGAGGTTTAAATTGATGTTGAGTTGGCCTTTTATGCTGTTGTTTTCAGCAGGTTTTTGTGCTCTAGCTTCTTCCTTTCCCTCCTGTAGCAGGTACCCAGCAAGTGCTTTCACCAGTTTTTTAATCAAACAATGAATTAACATCGTTTCCCCTACGACTCCTGCAGTCATTGAGTATCCAACAAGAATTGCCAGATAAAGCCCTCTTGTGTTTGTGAGTTTACTTTGAAGGAGGGGGACTGCTTTCATTTGAGGCTTAAATATTTTTCTTTGCTAGATACATTGTTATGCTAAACGAATTCTCACAGTCAAAAAAATTCAGATTTTAGGATATTTTAATTTTTTTTTTAGAATGTTTTAAGAATGCATGTCTTATACTGATTCAGTATCTTAATTTTCTTTGTTCACTTACTTCACTGGAACACACAGTACAGTACCTAAAGCCTAGTTTCTCTTGGACTAAGGAACAATCTGTTGTTTGCCAAAACAAAATGTATTTCTTCAGGGCACTATAGTAATGTTTTAAATTTTCACTACTTAAAATGATGAAAGATTTTGTTTTCCCCAAATAAAGTTTCCTTATTTAATTGAAAACACAAAAGTACACCTATTACATGATAATCAAATTACAGGTTGCAAAAAGAATATAGAGGTTCATAATCACACTTATTTACTAATAATCTCAATATTTTTGGTGTGTTCTCCTTCTAAATTTTTTGCCAATAGTGCATGTGAAGAGGAGGTAAATTATATTTAAAAAATAAAATTAAGCATTTATACTATTAAGTATCCAGTTTTTCATTTAATATGTTAGAAACATCTTTTTTGTCAGGTAAAATTTTACATCAATTTTTATAAGGTTGCATCTCATTCATACTTCATTTAACAGTATTCCATTGATGATGACTGTTTAGCTTTCTTCCAATTTACCAGTACTAAAACATTCTTATACAGTATTTTTTGCTCATCTGATTGAATTCTTACAGTGTTATGGCTTAAATTTTCAGAGCTAGACTTATAGGTCATAGACATATTCCAGTTTATGGGCATCATTTGTTTTGATGTCTTTTATTACTACCAAATTACTAGCATGTAATCATTTAAAAAACTATTCATTGCAAATCTACCAAAGTATCTTTTGTCCACATCTGAATATATCACAATAAATCTTGCATGCATATATAACCAGCCCTATCGTAGTTAATTTGAGTAGCTTTTTAGGAGTCTTTTGTGGCAACTTCAGTTAAAGTTATTTTAGAATAAATATCAGTGCATTGAATTAAAATTACTTAATGGAAAAGTGGAATATAGAGAGGGTTACTTAGGTCAATTGAATTATTGGCTTAAAAATTTTATGGTATAATTTAAATCATTGTGCTACTTAAAAATTATAGTCTAAATTTGATGTATTTTAATATTGCAAAAAATATTTAGCCTTTTCTGATCTGTGCTACTAAGAGCTTACTATATTACTCTATCAGTAGACTTCAAAAGAAGTGGTGATGGTTCCCGTCCATGTTCACTTTCCAATAGACTTTTGTTTATCAGTTAATGCAGACAAGCTGCCCTGTCCAATTTAGTAGCCTAGCCAGGATGTGGTTATTTAAATTAAATTGAAATTAGCTGTGTTTCAAATGCTAAATAGCCACTTGTGACTGGCAGCTACTTTATTGGATAGCGCAGATATAGAACATGTCATGTCCATCATCACAAAAAGCTCTATTGGACACTGCTGGTTAAAAAACAAGTAGCAAAATTAGGGAGTGGAATTGAATGAGGATTCTTTTTTGTGCCCTTTTAGTAATAAACAGTCAATAAAATAACCCAGTTCTATGGCTCTCTTGGTTATTTGAGATTGAGGTTTATCTTTTTAATATTGTCTGTCTGAACTCTTAGCTCACTGACATTGGCCTTTGCAATTCACATATTGGATTAAGCTGATTTGATTAGCCACTTAATCCTTTTCTTACTACACACAGAAACTTGAACATGGTACAGACATCCCTAAGCTGAAATCTTCTAAAGACCACCTGATGGCATATCTTTCTTTAAGGCAATAATTCTCAAATATGGAAAAGTTGCTGAACCCATCTGTGTATTGGCTTAGTGTGCTTGCCAATAATTCCATCTGCTACCAGTGCAGAAAAAAGAAATTACCTTTTACTTTCAAACAGTATGTTGGGTACTTAAACTTGGAAGACTCTATTTAGTCATTTAAGTGGCTCTTGAGTTAGTAGAGGTCTAAAGGGGAAAGAATGGGGCACTTCTTTACCGTAGTACTAAGTTACATAGAACAGGTGATAAAATTTTCCAAGAGGCATAAACCTATCCTATTGTGGATTTAGGAAGTAGGCATTACAATCTTGCTTTCCCACCTTCAGTCTACCATATTTGAAAATTGGATTGGATAGACAATTTGAAAATCATCCCACTGACAATAAATAAGATAATAATAGCTTTTCTTGAATCATGGCTTGCTCATCAGAGTAGTTTAGTCAAACTGAGTAACAAAGCATCACTCAGACAAGCAATATTTACACTGCAGCAATCCAGAGAGATATCAGTATATAAACCTAGTGTAAGTTAGGTGGCCTGGAAGGCTCAGGAGCCCATGAGATCACAGTTACATGACATTCATTAAGGGAGTGATAAGAACTGTTTTGAATTGAAGAACAATTCTGCTCCTCAGTACAAGTCATTTACTTCCAGATCTTCTGATTTTGATTATAAAGAGAAAATGGAGAAACTGAGAATTGTATGTGAACCTAATGTTTATTTTGTTTAAGATACTTGGAGGCCAAACAAAACTTGTCTGCAGTATGGACCCAGTCTACAGGCTATGGGTGTGCCACCTCTACTTAATAGGGCTTTTTCTTTATTCCTTTTATAAGAAATGGTTGTCTGCTCGAGAAAATGTAATAATGTTTTAGTCCTTTTAGTCTTTCCTAGTGTAACTGTTTGGTCCTCCTCCCATTTTTATAAATAATACTTGTTCAGAGAAGCACAGTAATACTGCTAATATGGGCAACGCTTTCTTAGCAATCAAGATAAGACTATCACAAAAAGAAAAACACCTTACATCTTGGGAAATTATTTAAGCTGGGTAAAATGTGAATTTCCATATGAAAGATTTTGAAGCATTTAATTCTAATGAATTATACAAATGTTTGTGAAATTTGATGGCAGTATGCTTAAAGTTTTTCACAGCATGTTAACATTCTGGAACTTGAAGCATAACTTAATTTTTTTTGCCATGTTTAAACTACAAGGAAGAACATACAAACCCACTATTTGGAAAACCCATATTGCCAATTCTCTAATCTGTTCAAAGTTTGAGGTTAAAGTTGAAGTGCTTGCTCTCTGTGCTGTGAAACATGTGTTGTACAACTTTACATCCAGCTACTGGTTATATTTGTTCTACCTATGGAGCACCAAAGTATATTAAAACTATTCCTTTGATTGGAAAATAGAATATGTTATCAAATTCAGAATAAAGTTTGGTTGATAGCAACTAAATTTGCATAAGACAGTCAGATGGTGTGATTCAAGAATGTGAAGTATAAAACTATGGAGCATCAATGCAGAGACAGTGCTGAGAGAGTGCCATTTGACAGGACCAGCTGCTGAACCATCAGAAAAACATTGCTTTGGCTTACTGCGTTACCACCATATCATAATATCTTCAAGGGATTAGGGATAAAAGCCAGAGGATAATGGGATATCTGATGGAAGTTTTTAAGTGTTTTTGTATTTATGACTTTTTTGTGCTATTTGGAGTATCATCTTTATTAGGAAAAAATTAGTGTGACTGCAATAGGCAGATTAAATATAAGCATAGTAATACTCTAAAAGGGTGACAGTGTAATTACAGATAAATATCTGCATTTGAGTAGCCTTTGCCTTTCTCTGGGTTTAACCAAGTTTGCATAAAACAGTTTACCTTAGAGAGTTAAAGAATAGAAGTGTAGGGATAGCATGCCAGATGGGTTAGTGGGAGGGTTTTCAAAGTATATAAGTGGTTTATATAAAAAAATCTGGGATAAAATGGGAAAAAAATAAAACTGTTCAGTAAGAGCAGCTTAACTTTGTAAAATACCACTTTATACAGAAATTTCTAAATATCTTCTATCCAAGAGAAACTAGTGCTTTAAAAAAATAGCAGTTATGGTTGCCAAGTAAGGTATTGGTTCTCTAATAGTAATGGCCTTCACTGAAAAAGTAACATGGGTGTCTTTCAGGCATGTTTTAAGGACATTTTCATAATAATCAGTATGTGACATTGGCCTCCAAAATTTTTATTTGTAAAGAAATCTTTGAACTGATTTGAAAATTCCTTATAACTCATTCTTCAAAAGTATCAATTTATTTAATTACATTTAAATTCATTCCCTTTCAAAAATTCCTTAAGAAGCAAATTAGTGCTAGGAGCTATTTACACTTGTAAATGCAATTAAAATAGAAAAATCATTTGGGAAACTCACTGAGATTGCTGTTAATAGCAATGATCGTTTCTCCCATATTAATTTGAAACGGAGAAGTGGAAAAAAATTACTTCAAGAATTTAAAAAGTGACATGTATATTATTGTTGTAAATTGAGCTACTTACATTATTTTCTAGATTAAAATGTAATTTGTTATATGAAGTAGTGTATTTTTTAAAATTTTGTTTCTCTGCTGTATGGGATATTTTAAAGTATATTTATAAAACATGTCCAAGTTGAACTTTAAAATTAAGTTGTTTGAAAATGTTAGTATAATTGACTTAGCTAAAGAAGTTAGAGGTGCAGATTTCAAAAATGGATTACACTTTACATAAAACAGTTCTCTTTGTATTTGCACTGTCTGTAAATTTCTATTTAAAAATACATAATTGAGCAGAAGTTTATGATTTTCTTGACAAATTGATGCCACAGGAATGCCATTTCTGTATTTAGTGGTACCTATCGTTTTCTTGAAGCAGTAGCCCATTAGACTAAACATAGGTGTACCTTCACTGAAAGATACTTAATTCTCTGAGCAGCCTAGTAGAACTGTCCATCCTGGTTCCCTTGCTAGTACTGGCAAAACTGCATTGTAGTAGACTGCAAGTGATAATTAGTAATAGGTTTGTTTGGGATTTTTTTTAAATATAGTTTTAATTTTTTCTAATATAGTTAATTTTTCTTGTGCCAGACAGAATAACACTGAGGATGAGGATGCATATGAGGAAAATAGATATGATCCCCTTTCTTAAACAGAACTTTTCTTGTAGCAAGAGATAAAGGCTAATAAAGAGGCAGTTGTTAATATTAACTGTCTAAGATGTATTGGTTAGAGACAGATTCTTAGAGAAGGTAAGAACTTGACAGATGATGATGATGACTCTGATTTGCTGTGGGAATGCAATGGAGTGAAATGAAGGATTTAAGATGTTGCTAGATTTCATGGGAGAAAATTCTATTAAGGTGGATAGAAAAACATCTTTTAAAAATGTTTATACTGAGTGAGATGAAATCTCAGTGTAGTTTTTATTTCCGTTTCCCTGATTGCTAGGATGTTGAGCATTTTTTCATATATTTATTGGTCATTGTATTTCTTCTTTTGGAGAAATATCTGTATATTTTATTTCCCCACTTATTCATTGGCTTATTTGGTTTTTTAATTTTTTTGTTTTTTTAGTTCTTTTTATATTTTGTTTTTTAATCCTGTGTTGGAAGAGTAGCTGGTAAAGATTTTCTCTGCTTTCTGTAGATTCTTAATCATTTCCTTTGCTGTACAGAAGCTTTTTGATTTATTGTTGTCCCACTTAATGATTTTTTTGGTTGTATTTCTTGAGCTTTAGGAGTCTTGCTAAGGAAGTTTTTGTCTACGATGTTAAGAGTGTTGGCCTTATGTTTTCTTCTAGGAGTTGCAAAGTTTCTGGGCTAATTCCTAGGTCTTTGATCCACCTTGATTAGACTTTTGTGCAGGATGAGAGATGGGAATAAATTTAATTCTTCTATGTCTAGAGATCCAGTTTTCTCAGATTTAAAAGTTAAAAAGGCTATTTTTTCTCTACTGTATGTTTTTCACAACTTTGTTTATTGTCAAATAACTATATCTATGCAGGTTTGTCTGTGTCTTCTCTTCCATTAGTCGTCATGTTTGTTTTGATGGTAGTACCATGTTGGTTTTGTTCTATAGCTCTGTAGAATAATTTGAGATCAAATATTGTAATACCCTCAATGTGACTTCTCTTGTTCAGTTTTGCTTTGGCTGTTGTGGGTCTTTTATTCTTCCAAATGAATTTTAGGGCAATTTTTTTTAGTTCTGTGAAGACTGTCATTGGTGTTTTGATAGGGATTGCATTGAATCTATAGGTTGCTTTTGATAATATGCCCATTTTGACAATATTAATTCTACTTAATAGTACATGGTAGGGCTTTCCATCTTCTAAGTTTCTTTCAATGTTCTGTAGTTTTCATTGCAGAGGGCTTTCACCTCTTTATTCCCAAGTTTGGTTTGTTTTGTTTTGTTTTTGAGATTATTATGAACAGAATAGTTTTCCTGATTCTTCCTCAGCAGATTCATTATTGGAATATAGGAAAGCTATTAATTTATGAATGTTGATCTTGTATCCTGCTACTTTGCTGAATGAGGGAAGAGCTCAGAAGAAGACAATTCAGGTTTCTTCCTTGAGCAGTTGGTAGTGCCAGACTCAGTAGGAGGTAGGGGTTTAAATAGTGAGAATGAAGGCAGAAGAGTTCCATTTAGAGAGAATGAATTTGAGTAGCTTCTAGAACATCTATGAGGAGATGTCTAGTAAATGACTTTACAGAATTATGTATTCAGAACTCTTCTTGCCCATGCCAACGTTTTTTGGGTTTCTGGTTGTTTGGGTTTTATACAGAATTTTTCTCCTGTGTGTCTGAAAGAATTTGAAATTTATTTCACACTTTATCTATTTGCATAATAAATTGGCTACTGGAGTTTTATGATTTGCTGTTTGTTGCAACAAATTACTCTTGTCTTGGTTCCTATTACTGATTAGGGGATTTAAGTAGCGGTTAAGAGAAATTATTATGGGAAAATAATGAAAAGGTATATTGAAAGAAGCAACATTGGATTAAAAAATCTTTGAAAGTCCATATTATTAGCCGGGCATGGTGGTGCATGCCTGTAACACCAGTGGCTCTAGAGTCTGAGGCAGGAGGATTGTGAGTTCAAAGCCCGCCTCAGCAAGGGCAAGGCGCTAAGCAACTCAGTGAGACCCTATCTCTAAATAAAATACAAAATAGGACTGGGGATGTGACTCAGTGACCAAGTGCTGCTGAGTTCAATCCCCAGTTCCAAAAAAAAAAGTCCATATTATTTTATTGATGTATTATTAAATGAAACTGGGTACATGAGGAAATTAGTTGTTTCATATGCTTATTTTTAGTATAACTTCTGAAGTTTTTGTATAAATATCAAAATCTCCATATGTAACAGGAATGCTGTTTTCTGTAGCCTACTTTAGAACGTTTTCTTTAATAAGCTATAGACTGAAGGAGAAACTCATTATTTACTATATTCAGAGGCAACTAAATTGTTGGTACACATTAGAGCTGTGGCAGTGGACTGAGAAGGAAACCATCTACTTAACTGTTTCAGTGGAATAGCCAGCCATCTGTTGGCAAAGAGACCTTAAAGAGTTTTCAGAGAGTATGGAAGTTCTTTAATAAATTTTTTAAAGTTAGTAAAGTAAGCAAACTTTTCTCTGTGTACCTGTATTTCTCAAAAATACAAGCTTTAGAATAAAACAGTAAAATGGAAATATTTCTTTTTTGGTCTATAACTGTGATAAAAAGGCTTGTGAACTTTTTTATGTTACTTAGTTTTGAATATGTACACTGTTTTATCAAATAGAGTTTGAGATTTTACATGTAAATATTCTGAAAGTGTTGGAAACTTGACCTGACCAGACAATAACTGGTAGAAATATACGTACACACAATTGCACTACAAATAGCAAAGTAGTAAATAAAACTTGTTACTTGAAGTATAAGTAGGAAAGTCTAAATTGTTTGTGACAATTTTTATGCACATTGGAAGAAACAAGGTTCAAATGTTCCAGTGTACCTCATGAGAACAGCTGTTCACACATGCCTATAATATTATTGTTCAGGGTAACTTGTGAAGGAACTGATAGGCAATTTAGCATTTGATTATGTATTTGTTATATGTTTGAGAATGTATTCTAAATTTTAAAAAATCAAGTTAGAATACTTAAACTCTTAGGAAAGAGGAATATAAATATTTTCATTTTATGTAATGAATTTTTGTGAGTTGAATTGTACAGGTTACTGAATCTTGGCAGATTGAGTTTATGGCTATATAAATAATAATTGTGTTTAATGCATTTCTTCTAGAAGATAAAATTATCTTGATAAAGTTTTAATATAAAATGGAAATGTGAAAAATATTAGATGCTTTCATTTTCCTTTTTTTTTAACTTGACAAATAATACAGTAACTTTTCGAGACTTTTATTGTGTATTTTCTGGTGCTGGTTATCTTTCCCCAATAAAAACATAACTAGTAATTTAAGAACATGATTTACTTTTTGGGGGGAGGGGGTACTTGAGCATTTCTGATATTGAGCCTTATAAAAAAATTTTTGCAGGTGTGCACTTCAGGAAGATTTATAAAGAAAGCATTGATGTAAAGGCTAAGAGTCAGTAAGAATGTTTCTGGCCAGGCAAGGTGGTCACACCTGGAATCCCAGTGGCTCAGGAGACTGAGGCAGAATAATTGCTAGTTCAAAGCCATCCTCAGCAACTTAACAGGGCCCTAAGCAACTCAGCGAGACCCTCTCTCTAAATAAAATACAAAAAAGGGGCTGGGGATGTGGTTCAGTGGTTAAGTACCCCTGAGTTCAATCTCTGGTACCAAAAAAAAAAAAAAAGAATAGTTAATTTCTGGTTTCAGTAATGTTTTTTGTAACATGTGACTTTTGGTGGACTAGGATTAAAATTGAATCATTAAATTCTGAGGAAGGCATTGCTGTTTATATTCCTGAATATATAGTTAAATTGAAACAAGTTATTAGGCCACATTTTATAGTATTAATGCCAATATTCTGTTATATTTTTTCCTCTAATTTACAAGCTATGAGACTGTTTTACTAAGATTTGTATATTCTTAAAGTAGCTTATAAGCATAAATGTTTCTTAGATCTTTTTTCTCTTTCTTTCCTATAGGAGTACCAAAATCTAATCTTTTGCACACCAAATCATTAAGGGGCCACAAAGACTGCTTTGAAAAATACCATTTAATTGCAAATCAGGATTGTTCTCGATCTAAACTTTCCAAAAGTACTTATGAAGGAGTTAAAACTATTTTGAGTAAGAAGATAAACTGGATTGTACAGTATGCACAGAATAAAGACCTGGAATCAGATTCTGAATGTTCTAAAAACCCCCAACATCTGTTTAATTTCAGACATAAAACAGATAAAAAATTACTCCCACAGTTTGACTCTCAAGTACCAAAATATTCTGCAAAATGGATAAGTACAGGTGCTCTCTCAAACTGTACACAAACAATTTTGGAGCAGAGGGAAAATACAGACTTTGGGCTTGCTATGTTACAAGATTCAGGTGCCACCTTATGCCATGACAATGTGTTATGGCCTCATAATCATCACAACCAGGCACAGAAAAAAGAAGAGACTCTCTCTAGTCCAGAGGCTAATAATGTCCAGACCCAGAGTCTACATTACAGCAGAGAGGAATGTAAGTAAAGTGGGAAGAAAGGTAAACAGAAATTTGGGGTGGGGGCATTGTTTGGTTGCTTTTGGGGGGTTTTGTTTTGGTTTTACAATTTTATTTTCATGTGAGGTGCCAAGAATTTTGATTTAGAACGTCAGATTTGTTAAGCATAGTATTTAAATAAGAGATTCACCTTAGCAAGAACGATATGTCTTAAGACTCTGTGCTTTAGAATACTCGTGAGTATATCCCACATGTTGACATTTGGGAGTCCTCTATCATTTGTTTTGCCATTTTAATGATTAAATTGAATGGAATCAGTAAGCTCAATTTGGAAGTTCAGTGTTCATATAGTTCAGAAGTATAGTCTCAACTCTTTGGCTAATACACATTTTCACTTTGCTAATTGATACCAAACTGGGGATGGCATTTAAAAGCGAAAATCCAGTATTTTTATTAAAGGCTAAAAAGTAATGTCTGCATTTATTTAAAAATTAGAAAAAGTAACTGTGTGTATTTATATGAAAAAGTACAGAAACGGAAGACATTTTAATTGACTTTGAATCAGATAGAGTCTGAAGGGTCTTGATGGGTAAAGACTAGCACTTTTTTAAAACCTGAAATAGAATAGGAGATGCCAGAATTCAGCAGACCTGCTGTTATTTTTTTGTGAAACTTTTGTTTCTGGTGGAGGGGTTGTTACTGGTAGAGATGTCAAATGTATTTTTTGCTGGTGATTGTGGTCAGCATTTGAAAAGTTCGCCACACTGTAAGAGCTAATTAATGAATCCTGGGATACTGTTTAATGTTGTGTTGGCAGATAACTGCAATTTTTAAAAATAGGATATTGTATTAAGTGACTTAGATCATTATTGTATTAGGCAAATTAGATTATAGTGTTAACAATGAATGTATTTTCATGTTTCAGTGAATTTGATGACTCTTGATGAGGTAGAGCAACTGAATGCAAAGCTCCAGCAACAAATCCAGGGTAAAGAATCATTCTCAATGTTTTTTCACATGAAAATTTTGATTCAGAAATCTGTGACAAGATACCATTGGCTTTAGCAGCATTTAAATTTGGAAAATAGAAATTTGAATTTTTTAGTTTCCAGAGAAAAGAGAATAAGAGAACAACTTCTTTATGAACTGCAGAGGAAATTGGTCATTTTCTCTTCTCAATAAAAATGGAGACTAGAGTTTAATCTCTTACCAACATTTTACTGATTATGTACTACTCTGTCAGGGACTGTGGATTTGTTCCTGATTGTTGTTTAAGGCAGGTAATATTAGCTCTGATTTTTGTTTTGTTTTGTTTTGTTTGAGGTACCAGGGATTTACCCCATGGTGCTTAATCACTCAGCCACATCCCCATTCCTTTTTATATATTTTTTGGAGACAGAGTCTCGCTAAGTTGATTAGGGCCCTGCTAAGTTGCTGAGGCTGGCTTTGAACTCATAAGTCTCTTGTCTCAACCTCCCAAGTCCCTAAGATTACAGAGATGTACCACAGTGCCTGGCTTGTTGATTTTTATTTTTTAATTATAATTTAAAACACATATAAATGTAGTGACACTAGTATAGTAAAGGTTTACTAGACCAGCCTCAACTATTATCATTTGCATAGCTAATTTTTCTTCATTTTTACTTGTATCCATTCCTCTTGCCCACCTCCACACCAGCATGGATTATTTTGAAACAAGTCCCAGACAACATATTGTTTTTGTCTGTAAACGCTCCAGGATTTTCCCTAAAGATAACTTTTATTTAAAAAAAAAACAAAACCCTACAACCTTATTCCATAACTTTTAAAATGCTAATAATTCCTTAACATCATCAAATGTGATGCTAACACCAAGAGTTAATAGTTAATGTTCAAATTTCCCCATTATCTTCTTTTTTTTTCTTTATAATTTGTTCCAATTTAGTGAGGAAATTGTACTTTGTAGACTTTAAGTCATTTTTACAAAACTATGTATTCAGTCAGTAACAGATCGAGGATTTTAAACCATTTTTTAACTGCAAAGCTAGTGGTCTTAAAAACTAGACTAAGAATAATGATGATGATGACGACAACAATAGTAACAGCAATTTATATTTATCAAGTACTTATTCTGTAAACTTTACAAATATGATCTCATTTAATCCTGGCAGTAAACCCTGTGTGGTGTTGACTTTTTTTTTTTTTTTTACCAGGAATTGAACCTAGGCACTTAACCACTGAGCCATATCCCCAGTCCATTTTATTTTTATTTTGATACAGGGTCTTACTAAGTTGTTGAGGCTGGCTTTGAACTTGCAATCCTCTTGCCTCCGCCTCCTGAGCTTCTGGGATTACAGGCATGAGCCACCATGCCCTTGCACTATGATTTTTTTTTTAATTTTTTTTAGTTGTTGATGAACCTTTATTTTATTCATTTAATTATATGTGGTGCTGAGAATTGAACTCAGTGCCTCACACATGCTAGGCACGTGCTCTACCACTGAGCCACAACCTCAGCCCTGCACTATGATTTTTAATCTTAAACCTAAAAGAAAATTGAAGTAGAAAGGTTTAAATTACATGCTTGAGGCACATAATAGTAGTAATAAGAATTTGAAAATTTAGATAATCTGGTTCCAAAGCCTTTTAGAGGAGTTTCCAGACCTGGTTACTAATGGGCATTTCTTATGCATACATAAGTTACATTGCATATTGATGAAACCTATTTAGAAATCCTAATTGAGAAGTGACTCAGCTGTAATGGTAACCACCATTTCTGTTGTGTGTGTGTCTATAGTTGTTGCTTGTGACCCTTTTTAAGTTTTAAACTATAGAGACTTCCCAGGATGATCAGAACTGATTAGGCTTTGAGAACCCAGCTGTTTCCTTAGAGTCAATTCAATTTCATTGCTTAAATTTGCCCAATGCATTCATTTCAGTAAGAGTACTTAAATATACTTAAAATGTAAATCATGATTAGCTTTAGTTTTCTGTGTACTAAAAATGAAACTTTTTAAACCTCCACAGAAGTATTTGAAGAGTTAACACATCAAGTACAAGAAAAAGATTCTTTATCCTCAGAGCTCCATGTCCGTCATGTCGCCATTGAACAGCTTCTCAAGAACTATTCCAAGCTACCATGCCTACAAGTAGGAAGAACAGGAATAAAGACACACCTACCCATAAACAACTGAACTAATTTTTATCAGTCTGCCAAGAATGCAACTTTGAAGAAGTTTTAAAGAAGGTTATGGTCCGTTTTTTTATGGTCTTTAAATTTGCAAAGCTTAAGGCAAAGTATTTAACATCTTTGTCTAATAAAACAGATCATTATACTGCAGTCTTCTAGGATCAGTCATTTGGCTTCATTTTGGGAATCTTATCTCGTAATCACTGAAATTCCCCTCCCTATCTTTTATCATGTGTCTATTTAAATATACTGTTACAGTGTGATTTTATGGTCAAAACAGTAGATTTACACTCCATATATTATCCTGAATTACTAAAGAAAATTTTAAGAGGGAAATGGAATTCATAATAATCACCTCTTATTTATTATGAGCAATATTTTAATACAAAAAATTTTATATATAAAAATGCTATTTTAGGTACCTTTTCATTCTCTTTGTAAATGTGTATTTGAATGGCTTTGTGTATTTACACTTTTATGTGTGAATATGCTCATCTGTATTTCAGATCACTTCATTCTATTCTCTTAAATATGATGTTTTTACAACCGTTATCTTGCTTTCCAAAGATAAATGTATTTTGGAGTAGAAATCTATATAGTTGAATTGTTTTAACTTCTAATAACTTACAAAAAAGAAATTAATAACTTTTTAAAGCAAGTATCCAAGTATATAAAATACGTTATTATTTTCTAACAAAAGCAGTTCTGGGTTAGCTTAGGAAGAAAATACTAATCTAATTTTGCTTCTATGGAAATGAAAACCTCTTCTACTTTACTATTACTTTCATTCTAATGATTTTGATGTGTTAAAATTTGGACAGAGTAAGTCAAGCCTCATTTCCAAATCATGTAATATCTTCAATTTGAAAGTGTCCTATTTGGAAAAAACTTTTGTTTGCCACTTCAAATAGTTTCAAGAATCCTCAGACTGTCTGAATTTTGTTATTATGTCATTGAAATTAGTGTTCCAAGAAAGCATTGTAAGGTGTTTTTCTAAACTTTAGAATCTAAGATAATGGTAACATTACTTGACACAAAAAAAGTAAAGCTTCTAATTCAATAATCCCATGTTTAGAAGGTTATGCTTATAAGCTGCCTATGACGTTTCCACAGAGTTGTCAACTAATAGATGTTAAAACTATCAAGCAGCTAGATAGTTTTAATAGTGTATTACAGCAAATAGTATAACCAATGCAAAATACCAGTGGAGTCTAAATTCTGTTTTCAGCTGGTGCTTAGAATGTATTTATGAGGTAGATTCTTTGGTTGAATGAATCTACAGAAAAGTCTATTCACTCTGCAGCCTCATGCATAAAGATATGAATGACTTCTGCTTATATTTGGCAGCTTATCCTAGGTTGGGTCAGATTTTAGTCTTAAACACGAACAGTATTTGAGTAAGCAAAGATATCCTTCAGTCTCCTTGAAGGTAACTTTCTATAATGCTAAAATGTATGAAAATGAACTCAGGATAATAATTGCTAATCCCATAGATTTTTGTTTTTCTTTGAAATACGACATAACTGTCATGCTTTTCGTAGGGAGCTTTAGAAATATTCTTTCAGTTTCTCTCAATTCTTTGAATCATCCAGAATGAATTTAAAATCCAGGGAGTAGGAATGGATGCATTGCCTTAGTTTTAATAAGCTTTAAATTGAATGTGTGCAATATGAAAATATCCAAATGTGTAAGTTGACTAAAGACTTGTGCTGATTATGCCAGTAAGTATTCTAGTGCTTAGTTGTTATGGTTACATTTTCAAATTTGATTTTACTCTTTTTTGGCATAATTCATTAAAAATGTTACCAGCCAGTGTGATTGCACATATTTGGGCTTCTGTTTAGATGACTTGGGGACAGTTATAAAAGTTTGGGATGTGTTGCATTTGATATCAGTAGTAGCATATTTCCAGAATATGAGCCATATGGTACAGTCCTAAATGCAATAGTGTTATCCAAAGACAGTGTTTGCTTATCCTTAGAGTTTTCTGGCAAATATGTAGCTTTACTAATGAGTTCAGAATAATTGGGTAGGATTGTGCATGTACTGAGGTCTTAATTAAGGACTTCTATTTATTCCATTTAGATAGTTTTGCTTAAGCTTGTTTTCAAGGGAAAGGTGCTCCTAAACTATCTGTGGTGCTGGTGTTCACACTAGTACTTACTCAGATGAATTTCTAGGAAAAAAATTTGAAATATTTTACATAGTAGTCTATCCAAATATTTGGTAAACCTATATATTCTCAACCTTTGTTGATTGAATATGCAATTATTGTGTATGCTAAAATAAGGTTCAGGAACAGAGTTGAATTATAACTTGAGAATATGAAATCACAAATTACATACTTGACTGTTTTGTATAGTGGTTAGAAAATTTTGAAAAAGTTTAGAAAAAATATCTCACGTATGATGTTAGTTTCAAAATGGCAAAAAAACACTGCTAATGAGACATTACTAACATTTTCAGAGCTTATATGATTAAGGGAAATGAAATAAAATAACTTTTTTATATTAGTTCATAACAGACAAGTTAAATTGAGTTTTAGAAAACTGGAAGTCAGATGTGGTAATAAGGTCCTGGGTTTGATACCCAGCATCACAGAAAACTAAGTAACTAAACAGTTTTTAAATTGTTCAATGTTGTAATATTTACTTTGAGATGATCATTTTATCCATTGATCCCAGTGTTAATATCTAAGTCCTTTGAAAAAGGCATACCAATAACAGATGATTCAGGCAGCCAAATGATGTTTTATTCCATTATGTAGTGTTCTGTGTGCTGATGTTGGAGCAAAGAGATGTTCTTAGTTTTTCAAAATACATGTTCATTTCACCATAAAGTGCCCATTTTTATATGCATTTAAGGGTTATTTTTAAAATACAAAGTTCATGTTGGAACGTTATTACAAAAATATAATCAAAATATACTTGGTTTTGTTTTACAGTATTTCTGCCATTGAAAATGGTTTAAAATGTTTTGAGTTTTTTAAAATAATTGTTTACCTTGGTGTTTACACTATTGAGACTTGTCGATTTTTACTAGTTTTTTTAAAGTAAGCTTTTTAGATCTATTTTGTGTGTTAATGTTTACCTATTTGGGTTTTATTTTGTTTCATTTTAGAGAAAGTCTGCTTTCATTGTTAACATTGTAAAATGTCATACAAAATGTATGAGCTCTAAAGTTAAGTAGGAATTTTAAATTATTTGTGTACCTTATTAGGTTCAAGTTGGTAACTATAAAAATAGGTTACATTACATGAAAACTTTTAAATGGTATAGTATAAAATTCTTGTAGTGTTTTATGACTTTTGCCAGTTCATTTATTGACATGTTATTATTGCTATGCTAAAATATTTGAGTATTTTAAGTACATAATAAGTTTAATACTCTAAAATTTTCAGATACCTTCTGGTCAGATGTGACTATAAAGTAAAGGTAACATTTTATTTCAGTATATGATTGCATTTTTTTACTTTAGATTTGTGGAAATGATGGAAATCATTTTGAAAGATTTGAGGAAATCTGTGGTGAAATTAGTAAGAGATAAAGTTATTCTTGCAAAGTTAAGTGGTAATGGAATAAAGGAACATTTATTCACCAGAATAATAAGATAATGGGGATTTGGCACAAAGGAGAAGGGTTAGAGTTCTGTGTTTGGGATATTGAGGTTCCATCTTGCAACTCCATATTTTCATTTTACTTCATCCTTTCACATTTGTGGTGTAGTCTGACCTATTAAGCAACTTCAGGCTATGGTTACCTTGCTGTGAACCATATTATAGCAAGTTGGTACCATTAATTTTTTTTTTAACACCTAGTTTATAACATTTACTTTCTCTGCTGTTTTTAGTTTAGATGTATTAGTAATACATCTTAGTGATTTTGAATTTTAAGCTTACCAAAGTGCAACAGAAAAAATAGTGGAGATAAATATTGCCCTTTCCCACCAAAAAGTGTTATTTGAACTTACCCCCAGCTGCACTAAAGAGTATTTTAGTAGACCTTTGTTCCTTGCTTCCTTTAAACATGGCCAATGTTTTTTCCCCTATCCAACTACCTCCAAAAGAGGCAATTTAGAAAATATTCAGTAGTAACTTCTGTTGAATGCCCTTTCTACTTTTACAATGTGTGTATGTGTATAAATCTTGCTTTAAATAACATATATTATGATCATTGGCTTAATCTTGCTTTGGTGTTACAAATAAATTTTGCAAAAGTGTGCTGAGACATTTGGAAAAAGAGAATGAAACTGCTGTGATCAAAACTAAGTTTGTTTCAAAAAAGTTTATTTAGACATTATTTGGTTGTTATATTTTCTTTGAAAATTGCAATAATTTATATATTTGTATTCTGCTTTGGAACTGTATATATGCTTGTCTACTATTTTTAATTTTACAATAAAATAAATATTTTGTTATCTGCTAGCTTCAGTGGATGTATTTTAAGAGTACCTTCTTTTTTTAAATAATTGACTTGTAGTAAGAGTTTTGTTTCAGTTTAAGGGAGTATAACTTAGAATTGTCTTGCTGGAGACTTTGCTGGCATGCTCAAGATCGTGGTCTCAATCCCTAGCACTGCACCAAAAAAAAAAAAAAAAATCGTTTGAGACGCTTACATTATCTTTTTATTTCTTACGTTGTCTTTAATACTTAATAGTCCCTGTGTCCTAAGAGTCCAGAGCAGGAAATAAAGAATCAAAAGATTCTTGTGACTTACTGGATATATGCTTAACTTTTTATTAAAGTGGGGTGCAGGCCTCAGGGAGAAGTTCAGTGGAGAGTTCTTTCCTAATAATGTGTAAGGCAAGTACACACCAACTGCTAAATAAATAAATAAATAGAGTGTAACTGATATGCAGTAAATATACAGGTTTTAAGGACATTGTTTGAATTTTAACAAATGTATATAGGTATACAGTTATCACTCCCTTTGGTCCCCTTTCCATCACTTCACTCCCCATCTCCCACTCAGTTCTGATCTCTGTCACCATCACCATAATTTGCCTGTGCCTGCCTTAGAATTTTACCCAAGTGTACTCAAAACAATATGTATTCTTTTGCCACTGACTTTTTGAATGCTTTTGAAATTCATTCATGGTAGCTCAGAGATCAATAGTGCATTCCCATTTTTTGCTGACTGGTGTTCTGTTGTATGAATGTATTGAAATCAGTCTGCTTATCCACTGTCCACTCTCATGTTCATGGACGTTTGGGTTCTTTCCACTTTGAGCTACTAAGAATAAAACTGTTAGGAATATTTTTTTAAACTGGCTTTCAAAGACTATTGAAAATAGGAAAATAAAGTATTTGAGACCTTGATTTCAAGAATTTTATTTTCCTTTTTTTAATATTCTTTATGTGGTTATTAGCATTATGAATCTGAATTGTTAATAAATTACCCTTTTAAAAATATTTAAAGTTATTTATGTGTTTGGTAACAATTTAAAACTAGGTAAACAACTGCAAAAGAACAGAGGCAGATTATGAAATAATAAATATTTGAGAATTGAAACATTTAATAGAAAAAATACTTTTTATAATTATGAACACATTAATTATACAATTAATAGGTTTCACTGTGGCATTTCCATGCAAGTATATACATGCTTTACTCATGTCTTTCCTCCTTTCTACCCTCTACTGTACCCCTCTGCCCAAACCCTCTCCTAGTCCCTAAGAGTTCCTTTGCTACTTTCAGGCCTTTTTTGATTGATTGATTGTTGTTTTGAGAGAGCAAACATGCAAAACTCTTCCTGGTTCATTTGACTTAATATGATGTCTTCTAGTTCTATTCATTTTCCTGCAAATGACGGAATTCATTCTTAATGACAGTGAATAGTACATCACTGTTTATATATACCTTTTTTTCTTTATTCATTCATCCAATGGATACAAAGCCTGATTGCTGATCTTGGCCATTGTAAATAGTGACGTAATAAACATGGGTATACAGGTATTGCTTTTATATGCTGACTTCATTTCCTTTGGATATGTAACCAGGAGTGATATAACTGGATCATACAGTAGTTATATTTTTAGTTTTTGAGGAACCTCCATACTGTTCCTCATAATATTTACACTAATTATCACATCCCCATTGTCACCAATAGTGTATAAGAATTTTCTCCACAGCCTTGTCAGCTTTTGTGATGTGGGAGGTGGGGGGCAGTTTTGGTAATAGTCATTCTAACTGGAGTGAGATGGAAATTCAGTGCAATTTTTGACTTATATTTCCCTGACAGCTAAAGATATTGAGCGTTTTTCCATATTTTCATTGACCATTTATACTTTTGAGACATGTCTATTCAGATCATGTTTTAGTCTGCTCTTTGATTGCTGTGACTGAAAGACCTGACAGGAACAATTAGAGGAGGAAAAGTTTATTTAGGGCTCACAGTTTCAGAGGTCTCAGTTCCTAGAGGGCCAACTCCACTACTCTGGGCCAGATTATGGCAGAAGGGTGTACGAGAGGAAAGCAGCTCAGGACATGGCCACCAAGAAACAGAGCTCTGCTCACCAGAGACAAAATATAGACCCCAAAGGCATGCCCCCCAGCGATCCACCTCCTTCAGTAAGACTGTACCTGCCCAAAAGTTCCTACCCAGTTAATCATTACCTGTGCCAATCTTAAAGTGTTTCCCCTATGTTTTCTTGCTAGAAGAATCTTAATTGTCCTGGAAAATCTCTTCAAAATCTTTAAGTCATAGTACTTTGTTTTTCAGGAAATGGAGACTAAGAGAGTCTAGTTTGAAAAAAAACGTTGATAGCAGACCAGACCACAAAGTTCTGTTTAGCTCTAACTACCTTGTGACATGAAGGGAAATTCAGCTTGACTTCTCTAAGCTTGGATTCACTAAATTTTGTTCATGTTCTGTTTCTCAGTCTTCTATAGATTTTTAAAAAGTATTTTAAAATGGTTTGTTTTCTTTCATTTGTTTAATGTTGTTATACGACTCAGATTTTTTGTAGGTGTCTTAGAGGTTGACAAGCAAGTGTAAGTTAGAATAAAATAGGAGGGGCAGCTATAAGCAGAAAAATGCCCTGGATATTCTAAATCGGTTTTTAAATAGTGCTTTAAGGGGGTTTACTTTTGGAGTCTGATCTAAATGACCTTTACGTTCCTTCTAACTTGAAAATTGTATATGACCTGCAAGTTTACATCAGTGGATTTTTCTTTCTTAATTAAAAAATAATGATAATAACCATCCTCCACATATGAATCCCATTCCAGAGTTTGGGATGGCATAAGCCTCCAAATCACTTCTAGCAGCAAAAACTTGCTATCCCAACCTCCTATGCATCTGGGGTGCCCCTCCCTGTCTGGCGAAGTGGGCAAAAATGGATAGGGGAGTCATGTTAAGGAAATCTGGTCCTAGTCCAACATGATGAAGATTTGGACCTATTTTCTCTTCTATTAGGTGCAGAGTCTCTGGTCTGATTTCTAGGTCCTTGATCCACTTTGAGTTGAGTTTTGTACAGGGTGAGAGATATGGGTTTAGTTTCATTTTGCTGCATATGGATTTCCAGTTTTCCCAGCACCATTTGTTGAAGAGGCTGTCTTTTCTCCATTGCATGTTTTTGCCTCCTTTGTCAAGTATGAGATACCTGTACTTATTTGGGTTTGTCTCTGTGTCCTCTATTCTGTACCATTGATCTACCTGCCTATTTTGGTACCAATACCATGCTGTTTTTGTCACTATTGCTCTGTAGTATAGTTGGAGGTCTGGTATTGTGAAACCCCCTGCTTCGCTCTTCTTGCTAAGGATTGCTTTAGCAATTCTGGGTCTCTTATTCCTCCATATAAATTTCATGATTGCTTGCTCTATTTCTATGAGGTCCATCATTGGGATTTTAATTGGAATTGCATTGAATTTGTATAGCATTTTTGGAAGTATGGCCATTTTGACAATATTAATTCTGCCTATCCAAGAACATGG
Source organism: Glaucomys volans (assembly GCA_020662805.1). Classification (NCBI taxonomy): domain Eukaryota; kingdom Metazoa; phylum Chordata; class Mammalia; order Rodentia; family Sciuridae; genus Glaucomys; species Glaucomys volans. The sequence continues at coordinate 226,501 of JAJEJO010003702.1, forward strand.
AAGATCTTTCCATCTTCTCAGATGCTCTTTAACTTCTTTCTTTAGTGTTCTGTAGTTCTCAGTGTAGAGGTCTTTCACATCTTTTGTTAGATTGATTCCCAAGTATTTTATTTTTTTTGAGGTTAGTGTGAATGGGGTAGTTTTCCTAATTTCTCTCTCAGAGGATGCATCACTTACGAATAAAAATGCATTAGATTTATGAGCATTAATGTTATATCCTGCTACATTGCTGAATTCATTAATGAGTTCCAGTAGTTTTCTGGTGGAATTCTTAGGATCTTCTAGATAGAGAATCATGTCATCAGCAAATAGGGATAGTTTGATCTCTTCTTTTCCTAAATAAAAGCATGAATCAATGATTGGGATAGAGTGAAACTAAAAAGCTTCTTCTCAGCAAAGGAAACAATCAGCAATGTGAAGAGAGAGCCTTCAGAGTGGGAGAAAATCTTTGCCACACACACTTCGGACAGAGCACTAATCTCCAGAATCTACCAAGTACTCAAAAATCTTTACACCACGAACACCAATAACCCAATCAATAAATGGGCCAAGGAAATGAACAGACACTTTACAGAGGAAGATCTACAAGCAATCAACAGATTTATGAAAAAATGTTCAACATCACTCGTTATAAGAGAAATGCAAATCAAAACCACCTTAAGATTTCATCTTACCCCAATTAGAATGTCTTTTATCAAGAACACAGGCAACAACAGGTGTTGGCGAGGATGTGGGGAAAAGGGTACACTCATACATTGCTGGTGGGAGTGCAAGTTGGTGCAGCCACTCTGGAAAGCAGTGTGGAGATTCCTTAGAAAACTTGGAATGGATCCACCATTTGACCCTGCTATCCCACTCCTTGGCTTATACCCAAAGGACTTAAAATCAGATTGCCTCAGTGATGCAGCCACATCAATGTTCATAGCTGCTCAATTCACAATAGCTAGATTATGGAATCAACCTAGATGCCCTTCAGTAGATGAATGGATAAAGAAACTGTGGTATATATACACAATGGAATATTACTCAGCCATAAAGAAGAATAAAATTATGGTATTTGTAGGTAAATGGATGATGTTGGAAACTGTTATGCTAAGTGAGATCAGCCAATCCCAAAAATCCAAAAGCCGAATGGTCTCTCTGATAAATGAATGATGATGCATAATGTGGGGGGGGAAAGATGGCAAGAATGGAGGAAAGATAGCTAGCATAGAGGGAAGGGAGGGTTGGGGGCGGGTGGGGGGTAAAATTAATAACAGAATGTGTGACAGATACCATTGCCCTGTGTACATGCATGAATGCACAGATGGTGTGACTCTACTTTGGGTACAACCAGTGAAACAATAGCTGTACTCCATTTGTGTTCAATGAATCAATAAGTAAATAAAAAAAAATTTAAAAAAAAAATGGATAGGGGAGAGTCCATGTTGAAAGCAGTAGTTCTAACTATCAATAGGATACAACCCCCATTATCCACATTCAGTGGGGCTGTGAGTTGGCATCTGGTGTTGAATAGTAATCATTGCTGTGTTTAAATTTGACTATGAACCTAGTAACTAATTAATTGCCTTTGTTCCTATGGTTTCCTCAGCTGTCTGATTGATCTTTGCCGTTGATTAAATTCCTTTTCAGCCTAAATCAACTACTTGACTTTCTCTAGCTTGCAATCGAGAATTCTGGTCTATATCCAGTACACTCCTATGGAGATCTTAGGAAATTGGTTTGTAGAAGTGAACTGCTGAGAACCACTATCCTTCAGGATACCTAAACTATTCCTCAGGACCTCATGACTGCCTGTTGGGTCAGCTGAAACATTTTATGAAGAAAAATTAATCCTCTTGGTAATGCAGATGTTAAGTTTGGTTGTTGAGTGTTCTGTGTTTGCAGGAGATGTAGCTTAGAGAAGCCTCTTTGCTACTAATAACTAAAATTATTAGTAGGTTGTTAGTTAAAAGTGCTCAGTTTCTATCTACAAGGATCTTTGAAGGAGTGGTCTAATAGAAAGTGATGATCATGCAGGGCCTGTGTTCTTGGTAATACCAAGTCTCCCTGTAACCATCTGTTGAATGAATGAGTGAATGACAGATTTCATAGCACCAGGGCTGCATGTCCTCTAAATCAGTAGCTCCTCTCCCCCCAAAAAAGTCTGAACCCCTTATCCAGTAAGTGGTTAATTACTACATATTCTCTGCACATACCTCACTCTCCATTCCACCTTCCTGACTTTCTGGCTTTTGATAACCATTTTCATTTCTCCTCCAAACCAGTGATTCTCATTTGAGTTTCATCAAACATGCACATTGTGGACCTCACCTCCAGAGTTTCTGAATCAATAGGTCAGTAGTGAAGCCCATGAATTTTTCATCTTACAGGTTCCACATAGCACTTAGCAAACCACTGCCTCAAACCATCCACTGCCCTACACTTTCCAAAAGAATGTGATGCTTCTTTATATTCAAAGATATTTCAAGGAAGATATTATTGCTTTTGCCATCTGGCATCCATATATTTTTCCATTTTTATTTCTTTCATCAAAGCATTTTGTGCCAAGAACTCCACCAAACCCCACAAACTCTGAATCCAGGGGACATGGAAGCCAACAAGACTGTTGGTCAACTGAAAGGATTCCACCAAAAAATGAAAAATGTGCATTGAATTTAGCAATCAAGAATTCACTAAGAACAGTTTTAATAGATCTTTGGGAACAAAAATGTATCACAATAGACAGAAGTGTGAGTGCAGAAGACTGAGACTGTGGCTCAGTGGCAGAACACTAGCCTAGCATGTGTGAGGCACTGGGGTCAGTCCTCAGCACCATATATAAAAATAATCAAATAAAGGCACGCTGTCCATCTACAACTACAAAAAACACTTTTAATAAAAGTGTAGGGGGACCAAGGTTGTAGCTCAGTAGTAGAGCCCAGCATGTATCAGGCACTGGGTTCAATTCTCAGTACCACATATAAATAAATGAATAAAAATAAAAAGGTCTATCAACATCTAAAAAAAGTAAAAAAAAAAAAAAA
>JAJEJO010003702.1:229626-273104 GCA_020662805.1 Glaucomys volans
AAAAAAAAAAAAAAAAAAAAAAAAAAAAAAAAAAAATATATATATATATATATATATATATATATATACACACATAAAAAGTGTGGACACAGGTGATCTCTTTGGATTTGGAGTGCGATTGTTTTAAGAAGTTTAGCCAAAGTAAAGTTCAGGCAGTCAAGATATGGGTCCAAGTTTTATATTTTGTTTTTTGTTTTTTTTTTTCAAGTTGGAAAGTACTTAAGCATGAGTAAACACTAAGAGGATAGATACGGTAGAAAGACTAAAGATGAAGAGGTAGCAGTAGTCAAAAGAGTCAAATCCTGAAGAGCTGGAATAGGACACCCCCCTAGAATGACTTATCTTTGAAGAGGATTAGGATCACCTCAGGCTTTGACATTGGGAAGAAGGTAGAAGGCAGATGAGTGTATCTGAAGGAAATTCATTGGAGAAAAGGTTGAGAAAATTCTTACCTGATTGCCTTTATTTTCTGTGGCAGAGAAGGAAGAGCTAATGAGGTCAGAAGCTCAGGAAAATGGTGAAGGGCTAAATAGCTTCTTCTGGAGGAATGAGAGGGGTCAGGACTACCACAGGAAGTGTTGCTGAATTGTTTAGAAAAGATGGAACGGGGTCCATGAATCACCAATGGATGAAGCTCTCTGAATTTGCATTCAGATTTTGTTGCTGTAAATACAGAGAGTATTTTTTATAATTGGAGTAAACTAAATGGAGTACTACTGAAAATAGAATCTGAAACTCAGATAAATGTGTGACTTAAGAATATCCACAAAAACCCTAGATTCTGAACAGATGAAATTTCAAGTGCTGGAAAAATGAAAAATCTGAAGCACTCATACAAATGGTGTGTGGAGAGCAATCAGACTTCTGTAGCCTTAACTAATTCTTTTTAAAGAATAATTTCATTTGCCCTCTCAGTAATAGGTTTTAGAGGCAAGAGTGGACTAAGACTATTTCAAAGGCCAAACCCTTATAGATCAGTTAGTATAAAGCTTAACCAAAACAAATTCTAACCTAGATGGAAGAGGGTTATAAGAATGTGGAAGAAAGCCAAGACATAGTCAACCTCAGAGTTTCAGATCTGTAACTTCAAAGCAAAGAAAAAACAATGTAAGAAGGAGACAGGCTATCTCAGGGGAAAAGGGCAATTGAATTGAAAAGTGAGAAGGCAGAAGAGGAAGTTCTAATGGCAAGGGGATTGCCAGCCTCACACTTAGGAAGTTGGGTCTAATTTTTCTCTGCCACACTGAGCACCTTTCTACCTCCTTTAGCTTCTGTGCTCTCATCTACTGAAAATGGAAGTGAACTTGATCCTTAGCGGGAACTTCCAGCAATCACATTCTACAGATATTATGAATGTTAAGAAACTTGGCTGGGCATGGTGGCACACGCTGGTAATCCCAGCGGCTTGACTTGGGAGACTGAGGCAGGAGGATTGAGAGTTCAAAGCCAGCCTCAGCAAAAGTGAGGCACTAAGCAACTCAGTGAGACCCTGTCTCTAAATAAAATACAAAATAGGGCTGGGGATGTGGCTCAGTGGTCAAGTGCCCCTGAGTTCAATCCCCGGTACTCCTTGCAATGGAAAATCACCCCAGCACCTGCAGGAACAGCAGTACTGAGCCACTAAAGCACAAAGGAAGTGTGGTTTCCTTGAAGAAGCTTGTTACGGCAGGATCTTTCTATTATCAGCTATAGCAAAAAAGGAAAGGAAGCTGAGTCAACCTGGTACATAAGCTACACAATTCTCCACATACTTTTTTAGAGCATCTAGGTTGCAGAAAGGGAAGAAAAAGCACTATAAAAGTTTTGGCAACTTGTTACTCCTCCACATTCTCTTATCAGGGGAAACTATTTGGAGTGAATGGTCTCTCAGGAATAACAGTGGGATGGATGGTTCTCACACACAATCAGAAGTTGGGTCCCCAAGAGCACAGTTCCTCATGGCTGGTTCAGTGACATTTCTACCTGTGCATGGAAAATGAAAAATGTGAAGGTGGTATGGTGAGCTGTTCAGTGGAATATACTTTATTCAACCAACAGAATTGTCCTTTATTCTGAAATTTCATCTTTCCTATTATGGGGAAGATGACAATAGATGGTAGTTCTTCATTTTTTTAATTTGGTTTATTATTTTGGGTTTTAGATTTTTTCAATCCATATACACCATATACATATATACACACATGTATCGAGAGAGAGAGAGAAATTCATACTGGCAAGTCTCAAATCTGCAGGCAGGATGGAGAATCCAGCAAGCTCAACTGATGTTGCAATAATGACTCCAAAGCAGTCTGGAGGCAGAATTCCTTCCTGCTTAGGGAAGGGACCTTAGTTTTTTTCTCTAGGTCTTCAACCAACTAGATGAGGCCAACCCATATTATGGAAGGAAATCTGCTTTGTTCAAAGTCTCCTGACTTAAATGTTAATCATGTCTTGCTTTTAATTTGTTTTAATTAGTTATACATGACAGCACAATGAACTTTGATTCATCATATATAATGGAGTATAATTTCTCATTCTTCTGGTCATACATGAAGAATCCCTCTGGTGGTATAGTTACATATGTGCATAGGGTTAAAAATGTCTGATTCATTGTACGCCCTAACCCATACCCTCTCCCCTCCCTTCAATCCCCTCTACCTAATCTAAAGTAACTCTATTCTTCCTTAGCACCCCTATCCCATTATGAATTAGAATCCCCATATCAGAGAAAACTTTTGGTTTTGGGGTTTGGGGGATTGGTTTATTTCACATAGCCTGATATTCTCCAGCTCCATACATTTACTGGCAATTGCCATAATTTCATTCTTCTTGAAGTCTGAGTGATATTCCATCATATATATACACCACATTTTTTTTATCCATTCATCTGTTGAAGGGCACCTAGGTTGGTTCCATAGTTTAGCTATTGTAAATTGAGCTGCTATCAGCCTTGATGTGGCTGCATCACTGTAATATGCTGACTTTAAATTCTTTGGGTGTAAACCAAGGAGTGGGATAGCAGGGTCAAATGGTGGTTCCACTCCAAGTTTTCTAAGGAATCTTCATAACGCTTTCCATAATGGTTGCACCAATTTGCAGTCCCACCAGCAATGTATGAGTGTACCTTTTCCCCCACATCCTTGCCAACACTATGTCTTTTTAAAATACTTCATGCACATCTAGACTGGTGTTTGACCAAACAGACGGGCACTACAGTCTAGTCCACTTGACACATAAAATTGATCATCACAGTCGGTCTCTCTTTTCAACTTTAATACTCCACAAATTGGACAAGTTTGTAAACCACAGATCTGGCACAAGTTATTTTAGACAGCTGTCTCTAAGCAGCACTCCCCACACCCTCCATCAGACTTCATGATCTCTAAAGAAGGAAATGTAGTCAGCAGAGTCATACTACCCTAAATTTTTCTATATCTTCTAAGAACGCTTCTTATTTTTTAAACATTTCCTCATTAACAAAAACAAATAAGACATTTATCTGATAATTCTTTTTTTCTCATGTTCAGTACTAAATTATTTGAAGTCTAGTTTTATATAAAAAGTAACAAATATACTACTCTAAGTAGATCAATACCAAAAAAATTGTAGGTCAATTATCAAAGGATGTTCACACTAAATGTTTGATTTGTTCATCTCTTACTCCTCCTTACCTCCACCTGACAAACATACATAAGAGAGTGAGTCTGTGTCAGAGGAAGACACTATTCATTCCCAACCACCAGCAGCTCAAAGCACACATTCCCTTGAAACAAATCTACCTAGTCCTGGGTGTTAAAAGAGCTCCAAAGCTCCCCAAGTCTCACTGGGTAAATAACTAAGTTGCTGGCAGTCTCGCTGTGGGTGCTTTTTTTCCTTGCAGTTCTGATTAGACAGTTCTGAAGCTAAAAGAGGCAGCCTCTGGGCTTCCTGCTAAATTTCCCTCCACTCTTGCTTCCAAACTGCTCTGCACAAAAGCAACAGAAAAATGTGGGGGACCCTTGTGCTGCTGCTGCTGCTGCTGCTGCTCTATGAAGAGATCAAAGAAGCTTGCTTCACTTAAAAGAAAATGCAGGAGAGTAGAACTAGTGACGTGCAAAACCACATTTCTTTAGCTGCTTCTGTCTCTTCTCATCTTCATAACTGGTTTGAACCACATATGGGGCAGAAGACCCACATCCCATAGGGCTACACTGCTTTTCATCAAAATGGAAAGAATTTCTGTCCCAGATTGATGCATTGGTCTCATCTCACAGTACAAAGTGAAGCAGCATGTAAGATCTATAAATATCAAACACTAACTATGACTAACTAACAGGAAAACACTAACTATGTAGAGCTAGAGGGGTTTCTCAGAATTTGTGGCTCTGAATTGATTCAATTTGATTTTCTTATAGCATTGGCCTTTCTTAAAAAAAATCCTTCAGTACCAACTAATACGTAATACATATGAAAACAGAGCTGTTGCTGATTTATTTAAAAGACAAGGGAGATTCCTGGGGCAAAGACCCCTTCAAATCCCCCTCAGTGACTATTCTCCCAGTTTCCTGACCTGCCACTGTGAGCCACTGAGGCAGAACTGAAAGACCCACAGTGTCCTGGATGCCTACAAAGCAGTTTAAAAATGCTTATCTACTTAGGCCCTCAGGTGGCCTAAGTCACTTAGGAAACTTTCAAATACTCTACACCGTTGTCACAGAGCTAAGACAAAAATCCCCAAATCTCCTGATTCTATTTCCAGAACTCCCATGACATGAGACCAACTCCAACCAGTTTCTAGTTTTTATTTTTGTCACACAAGATCTTCTGTCCAATGGAATTGTAGTCTATTTCTCCGCACTGATGGACCACAGAAATAGCCAAGAGAGGCAGTGCAAGTTTTGTAGTGAATCAAGAAGTATCTTAGCTGTCTTTGTTCTGGAAGACAACCAGGAAGAACTATGGGAATAAGTCAAATCATTAGAACTTGAATACAGCAAGTGCCTTCCCCACATAAAAATGCCAGTTTCAGCAAAATTCATAACAAGGCAATGTCAAAGTGTATGAATGTCCATTGTTATTACCTAGAGGGGAAAAAAAGAAAATGCATACCCTGCTGCTCCTCACTGGTCTTCAAAACAGAGGAGCTACTATCATTACATTACTGTGGTAGTATGTTCAAAGGCTTATGCATGGTATGGTTAAGATTTCCTGTGTCAACAGAAGGAAATTACAATGATTTGTACAAAAACCCTAAATGTCTCTTATTATACAAGCATCTCTTGGACAGAAATGATACATTTCTATACTGCACCCTGGAACTAATGAGAAGTTTAAGGTAGCTGGACCAACAAAGAAGCTCATTAAGAACCCAAATTCCAATCTCATACATGAATGAATTTGCAATGGGAAGCCCAGTTAGATACACGGAACTTTAAAACAAGATCTGAAAATCTTAGATAAATAGCCCTTCTCCTAGTCATTACCACTAACTCAATGCTCATTAGAAATGAAAGGAGGACCTATCCAATTACCCACTGCTTGGTTTCCTGTTGGGCTAATGAGCTTAGCAGGAATTTGTCTGCATGCAGCTTGTGGTTTGGCCACATGGCTGGTGTGCTAAGTGGTTCTGATCAGCTGACCTAGGTAAAATGTCATTACTGGAGATTCAGAAATAGCATCAGCAAAAGGCCCTAAGAAATCCCCAAACATTTATGCTGCTCATTTCCTTCTTGAACAATTCGGTCTTAGAGCTGTTAGGTATAACTAACAAAGTTGATGTCCACAGGGGTTTAGAGGATAGGGCTGTTGGTGAGGAGCTGGAAGAGCAAGATCTCCCATGGGATGAGAGGGTTGGCCTGATGCAAGCTGTCAGATCCAGAGTGGGATGAGGAGAACACCCCTGGGGGCAGCAGAGAGAGATGGAGACCTGGGTTTGTTATGTCAGAGCCTCAGTGAGCTGAAGAGGGCATGCACAGGGGAAAGGGGCAGAAGTGGCCATGAAAGATTGGTTATGTACAAGAAGGTGATCAAAATAAGTAAATATAATATGTAGAAGGGAGAGAACTAGAATGAATCTTATGAGTCTAGAGGGACCTAAAGATAATGGGGTAACTCATGACTGTCCATATAGATAGAAATATGGAGCTTGGATGTAACTCTGTGGTAGAGCACTTGCCTAGCATTAGACGAGGACCTGGGTTCAATACAGAACAACAACAGGGGGAAAAAAACAGAAAATATCATCTAATAGGTATCAACACAAATCCTTGATCTCCTTTTGCATGTTAACAATTTGAAAGAAGCAATTCTAAACTGCTAGTCATACTATTCATTTTATAGGTATATAATACTATCTAGCATTTGTAGAGTTTTACTGAAGGACAAGTGTTTTGTTTTGTTTTGTTTTTAAGTCATAGAGGTTTATTTAGGAAAATAGATACACATTCAAGGGAGAATGGGAAGTAGGGACAGTCTCAAAAGAGAGATGCCTTTGGGGTAAAGCAAGGACTATGCCCTCAAGTAAGAATGCAGACTATCTCCAGAGAGAGACAGCAACCCATTGGTGTGGGGTGTTACTATTTATAGAGGGCCCCTTGCTAGTGTTTTATATGCATTATCACATTTACTTTTCACAATTTTTCCACGAGGTAGGTACAATTATTATACCCAGTCTAAAGATGAGAAAAGTGAGGTGCAAAGAATTTAAGAACTTAGCCCAACATCACAATTAGACAGGCAAACCTGAGTAGTTTAACTCTTGTATCTATGCCTTTAATCACTCCACAGGTAATTATAATCCGTAATTCAAGCCCTTAGTTCAATATCCTCATAATTAATCAGTCATCTAAGATCTATTAACTTTGTCTCCCAAAACATCTCTAGGACTTTTATCTGTCACCATCATTAACTAACTCAGCCTTAATTCTAACCCTGGTATTTGATGCCTTGGTTTATAAGGAGCCTCCTCATTCCTCTCCCTGAGTCCAGATTTTCTCCATACTAACCCATACACCAGGTTCTCATCCAAGTAAGCTTTCAATGACCAATTTATGCAGGTCACACTCCTACTTAAAAATGTGGGACCAGTGTTTAGAATCAGGGCCAAGTCCCGTTCCCGCTGTTGAAGATTGTGTTAAGGCGGTCCAAGGCTGGGGGGGGGGGGGCTGGATGCGGGGCAGAGCAGCAGGGGCTGCGGCAGCCCCTCCGTGTGCCGAGGAACATCAGGCAATCCACGTGGCCAAAGCACAACCGATCTGACGCTGGCAGATAAACCCCAGGGGCACCTCGCATCGCCTGTCACTCAGCGGGACCCCCAGCCAATTGCAGAGAAACACGAGTCTCAGCAAGGTTCCCAGCCAAGTCCAGGTGGACACTGAACCCTCAAGCCTTCCCCTGGCTATCCCCGGACGTTAAAAGCACTTCCCACAGGAGCCGCATGCGACTTCCTGCCCCCTGGTCCTCACCCTGGAGCACCACCGGTGACCCTCACCAGAGAGCCGTCCCAATAAAGTTCTTTGTTAATGACATCTGTCCTATCTGCCCTTCGGTTACCTCCATCTGATCTTACAGATTGAATACCTGAGAAATGATTTAAATGATAGAGAGGGGTTGGTGCCCCAGGGAGTTTGTGCAGGCCTGAGGACTTCTCAGACCTCGTTTTAAAAAACTCAGATTGTGCCAAAAATGTAAATTAGACTCAGCTACAATCCTCCATTCTAAGACCCAATTAACTAATGGGAGGCTCAATACAGAATCAATATTCATTTCAAAAGGGGTCCCATGTTCTCCCAGGGCATTACAAGTCACATGGTAAGAGTGGATAGTCCAGAGGTCTGCATTGTTTTCATGGCCACCCATGAAAAAGCACATGAGTTATAACCCGACTGGTAAGGCAGCAGTTGAAGTATCAGGTAGAGGTGTACTTACCTCAGTGGCCTTGCATTTGCCTAGCGTGCACTATGCCCTGGGTTCAATCACCAGCCCTGAAAAAAAAAAAAAGTCTGTTGGTATTTTTTTGGCTGAGAATGGAGTTCATAACTTCCTGGAGAGTGTTCAAAGCTCTGTACCACCATGTACAGTTCTGACCACACTTTTCTATGAAATGTTCTTAAAATGTTCTCTCTAATCAACACTGCAAATATATGTCATAGTCCATTTTCCATTGCTATATCAAAATATTTAAGACCAGGTAATTTGTAAAAAAAAGAATAGGGGTTTATTTAGGTCACAATTCTGAGAGTTGAGAAGTCCAAAAGCTTGGCCACTGGCATCTGGTAAGGTCCTTCTTACTATATCATTAACATAGCAGAGAACAGAGCAAGGATGTCAGTTCATGTCTCTCATGTCTCTCTTCCTGTTCTTATAAAGCCAGTAGCACCATCATGCCTTACTACATTCATCACCTCATATAACCCTTAGTACCTCCCAAAAGTCTCCCTTTACTGTTATCAAATGAATTTCAGGATTATGTTTCCAACAATGAACATTTGGGGAACATGTTCAAACCATGCCATTATCTCTTCTCTATCCCTATATAAGCTCTGTGGATTTTTCTGGAATGCCCTTCCCTCTCTTCTCTTCCCAGAAATTCTTTTTCTTTGTAAGACTTATTTTAAGTTGAGTTATCTTCTTGGAAAGATTTTCCCCAAATTTCCATGCTCCTATAACCCTTTGTGTAAACTCCATTTTGGCAAGTGTTTGTTTAGGGTCAATCTCAGGCATAGACAGAAAATGCCCTAATATGAAGACAAAGTGATAGAAAATGCAAGGACATTCTATCACTTTGTCTTCATATCCTCATCCCTTGCACAGGGACCGTAGTTCATAGGTGCCCTTAAATTAATCCTGAGAGAATGAAGTGAATTTATGAATATACTCTTTCCAAATTTTGATAGCCATTAAACTGGCTGGAGCAACAAATCATTTTTAAAAATAGAGGTTTATTTTAGAGGTAATCTTGCTTATCTAATCTCCCAGCATTGCAGATTGGCTACAGTTACACATTCAGGTCACTGATAACTATCAAACCGAAAGATAGCTTGTCATTGCATCTGCAGTGAGTCACTTGCCTGGGGGAAATATGTGTCACACATTTACATTTTGGCCTTTAGGTGAAGGCACTTTTTGGTTTTCTGACTAGAGTAGGATTCTGGAAAACTAAAACAATAAATTCAATGATGATTGTGCTCAGTGATAAAAACCTGGCATCCCTTACAAAAATGAATAGCTTCTGGAAGTGTGTTCCTGATCTTGGGGCTAGTATTTGTGTTGGTGACTCCTACTAATGAGCTATCGAACCTAAAGTCCGCTACAGATGATTTGTGTCAACAGTCTATAATTAGCTAACCTATTGAGATGTTTCTTTGAGAAACATCTTTAAAGGAAACATCTTACCTTATCACTGGTGACCTTAAAAATTCTACAAGTACAAGGAGCTCCAAAGTTTCTTTGAAAAGCAATTCCAGGTAAGAGTGGTGACTAAAGAAACATTACGTAGGTGGTGCCTACAATAGTCTAGAGATGGCCTTCCTCGGTGGAGGGAAACAGATATTTCTTTGAAGTGTCTTGTTCTATCATTATTTGAAATATAGACTATTTAAGGATCCACCCATACATACACATACGTGCATACATACATTTTTACTGGAATAACATATTTGAGCCTACGAATTAGGTTCTTTATTTTATGGGTAACAGTAGTGTAAAAGAAAAAGTACTGGACCAAAATGCAGAGGATTTTGGAATAATGATACTAATAAATAATAGTAACAAATTATACAACAATCACCATGTGCCACAAGTTGTTCTCTTGCTTTACATGTATTAAATAGGTCCTTAATAAACTTAAGAAGTGGATACTATTACATCATAGATAGAAAACTGGGGTACAAGAAGAATGGACCACATTACACAGGAATGAGTAGTAAAGCTGGAATATGAGACCAGGCATGCTAGATAACAAGATCTGGACTCTTGATCACTAGCTCCAACATTTAGTAATTCTACTAAATTCTACTTATATAACATACTGTTCTTGTCTCCTTTTACCTGTCCCATTTGTTTGGGTTTTAAGCATCCGTGGATTTGCCATGCAAACATGCTTAAGAGGGTAGAAACCTGAAATTATATATTCCAACAGCAATACTATTTAAATGGCCAGAGCATTTTCCTAAAATATGTAAAACCCTAAGTTCCATCCCCAGAACTAAAAAAAGAAAAAAAAGAAAAGAAAAAGGAAACAAAGATGCTATTTCCTCAGTTATGCAAATGCCTATTCATATATCTATCCTGAGTCATAAAAATCCCCATTGTGCAACAGGCAACTAAACAGATGCATCCCTTTGTTCAATAATTTTCTATCTTCTATCCTCCCTACTAAACGAAATAACTTGTCTTGAAAAACAGAAATCAAAAATATGCCAAAATTTGTGTAGATTTAACCCCATCTGATATTCAAGAGTGTTGTCTTTTCTTTGGGAAAAGTTCTAGAAGCACTATTCAATTCACCTTAGAACCCTTGCAATATTGTATCACTTGGCAATAACAATCACCACAAATAAATGTTCTGAAATTAAACTGAGTGAGAGCAGTTGAGTGTGCTGATGAAACTGGCCCCCAGGAGGTTTGCAGGTTGAATCTCTAGTATCCTGATCTCAGCAAAAATGGTACTCAATTTACCTTTTAATTTCACAGTTCCATTTTCACCAAGATCCAACCTCAAGATTTCATTTCTCAAAGTTCAGAATGTATCTGACTGTAGCTGTTTCTCTGCCTGCAGGTTTTATGATGACAGTGTACTAGAGTTTATTTTGTTATTATACTAAAACCAAGTAGTAAATAACAGGGAGAAAACAGAAGCAAATTCTGCTGAGGAGGTAATTTTTTAAGTGACTGGTGTACCTTATTCTGAATGAGCAAATAGTAGAACATATCTTAGGAATTTGTCATCATATTTCATCTTTATTTTGCCTCTAGTTTAGCAATTGAAGCAATATTTTAAAGAAACAATTTCTACATGGGGAAAGGTAAATTAAGAGAATAATGGTGTTCTAGCAGTTTTAATAGTTACCCAGTACACACTGTTTCGGTAACTGGATTGTTTTCTTTTTTAAATCCATGGACAAACATGCTGGGGACAGATTGAAACTCAAATATTTCATTCTTCTCAGCATTCCTGAAACTGCTGAGTTTTTTCATACCATACAGTTCAGAATTTTCAGGGGAAGGTAACGGGAAGGAGGGAATCAGATTGAGGTCATAAAATGGACAAAAATCAGTCTTTTACCAAATAGTATGAAGACTAAAGACAGAAAGCAATGGTAGAACCTTGTGAGGCTGAGTGGTTGCCTCTCATCAAACTTATCCCTATACAATTTGCCCAGCCCACTCACATCCCCAAAGCAGAGCAAAATTTGCAGATAAAAGTCCAAGTGCCTTTGCACCAAAGAGAGAAACAAAACTCAGCAGGTTCCCTGCTTTCTTCCATAATAACACAAACAATGCCAAGAGAGCCTTATGAAATATTCACATGTGTCACGCTATAAAAGAAAAAAAATCACCCATCCGGTGATATTCCCCACCACCACCCACCCCTAGTGTAGAGGAAATAAAACTGAAGCAACATGGTCATGAGAAGGGAATTGGTGTTTCGACATTGTAGCTAGAGAAACACAGGTTCTAAGGAGCTGATGTTGTTTTTCAAGCCCACAAAGGTTCAAGGCCTTTAGAGGTTCCTTACAGTGATTCTGAGAACATAGGAAAGCTGCTCAGGGTTAAGGCTGCTCGTTGTGGAAATTCTAGATCTTAGGGAACTTCTGTCTTCAACAAGTTCTCAGATTCTAGAAAATTGAAAGGATGAAACTCCACACCTTTTCTTTAAAAAAATATAAACAAAAAACAGCTCAAATTAAAATGTTTCCTAAAATAAAATTATCACAAATGTGATACATATTATTTGATTTCTTTAGAAACAGGTTCCTTTCCACCCTCTATAGAGATGGGAGAGAAGGTATTTGTATTAAAAATGACTATCATCAAATATATTCAGCAGATAAGGGAATTTCACTAGAAATTCAAGAAATCAGGGGTATGTAAAAGTCCATGAGTTTTAAAAGTGGCTTACCTTTCATTTTGATGAAAGCAAATGAACTCTTTTTCAAGTGTGTTCTGTGAAGCAAGGCTTTTCCTAGAATGTTAAAAACTAAATAGAAGGGGCTGGGGATATAGCTCAGTTGGTAGAGCATTTGCCTCCCAAGCACAAGGCTCTGGGTTCGATCCCCAGCACCGAAAAAGAAAAAAAAAAAAAAAACTAAATAGAGAGTGGGAAAGAAGAAGAAACCAGTACATGGTAGTAGTAAGTGCAGAAATTGTGTTCCTTACTAGAAATATTAAAGAGCAATCTGTTCTCCAAAACGAGCAGAGCCATTTGTCAAAACAGTTATGCTTGCAATGAGAGATAGGTGAGTACCTGAAACAAACAAAAAATAGGGGAAGTAGAAACATGCTGCTCTCAGACATTTCTTAGACAATCCCTTAATCCCTATGTTTTCATATGCTAGTTCTAGAAGGGATGACAGACCCTTCTGACTGACTGACACACCAAGAACAAGTTTGAGGCGCCTCAGACACTATTCTGTCTCAACTGTCCAGGAAGGACCAGAGGGCTCTCCATTACACTCATAGAGCCCTCCTTTCTACCACTATTTTGGCACATGTCACAATTGCAATATCATTTTTTTACATGCCAATGGATACCAAATGATAAGAAGGTAAGAACCAGATACTCATGTACTAAAATGGACTGATGTATTTGCATCCTCTCCCCCCAATTCCTACATTGAAATCCTAACCCCCAATGTGGTTTGTTAAGATCTAGGACCATTAGAAAGCTAAATCATGAGGGTGGAGCCCCCATCAATTGGATTAGTGCCCTTTAGAAAAAGAACTCCAGAGAGTTCTTTATCCTTCTTTCTGCCATATAAGAAGAAGGTGGCAATCTGGAACCCAGAAGAGGGTCTCACCAGAACTCAACCATGCTTCCACCTTGGTCTCACTTCTAGCCCTTAGGACTTTGAAAAATACATTTCTATTGTTCATAAGTTGTCCAGTCTCTGGTACTTTGTTATATCTCACTCAATAAATGGGAGTCAATTCATTCATTGTTAAATGATAAATTAATGCATAAGGAAAATGAGAACCATACTTGTCAACTGACTTTGGCACAGTTGCTTTGTGCCAAAGTAAATCTCTCCAAAGGCCTTCAAACATTTTTGAAAATATAATCCAGCAAAGAATTTTATTATAAAAAGAAAAATTCTAAACTGGCAAAGACATTATATAATGCAAATATGTGCTTCTAATTGGCTGGGTTTTTAATATTTAAGCAATCACACTGTGCTGGACACTATGGGGAGAAGTTGATGCTTTGGAGCAAATGCCAAAAATAATTCCATTCCATTTTTCCACACATATACATCATGCTTCATCTGTGTTCCTGACATTATGCTGGGACACAAAGACAAATGGAGCAAATCCGGATGCCTGAGGAGCTTGTAATCTAGTAGTGCTTACTGGAGAACATGGGTATTCCTTCATTTTACAAAAAGCAAATACAAGATTTTCTTGAGATAATTTTTATTCCACAGAAAAATAATACATGTATTTTTAAAAAGTTAAGGGAGAGCTCCTGAAAAAAGAGATGCTATAAAGGAAGAGAACAGCAGTGACCCTAAGTTCTAGTACCTCTCCCTGGGTGGTTCCCCACTAGCCTGGTGCTTTGTGGAGTTCTTTACTTCTTTAGAGAGTCTTGGAGGGTATTAACTGAATCCTTGGCATTCTTTCTTAACCCATCATAGTCCATATATTCTGAGGAACAAACCAGACGTTCTCTGCTTTCTGTGTTCAGAAAACTTCCAAATTCCCAGGTGATGGTACAGGTTCAGGCACCAGATTTTGAGATGCTCCCCTCCCCACAAAAGCAATACTCTAACTTTATATAGAGAAATAATGACTAGGAAAGTCATCTCTTTCTATCATCAGTTATCTACTGCAACATCCACTTGTGCATTACACAGCAACTTCAACCTCAAACCCATGCTCTTTCCTGGAATATACTTTCTCTTCCAGAAATAACTTTATGGACATGTGACCTGGACAGACACAGGTTCTGCTCTTGGAAAGGCCTTATACTTGGTTCAATGTCCTTTTACTGTCATATGAAAATTCTTAATAATTTTAACAAAAGATTTTTCATTTTTCTTTTGGACAGGAATCACAAATGGTGTTCTTGTGACCCCAGACCAGACTCTTGATATCTAGGCACTGAGATTGTACAGTTTCCATATTAGCATAATGTCCAACTCCCATGAGGTACTTTCATCCCAGGCATTATCATAAAAGTATATTGAAGCCAAAATAGTGGCTGACCTTCAAGTGTTACAATCCTTCCTAGGTGAGGTAAGGACCATGACAAAGGAATTCCTTTGGATTCCATCACAGACTCAAAGAACCAAGAATTTCCAAGACAGTGCCAGTTAGAAAGCTTGGTCTCCCTTCAGTCATAGTCCATTGATACACTGGTTAAGTCAGAACTGTTCTTAGGGTCTGCCAAACATCCTCCTAGGTAAGCAGATGGGACTAAGTGGACTCAGGAGAGGGAATAGTTCTGTTACTATAATACATGATTACTAGATATTCCTATACAGCTACAATAGGTCTCAAAATCTGAACCTCTACCATCAGCATCACTGAAGGATTTGTTAGAACTGTTCAGCCTCAGACCTTCTGAATCAACCCTTCTGAATCACAGGGTTTAACAAGTATCCACGTGATTCTAATACTTCTGAGAACCACTGGCTTCTTATACACAGAAGAAACCATTACTTCTAGTTGCAAATTTATAGCATCAGTTATGATAAATGTCCTATACCATTCACCCTGTTGAGGAAAGTTACATTTAGTCATTTCCTGTACTTCAATCATAGTTACTTTTATATACTTTTATACATATGCCAAGAGTGTGTGTGTACATGTGTATGTGCGTGTGTGTGTGTGTGTGTGTGTGTGTGTGTGGCTTAAGTGAGCCAGCCACTGAAATGGATGTAAGGCTAACTGTGTGTCATAAAGGGTTTACAACCTAATGCACAGGATAAGAAGAGGCAAATTTATAGACAAGAATGACAATGTCCAGAATTCAAAGTACCAGAAAGTGTACTATGGTCGTGATTAAGAGGAGAGAAAACATGGAGCTTATTAAAGCAGGGTTAGCAGCACTTAGCAAAAGCAATCCATGCCTGGAATTTTGACATGGGGTAATAGGGAAAAGAAACTTCCCACACAGGAAAAACATAAAGGCATGAGTTGGGAAAAAATAATGTATTTCCAGATGAATGAGCAATTCCGTTGTGTTGGATCTGAGTTCTGTGAAAAGGATTAATCTGAGGAAAAAACAGGATAATGGGGTGTGGCCCTCTTTATGCGTGAGGGTCTTGGGTGCAAGGTGGAGTTCAGGCTTCTCAGAATAAGGGTGAGAACAGTGTTCTGAGTCTTGGATTGGGGGTGGACAACATTCATCCCTTCAAATTCCTGCTCAATCTTGGCCACATTTCCACTGTGTGATTCCATAGCAAAACACGTAAGCAATCTGTGATGCTATTTTCACAAATAGAAAAATATATTTGTCCTTTTATTTCAAAGGTAAATTCAGATAGGCAGAAATGAGTTTAGAGCCATATGGAGACAAAGGCAATTGCTGGACTACCCTGTGAAACTAGATTCTTCTTTATGGCTCTTGCCAGACAATGCATAAGATGCTATTTGTAAATTGCCTTTTTATTTGTTCACATTGGAATCTCTCACAAGGACAGGTTTGTTGTTATTGTTCATGGCTTTTTTTTTTTTTTTTTAAGTTACAAGTAATTTGTAGTTTGGAGAGTTTTCTGAGCAAGGGTGTGTTTAAGCTTCCACTTTTAGACACCAGACTTCCAGCTCATTCTCTCTCCCCACCCTCATTTCCTGTGTGGTGTCATGGATGGATTAATATGCAGCCTTTTTAAATCCCTGGGCAAGAGACATCTGTGACAACATGACAGGCCCTAAGGAGAAGGAGTAATATCACTTGTTAGCTAGCTTTTTAGGTCTTTATGTGGATTTTATTATACTCACTCTGACTTTTTTAAGGCTAGGTAAAAAAAAAAAATGTAGACAAATGGATTGTAACAAGCAAAACAACCTATTAAAGATATATATGTGCTTAGAAAATAATTAATCTCTTGAATGTTAGTTCCTGAGGGCAAAGACTATCTATGGTTAATTCTGTACAGCATTCAAATGATATCAACTAAGTCAGTGCTTTGAGAGCCTCATTTAAAAAGCAATGCAAAAATAGCTAGGAAAATGCAAATTAGTACTACTTCTATGGACAGCAAGTTGGCAATGCCCATGCACACTTAAAATACATGTAAAATGCAGGCCAAAAGTTATAGTTCTAGGATTTTTATCTTATAGAAATACTCAAATAGACAAAATGGCTTGTACAAGTTTAGCCAATAAAGTATAAATTATAATAACAAATTTTTAAAAGACTGTAAACAACCAAAATGACCATAAGTAGGTAAGTGATTAAATAAAGAACATTCATAGAACACTTGGCAACCAGAGCAAAGGAAGAAGCACTTTATATACGCCTACGGAAAGAGCTCCATCATATACTGTTTCTGACAAATGAAAGAGGCAGCATAGTATAGTCAACATATTAACATTAAAAACCAGTGACAAGGATTTACATGCTGATTTGAAAAAAAAAAAGAAACAAACAAATACAAGGTCAGGCACATTGGCATATGCCTATAATCCCTGAGACTCAGGAGGCTGAGGTAGGAGGATCACAAGTTCAAGGTCAACCTGGGCAACTTAGTGAAACTCTGTCTCAAAATTTAAAAAATAATAATAAAAAGGGCTGGGGACGCAGCTCACTGGTGGAGTGCTCATGAGTTCAATCCCAGTATCAATAAACAAAT
Source organism: Glaucomys volans (assembly GCA_020662805.1). Taxonomy (NCBI): domain Eukaryota; kingdom Metazoa; phylum Chordata; class Mammalia; order Rodentia; family Sciuridae; genus Glaucomys; species Glaucomys volans. Next base: position 246,600 of record JAJEJO010003702.1, read on the forward strand.
TTTTTAAAAGTACGCAAGAACTATGGATACAAAACAATGATAACATTGACAACTTCCAAGGAAAAGAACTAAGTGGTTGAGAAAAGAGTTGGGAGACTTTTCATTGCATACCCTTTGTATCTTTTGGGTTTACAGCTGCATCAATGTGTTGTCTATATAAAAGTAAATGGCTCCTACCTCTGAATATTACAAAAATCAACTCAGAATAACGACCTAAATGTAAGGCCTGAAACTATGAAATTACTAGAAGAAAACAAGAAATGCTTCAGGACGTTGGAATGGACAAAGACTTTTTGAATAAGACCCCAAAAGCACAGGAAACAAAAGCAAATACAGACAAATAAGATTATATCAAACTAAAGTTTCTGGCACCATAGAAATAATCAACAAAATTATGAGATAACCTATAGAATGGGAGAAAATATTTACAACTATCTGAGAAGGGAATAATATCCAGAATATTTAAGGAACTACAAAAACTCAATAGTAAGAAACAAAAAACCCTATTAAAAAATGGGTGAGAGATCTAAATAGACATTTCTCAAAGAAAACACGAAAGAGCAACAGGTCCATGAGAAAAAGGTCAAAATCACTAATCATTAAGGAAACGAAAATCAAAACCTCAACAAATTATTACCTCATTGCTGTTAGAACGGCTAATATCAAAAAGACTACAGATAATAAGTGCTGGCACAGACGAGGAATAAGTGAGTCCTTGCAAACTGTTGTGGGAATGTAAATTAGTACAGTGATTATGGAAAACAATATGGAAGTTCTCAAAAATTAAAAACAGAACTACTATATGATCCAGAAATCCCACTACTGGGTAGGTATCCAAAGGAAATGAAATCAATCTGTCAGAGACATATGCACTCCAATATTTACAGCAGCACTGTTGACAACGTCCGAGAAATGGAAATGTTCATTCACTGTTGAATGAATTTTAAAATGTGGCAAATACACACAATGGAATACTATTTAGTCATAACAAAGAATGAAATCCTGTCATTCGTGACAACATGAATGGAACTGAGATCCTTATATTAAGTAAAAGAAGCCAGGAACAGAAAGATAAGCACCATATGATCTCACTCATATGTAGATTATAAAAAACTTGATCTCATAGAAGTTGAGAATAGAATGGTGGTTACTAGTGGCTGGGGAGTATGGAGAAGAGGGAGTGGGAAAAGGTTGATCAATGCATACTAAGATACAGTTAGATAGGAGTAAGAAGTTCTGGTGTGCTATTGGACTGTAGAGTGTCTCTAGATAATAAAGTACTATACATTTCAAAAATGTAGAAGAAAAGGTTTGAATGTTTTCACTATAAATTATAAATGTTTGAAGAGGTAATGTTTCACTTGATTTAAATATTACATCATGTTTACAGGTATCACATGGTATCCTTAAATATGTATGGTTTGTGTATTTTTATGTGGCAGCTAAAATAAATTTAATTTTAAAAAGTAAATGAAATAAAATAAGATTTCTGAGCAGGTGTTTAAAATTAACTAAATTATCAGCCTAGAAGTAAAATAGAAATTTTTATTTCTCTTAATCCTTCTGAAATACCATTACTTTGAAGTTGTATTTCATAAATACTCAACAAAATTTCTCCACTCTTAAAAAAAAAAGCAGGGGGACTAGGAATGTAGCTCAATGATAGAGCACTTGCCTAGCATGGACAAGACAATGTATACAATCTCCAGAGCCACCAAAAAATAAAAATAAAAATAAAATAGATGCTAGATGATGGGTAGATTCAGGATAGGTATAGATAATGGATAGATAGATTGGATAGACAGATATATAAAAGTTTTTATCCTGACAAGAAAGAGAAAAAGATTCAAGTATCACCTTTACCCCAAATAGTTAAAAAGATAAAGCAGTGTCTTAATCTGTTTGTGGTGCTATAACAAAATAAACTGGGTAGTTTATAAACAGAAATTTATTCACTACAGTTATGGAGGCTAGGGAGTTCAATTTCAAGTGGCCAACAGATTAAGAATCCTGCCTGCTTTAGCAACTTCTTCCCAGATACTAACATGGTTAAAAGGGGCAAGACATGTCTCTTTGTAGTCTGGTATAAGAACATTGATTCTATTTATGGGGGTTCCATTTCTCAAAGTTCCCACCTCCAAATACCACCATCTTGAATGGAAGAAATATTTACAAACTATCTTGAAAGTTAGGATTTCACATGAATTTTAGGGGGACACAAACTTCTGACCATAGTAGCTAGGTAAGAAAAATGTCACTGAAATAGTGGTCTTGGAAAAGGAGGACAATATGTGAAAGTGTGGAAAGGAGGTTAATAAGTCAAGCTATTTATTTTGATTTTCTTATTTCAGGAGAAATGTCATGGAACCTAATAATTCAAATATAATAAAAAATGCAATGTCCAAAAGTAAACCAGTTGCTCAATAAAAATTAACCATTCTCCCAATGGATTTATAATATTTTTGTAATGAAATCAAAGAGAAAGTCATTATATGTGACCTTATAAAGAAGACATATCATGCCATGTAATGAATAACTGATCCAACAACATCTTCACAGTAATTATTATATTAAGTATATGCAGGTATCATGATAACAAGCACAACTGAATAAAAACTATTGTACAAGGGACCAAAACAATGGGTCCCACATGGGTTTTCTGGGGAGGCTGCTGAGGCCGTGGCGCACAGTAGACCCCAGTGTCATGAAGCCGCGGAGCAGGATGTTACATTGGAGCATCTCAAAAGCCGATAAGGACTAGGGGGCAGCTGCTCCGGTCAGAAAGTATCACCTTGTGTAGACTTGCGCAAGATCAATATACCCTACCGAGAATGGGAAGACATGTCTCCTTTTACAAATATGACTTTACAGTGGCTTCCTGGTGAACCAAATGATTCTGGATTCTGTGCATATCTAGAAAGGGCTGCAGTGGCAGGCTTAAAAGCAAATTCTTACACATCTATGGCAGATGGCCTTGTCTGTGAAAAACCTGTTGAAACTGTTGGTGGCAACATGATTGTGATTAGATAGACAACCATCCCTGGAGCAGCTTGCATCATCACCCATCCACGGAAGCGCGTTGTGTAGGTAAGGTGTTAAAGTTTTCTTTTACGAGCTCAGAATTGTTCTGGATTGAGAACCCATGGACAGTGTTTGGAATAGCCTGGATATGGCTGGTGCAATGATCCTAGTAATACAGGACGAGGACACTGCATTGAAGGGTCCTCATGGGGACCAGTGAAGTCTACTGGCATTCACAGTAGTGAGATGGTACTTGACACCAGTCTGTGCCACAAAGAAAGGAACTATGAATGGTCCTTTATCCAGTGTCCATATGTGACTTTGAAAATCACTATGTTGGTAATCCACTTAAGGGAACATGTTATTATAGCCTTTTGGTAGATCAGTTCACCTTCAGCGTATTACAGGAAGATGATTGCCACCATATGGCCAAAAACTTCATAGTAAACCCAGAACAGTCAAACAAAAATTTGGATATTCTGATTATTGCATTAAACAACTTTAATCTCAACACTACATGGTCAGTTGACTCAACAGCTGGAATAATATCTGGGGAAGAGACTCCTATAGTTTCTAAGAGTAATAAAGAAGAATACAGAGACAGTTTTTCATATGAAAAATTTAATTTCAGAAGCAATCCTAATATTGCATTCTATGTATATGTCAGCAACTTTTCCTGGCCTATTAAAATACAGTGTCTGGTGGTCTCACTGTGTGTCAATAACTGGACCCCACAACATTTTTGGGGACTCGTCTGGGATCAACCGTGTGAAGGCCTCAGACCCAGGCTACTTCTACAGCTGCCTAGACTTGGAGTGTTGTCTGCATGTTTTAAACCCTCCTCGTCTCTGGTGCTATTTCGTCCCCAGCAAAGATCTCTGCAAGCCTCTAGAGATGTACTACTTCAAGAATAAACAGCCTACATATGAGATTCTAAACCATCACCTATAGGACAGAGAAGATAAATAAAAGGGGTAAATAACTGTAAAGTCATAAACATTAAAGTTAAAGTCCAGTACTCCTACTTTATGACTGGTGGGACTGCCTTGCTGGATATCTAAAATCAAACTTAAAAATTGAGATTAAAATAAAGGGGGCAAAGAAAACCCAGTATTTGGCTCTTGCCCTCAGAGTCAGCCTGAACTCAGGGAACAAGAGAATTTCTCTAAGAAGTCTTGCAACTCTGGGCCACATGACCTCCTGATCAGGGAGACAGATGAGACCACTAGAGGATAAAAAGCCAATCAGTGCATCTGCTGCAGAGGAGCATCATTGGAAAAAGGAGACATCCCTGATGCTTCCAAGGGAAGCCACCTCATCAAGGAGACCCTACCTAGCAAATGGCACTAAAGAAACTAAGAAGTTACTCTCAAATTCCCCATGAGTGACCCCTGTGGGAACTCAGCTGACTCTTTAACAGACAGAAACAGATCAATTTGACCAGCTTGATCTTAAACACCTAGCAAAACAGTTAAAACCAAAACACAGCCATTCTTGGACATTTAAAAAGAAACAATAGGTAAATGTAACTTAAGATATATACTTGTGTTAGCCCCCTAGACTAAGTAAAGATTAAAAGCTACAAAAGAGAGGTTCTTAGAGAGATGTGCCTAATAACTATCAAAAACAAAAACAAAAACAAAAACAACCTGCCAGAGTCAGAAATTTTTAGTCAGTTTAAGACCTGCAGATCTTCCTCAGCATCACAGTTTTGCAGTTTTTGATGGGGTGGCCGACTCAGCTGCATCTACTGGGAGTCATCCCAGAGCATCCCTCTTTCCACCGCTCACCACCTGGACTCCTGGAGCAACATGAAAAGGGTTGGCATTTCTTGGATGACCTCGGGGCTTCCTTCACACATTCCCCTCTGCATGCCCTCATATTCACTTCCAGAACTCTGAAAGGAAGCCCTTTCCCCCATGTCACCCCCTCCCAGTTCGAAGAAGCCAGAAAGTCATCACCCGATTTCCCCTTTCCTTTCAGAGTCTGGAATAATAGATATTAAAAAATAAAAAATTCCCGAAATAATGAGGCCTAAAAAAATAAATAAATACAAATAAAGGCCATACATTAACAACTTTCATCTCCCAATGTAAATGTATTCCAGATACTGGTTGCAGGCAAAGAGGATATATTTTATCATCCTCAAAAGAAAACTGTCTCTAGAAGGCATTATCTCCTCCAAAGCAAAATCCTTTGTAGGCACTGTCCACAGACCTTGACCAAAAGGACGTCAAAGCCTGAAAACTTATTCAGTAAAGCTAGTAGTCCTTTGGTCCCATTGTAATAAGTCAATGATTTGACTAATGTTCTAGAGAAAGGGGGAAATGTAAAAGAGTAGAGACCCCCTTATAGGAAGAAAAAGGCAGAGACTCTCTGATATAAAAAAATACAAAATAAGTGTGAATAAAATCTTTGAGCTGTGTTGACTGGCAAATACAAGGACAGTGCCCGAGATAAAGTAATGTGGCCATGAGTTAAGGGCACTGTGTCCATTTCTGTGAAGCAACCCATCCCTTCAGAGTCCTCAGAATCTGCCAGTTTCAGACATGGGTAGTCTGACTCCCCCGCCTAGCTCACCCTGCTAACCTGCCAGGTGCAGCTTGAAATAGATAAGCTGGAGCTGGCCACTTGCATTCTCCTTGAAAAGAAAAACAAAAAGTAAAAAGGCCCCTATTATAAGCCTGCCAAAATGTTTTTATGATTTTCACTTTAAAAACCAGCTTGCTGAAGTCACTCACTACTACTCCTTCCCTTACTGGAGTAGTGGTCCTGATGCATCATTCTGTTTTCTTTCTTTTTCCTCTCTCTCCCCCAAATAAATTTCTTTTTCTACAAAAAAAAAAAAAAAAAAAAAAAATGGGTCCCATATGAATAGTCCTGTTTTAATCTATTTTAATTAAGGATGGATTCAGATCATCTGAGGAAAGCAAGGGTTAAATATTCTTTGAAGCTGTCCTCCATAAATATTACTCTTCTCAGTGGGCTACTGCTTCATCCTGGGTGACCGTGAATTTAGTGTTATAGTTTCTGACAAGTGCCAGGAGATATTCACAGGTACTGCTGTAGGATAGAACAATTCTGATCATCAGCAGAGTTCACCCTGAATTAACATTCTTTAACTAAAGCTAAAGAGACTTTCTGTCCAATGTGGGAATATAAATTTTAGCTATTTCTGCATAAAAGTGAGTTAATGAGAGGTCAAGTCTTCCCTTGAAAATATTTTAGGCCCATTCCAAAATATACATAGTAGAGTAATTGATGGTCAAAAATTGACCAAATTTTAACATTTTTGCCTGAAAAAGATACAGACAAATGTTATCAAAAGTCCCTTTTAGTCATTTTTTTAAAAGTAGCCAGAGGATATTTAAACCTGAGCAAACGACTTCATGGAAAAAAAACAAAAATAAACTGTTACAAAATGTATGTCTTGGTAACTAAATTAGTTGACTTGCAGTAATGGATTATAAGCAAGCAAAAAAAAAACAAAAAACAAACAAACAAAAAAAAACCCAGTTACATGTTAGTGGATGCCTAAATAAGAAATCTGGTTTGGCTATATTTTATCTAAAGTTATTCTTTCTGGCAGTATATCGGTTAGAATAGGTTTAAGCCTTATTTAGCAGAAAGACCAAAATAACAGTGTCTGAAACAAGAGAATTTTATTTCTCTTACATAAAGAAGTCCTAGGGCTGGTGCAAGGTCTCCATAGTTATCAGAATCAAGATTCCTCCTCTTTTCCTTCTGAGCATCCTGGATGGTTTCCATCTTCAAAGACACCCATGTAGTCCAAGATGGTGGCTTCAGCTTCTGTCCATAAACCACTTCACAAATATGAAGAGGTGAAAGAAAAGGGAACACAACTGTCAACTGAGTGCTAGAGAAATATAATTTAAAAGCAGAATCTCTGAATCCACAAATCCTCTCAACAAAGATAATAGAGAAAGGAAAGCATCTATTTTTGAATAAGCATGAAACCAAAACATGATGCACATCACAGGCAATCTGATAAGACTGAAAAGACAGAGTAAAACCTCACCCTTCATATAGCCAGTCGTACAACCCATTACGTATATGTTCTCAAGATAAATAATGACTAGTCTTCAAATAGTACAACATGTCCCCTACATTTTATTGCACTGAGTTCAGCCTAAATGTACCTGGTAATTGTGACCTCTGTTGGTTTACTGACTGTAAACAAAGGAAAAATAATGATCTCATATTTTGATGACAAGAGGTAGTTTTACAACTTGGATTCAGGTTAAAATTATGTTCCCACCTTGCTGTTTAAAGTAGGAGATAGGGAACTCTTTTCCGTGGATATTTACATTTACAGGAAATGGATCCCCAAGTTTTGGGAACCTGTACTCCTAGATCAATCTGACAAAGGGCCTACCTACTTTTTAAAAAGATGTATACTTTCTTTAGAGGCTAGAAAGTACTTCCAGTTACAAGTTTCTAAAATAAATATTCTAAGCCAAAGGAGGGAAGGGAAATCTCTAGCTTTACTTTGAACAGGGAAAAGTTAAGCCTCTTACTTTTAATTTGCATTTGTCTTACATGCATCAATTTCCTTTGAGGAGCATTTTTGGAAATTTCACACAAAAATTTCCATTTATATCTCATTAACCAGCACTTACTTAGATGGATACACTTAGCATCCCAGAAAGCTGCAAAACAGCCTTTCAGTTGGTGCATTGCTACATTAAAACAAAACAAAACAAAACAAAACAAAAAGACATACATCAGGATTCATCTCTAAGAAAAATCTGATTTTTCCACTTGTAATATTTAGGTAGCAGATCAAGTTGCCCATCGTATTCTCATTATAAAAAAATGAAATACACCATCTACAGAAGAAATTATTTACCTTTCTCTATTTCTTTTTTAATAATGGGAGATTGGAAGAGGTGAGGTCCATCAAAATGATCTGAAATGATTCCTTACTTAGATTCACGTTTAAAAACTGTGATAGAGGAGAAACCTTTGCTGGAAATGAACTTGTTTTATTCCATTATATAATACCAGCTGACCCAGGAAAAAAGCCATTATTGATTTACTACTTAGTATAGCTTCTATTCATATTTGTAGCCAGTGAGCATTCTACTTACAATAACAAGAAAAGTTATAGAGTACTTAAGAATTGTCTAAATATGAAATGAACAAGAATGAAAAACAGAACTTTTAAAACCCTCTGAAGTACACAAAAGAACTGATCTAAAGGCAAGGCATACTTTGTGTTAAAATGAGAAAAACCCAACATCATGAAAATGTCAAGTGCACAGGATTTTTATCCCTTTAATACAACTTCAGTAAAAATAAGTTTTTCAGTTAGACAAGATCACCCTGAAGCTCTTTTGAAAAGTAAATAAACAAAAATGCCATGAAAACTATGGCAATGAAGAACAATACAGGCTTGGCCTCTCTAGATATTGAAATACGTAACAAAGCCTTAACTGTTACTACAGTGTTATCTCCCACACACGGATTAACAAACAGTCCAAAACACAGAATAAGACGTCTAAAAATAAACCAAACTTCATAAGGGATTTAGTGTGTATTAATGATGGTGTTTCACATCAGTAAGGAAAAGACAAGCTATTTAAAATACGTTACTGGGCTGGGTAGCCATCTGCAGAAACATTAAAATAGAACTCAAATCTCAAAATGAACACTAGGAAAACATTTTAATGGATCAAAATTTAAGGAAGATGAAAGTGTACAAGAAGAAAACATTAATAGACCATTCTAAACTGTGACTCCAATGTCCAGAAGTACTAAAAGGTTAATAAATTCAACTAAATACTAAAAAAAAAAAAAGTGTAAGAAATAAAACAAAGCAAAAAACAAAAACAAACAAACAAACAAAAAACAAAAAACAAGGGCTGGGAGTGTCCGTCAGGGGTATAGCACTTACTTAGCATGTGCAAGGCCCTGGGTTCAATCCTGGGCAGAGAGAGGGAGGGGGCAACAGAGGAACAAGGAAAACACTCTAAGCAAAACAATGAATTGACAAATAAATTTGAAATGGATATTGTATAAAAGGCCTAATATCCCTAAAATATAAAGTATGTTTCAAAAAATAAGGAAAAGAGCAATAAAAAGGGTTAAAATATACAAAAGGACAAGTCACAAAAAAGGAAAAATGAATCAAATCTGTTGAAGTCACCTACTGGGTTAAATGATCCTTTGCGAATTGTCCTGTGCAAACTTACCTATTGTTTTTCCCTTTGCCTAACATTCAAAATTCAAAAGAAAAGCTGCATTTACATGATTTAGACATTAACTGCTAGAGTCAACTATTCCAAGAAAAAGGAACAAGAAAAACATTGGTCATAAGACCTCCTCATCAGTAATCTTTCTTTAGATTTACAGAACTCAGAACATCTAGTCACCTTCAGGTAACATTAGAATGTGCATCAAGAAATGGACCACTTACAGTAGTAGTGATACTCTGGCACCCACCCATCTGTGGCTAAGAAAAAACTTCCTTAAATTTCCATGTAAGCTTTTCACTTGTGGTTGTTAGCGAAGATGGTGTTTCCAGGGCAGGAGTCTGCCATCTTCAAACTTGCCAGCATGGAACCAGTAAAGTTCTTTCTACTGCTACCATTTCTGAAGTCATTAATTTTACTAGATGACAATAGAACCAGACATTTCATGGTTACAATATGAGAAAATGTGTATTATCATTTATGATACACATTAAAATTGAATAGCTCACTTTTATCTATGAGATGGACAAAAGATAAAAATAATTGATAACACACTATGTTGATGAAACTGTGGGAAAATTGTACTCTCATGTCTTGCTGGTGAGATCGTAACTTGGTATAACTCTTAGTGCAATGGAATTGGACAATATATATAAGAATAGCACATTCATAATGTATTTTTGAAATTGTTTCAATTCTGAACTCTTTGCACATAGGCAATATGGGGTGTGTGTGTGTATGTGTACACAGATATATAGTTATTCATGGAACATTATTTGTAATTACATAAAGTTGGAAACAACCCAATAAAACTCTATGCAGCTGTCAAAAGAATGAGGAAGCAATTTATGTACTGTCATACAATTATCTTCAAGATAAGTTAATACATACAAAAAAGACTTCAGGATGTAGAATAATTTGCATAGTCTGAAGGGGAAAGGAAATGTTCCCTCTGAAGGCTTAGTAATTGAATTTATGAAATAAACAGGCAGTAGACAGATTAACAAGAGAAAAGGTACTCAAATTTATTAAGTGCATGGGAGAAATTGCATGAAAGAAAAGTGATTACTCCAAAACTTAGTAAAACCAAGAATCTTATACACTCTCTTATGTGGGAGAGTAAAAAAGGGCTTTAGGCAACTTAGGGGACAGTAAACAGTCTGGGGGGAAGAAGAATGGCCCTTAGAAGAATAAGTGGTACCTGGGACAAAGTCTGTCTGAGCCTGGTGTTGACCTTCGGTCTCCTTTCCAGTGACATAATCTTTCCTAGCTGACAAAAATTCCTGGAGGGGGGACTTGTGACACATTTGCTCCTTCTAGTGAATCTGTCTTTAGTCGGACAAGGGAAATTCAGAGAAAATTCTTCCCTGTGCTCACTGTACCTCAAGTGCCTCAGTTTGAAGGCATATTTGAAGGCACCAGAAGATGACATATTTTGGGATGGCATTTACCAACCTCCTTCAGTGTGCTGCCTGCCATATGTGTAAAAAGGACAGAAAATCACATTATTATCTTTCTATATATTAAAAGGGTTAATTTCCATTTCTCTCTCACACCTTGTTTCTCTCTCCCTCCCTTCCCTCCACAAGGCACACACACAACACTGTAAGTGCATATATGTATATATGTGTCATAAGTATTTGTGTATATACACATACATTTAAAATTTCCAGATTAATGGGATAAATATGGTTACTTTATTGAATGAAGAATGTCACAGGGCAATACAGACAGGGTGGGAAGGAGATTTCTTACCCCAAGTAAGTCTTCAGAGGTATTTTTAACCATGTTGATTCATTACTACTTGAAAAATAACAATTTTTTTAAAAAAGGAGTTTCACTAGAGAGTGAACACATGCAATTTGGGACATAAACTAAGTCTGTTTTGACTCAAAACTAAAGAAATATCTATCATAATCATAAATGCCTTCATTTTTCTTAAAATGTTTCTATGCCTGATTATTTAAATTGCCAGTAATAGAAGCCCTATACCTAAAGCCTTTCATTGAATATGTATCTGGGATACTCAGACTTGCAGTGAATGAGTAAAGGAAAATGCTTTTGAGTTAGATAGATAGTTCTATTTAATTAACATAATTATCATTTAGCAAAAGAGCTACCCTTTTCCCAAATATGATAAATTATTTTCTCAATTCAATCAGATGGAATCACTTTGGTAGAACTGTTTGAAAAATATTTTTTCCATTGTGTATATAAACCACATTTTCTTTATCCATTCATCTGTTTATGGGCATCTAGGCTGATTCCATAGCTTAGCTATTGTACAAGACTGGGATCCCAATTAGAATAAGATGTATTCTATGTTTGCATAAATATATCAAAATGGATTCTACTGTCATGTATAACTAAAAAGAACAAATAAAATTTTTAAAAAATAAAAATAATTTTTTCAATTGGCAAGGATCTGCATTCCTGTTTACGGTTTTCTCAGGGTAACTCCTTTCAGATTTTTAAATTATATGGGAAACACAAGGGAACATAAATAAAGCCCTGTCAGAAAGTAGTTTAGCATCTGCACTATTCTGGAAATTGACTAATTGTTCTATTTGGTAAATTTTATGATGTTTAACTTTTGACACTTTTTTGACACTCATAATTTATTGTTTTTATTAAAACATTAATTGTGCAAGTTAATAGGTTTTGTTGTGCCATTTCTATACATATATGTATTGTGCTTGATCATATCTACCCTCCCTTCCATCTTTTCTTACCCTCCCATTTTTTTTCTCTCCCTCTCCCTGTTTACCTTCCCCTTCTGTAATAATCCCTCCTCTACTTTCAGGTCTTTTTTTTCCACTTTCCACATATGAGAGAAAATACTGTTTTTCTGGCTTATTTCACTAAATATGATTATCTCTGGTTCCATCCATTTTCCTGCAGTTGATATCATTCTTCCTTATGACTGAATAATACTCCATCGTATAGATATACATATTTCTTTTTAAATTCATCCATTAATGGATTCCATAACTTGTCTATTGTGAATAGTGTGATTCCTTCAGGTATATGCCCAGGAGTGATATTGTAGTTCTGTTTTTAGTTTTTGAGAAATCTCCATACTGTTTTCCATGGCACTGATTAGTGGCTATACCAAATTACACTCCCACGGACAGTATATAGGGCTCCTTTTTCTCCCCAACCTCACTAATATTTGTGACATTTATGTTGAGAATAGCAATTTTGACTAGGGTCAGATGGCTAAAGATAGTTAGCATGTTTTCATGTATTCATTGGATTTGTACTTCTTTGAGAAGCATCTGTTCAGATAATTTTACCACTTTCAATTGGATTGCTTGTTCATTTGATGTTAAGATTTTTGAATTCTTTACATGTTCTGGTTCAATCTTATTAGATGACTACCTGGCAAAGATTTTCTCCCATTCAGCAGGTTGTCTGTTCACTCTGTTGATTGTTCCCTTTTGTATTAGTCAGCTTTTAGTCTAATTTTAGTCTCTGTATTAGTCTCTGTGACCAAAATTCCTGACAAGAACAACAAGAAGTTTATCTGACTCACAGTTTCAGAGGTTAGTCCATGGAGAGTTGGCTCAATTGCTCTGGGGCAAGAGGTGAGGCAGAACATTATGGCAGAATAGTGTGGCAGACGAAAGTTGCTCACCCATGGAAGCCAGGAAGCACACAGGAGGAGGAGCCAGGGGAATAAGATATAACCCCAAGGCTCCACCCCACTTGCCTACAGTTACCACCCATTACAGTAGTCCTTTCAAATTATTAATCCATCATGCCGATTAATCCACTGAATAGGTCACAGCACTCATAATCTAATAATGGGGTTTCAGGGGGCACCTTATGTCCAAACCATAACACCTTTGCTGTGCAGAAGCTTTTTAAATTGATGCAGTCCCTCCCAGTTGTCAGTTCTTGCACCTATTTCCTGGGTTGCTAAAGTCCTATTCAGGAAATCCTATGCCAATATCTTGAAGGGTTTCCCTTGTTTTCTTCTAGCAGTTTTCAAAGTTTTGGCTCTTATATTAAGGTCCTTGATCTCAGTAAGTTTATTATTGGTGTACAGAAAAGCTACACATTTTTGTATGTCAATTCTGTATCTTATTACTTTGTTGAATTTGCTTATCAGTTCCAAAAATCTTTTGGTGTAGTGAACACCCAGATCTTATTTCTGATTTTAGAGGAACTACTTTTTCAGGTTTTCCCCATTCAGTATGTTAGCTATGAGTTTATTACATATATACTTTATTATGTTGAGGTATGATCCCTCTGTACCTAATTTATTCTGGGACTTTATCATGAAAAAAAGGATGTTGAATTATTCAAAGACCTTTACTGCATCTAATGGGAAGATTATGTAATTTTTTTCTTTTATTATATTTATGTGGTTTATTATAGTTATTGATTTGCATATTATGAATCATCCTTATATCACTGCAATAAAACCAATTTGACCATGGTGTATGATTCTTCCAATGTGCTACTGAACTTGATTTCAATTATTTTATTGAGGATTTTTGCATCATTAATGATCAAGGATACTGGTCCATAGTTTGAGGAGCATTGGTATTTTTTCTTCCTTAAAAGGCTGGTAAAATTCAGCAGTGAATCCATCCAGTCCTGGGCTTTTCTTTGTTGGGAGACCTTTCATTTCTGCTTTAGTCCATTATTTTTTCTGTGTTTAATTTTTTTTTTATCCTCTGAGATCAATTTGGGTAGATCATATGTCCAGAAATTTGTCCATTTGTTCTTGTTTTTTAAGTTATAGGTGTATAGTTTTTCCAAGTATTTCCTAGTGATATTATGAATTTCAGTGGTGTGTCCCCTTTTTCTTCCCTAGTTTTATTTATTTAGATCTTCTCCCTTTTTTTTTTTTAACTTGGTAAATCTAACTAATGGCTTGTCAGTTTTACTTATTTTTTCAAAGAACCAACTCTTTAGTTTCATAAATTCTTTGTATTGTTCTTTCATTCTCTATTCTCTATTGTTGGATCTTTATTATTTCTTTCCTACTACTGATTTTAGATAGCATTTATTCTCATTTTTCTAAGACCTTGAGATGCTGTGTTAGGCTCTTTAATTATGATCTCTGTTTTTTAATGATGGCAATGATAGTTGTAAACTTCCCACTTAGTACTGCTTTCACTGTATCTCACAGATAATCATGTATGTTTGCTTTCATTTTTTGATTGATTGAAGGAATTTTTTAATTTGTCATTTAATTTCTTTATGCAAACTGTATTGTTCCAAACAATAAAATGCTGGAGAGGAAGTGCAGAAAAACACTTCTACACTGTTGGTGGGACTGTAAACTAGTACAATCTCTATGGAACTTAGTTTCTCAAAAGACTAGGAAGGGATCCACCATATGACTCAGCTATACCACTTGTTAGTATTTATCCTAAAGAATTAAAGTCAACATACTGTAGCAGTACATGCATATCCATGTTTATAGCAGCACAATTCACCATAGCCAATCTGTGGAACCAACCTAGGTGTCCATAAATGGATAAATGGGTAAAGAAAATGTGGCATATATACAGAATGAAGTTTTACTCATCATAAAAGAGAATGAAATAGTTTCATTTGCAGGAAAATTGATGGAACTTGAAAATATTATATTAAGCAAATTAAACCAAACTCAGAAACTAAAGGGTTGTATTTTTCTCTCACATATAGAAGCTAGAGAGGAAAAAGGAGATCAATAGAGGATAGGGACCAGAGGGAGGAAAGAGAAGAGAGAAAAGAAAAATACTGGTGAAGAACATTGGTCAAATTTTGTTATATTATGTGCATGTAAAAATATGTAATAACAAATCCTACCATATGTACAACCATAATGCACCAATAAAAATATGGAGAAAGCATACTGTTCAATCTCTGTGTTTGCATAATTTCTGTAGTTACTTTTGTTGTTGATTTCTAGTTTCATTTCATTATAACCTGATGAGATGCAAAAAAATTATTCATATTTTTAAAAATTTGATGTCTTATTTTGTGGCCTAATATATAACCTATTTGGAAAAACTTTCACGTACTGATGAAAAGAATGTGAATGTGTTCTCCCACTGTTGGATGCAATACTCTATAGGTGTCTATAAGTCCATTTGATCTATAGTGTGATTTAACTCTGATGATTCCTTATTGAGAATTTTTGTCAGGATTTTCTATTATGAGAGTGGGGTGAAATCACCCACTATTATTGTTTTGGGGCCTATCTCTATGTTCAATAGTGTTTGATTTATAAAATTTGGTGCTTTGATATTTGGTACATACACATCTAAAATTATTGAATTTTTTTTTTAAAGAGAAATGCATATATTTTATTAAAAATGGCTTCTCAAATCTGTTCAAAATCATGGTTTTAGGAGAGATAATGATTTTAAAAATAAAAGCAATTCATGTCAATTTTTAGAACACACTTCTAAAGTAAATTTAGGATAAATTAGTGATATAATGTGAACCAATAACCTTCAGATGCACCACACACAGTATTAAACTTCAGGATGTTCACAATAAGCATTTATCATGCAAAATGTTCTAAACCTTTTCTCTGAGACTTCTCTTTTATGAGGCTTACTTAACTTAGTCTAACATCTTCCTTCCTAAGATTTTTTCCAGACTTATATGACCATGGAATATTTTTTCCACATAATAATATTGCTTTAACTTACCATGCATTATTTGTGCAAGTAAATTTTATAAACTCTATTGATAGATTGTTCCTTTTATCAAAATGTGGTGAACTTCATTGTCTCTTCTGACTAGTTTTGGCTTGTCAGATAACAGAATAGCTATGTCTGCTTTCTTTTGGATTCCATTTGCTTGAAACATTGTATTCCATATTTTCTCCTTCAGTCTGTGTATGCCTTCACAGGCAGAAAATTGTTGCGTATTGTTTTAGTATTTATTGTTTTAGCTTTTTCACTGCTGTGACCTGACTAGAACAACTGTGGAGGAGGAAAAGTTTATTTGAGGACTCATCGTTTCAGAGGTCTTATTCCATAGAAGACCAGCTCCATTCCTTGGGGCTCAAAGTGAGGCAGAACATCATGGTGGAAGAGTGTGCCAGAGGGAAGCAGTTCACATGGTGATTAGGAAGAAGTGAGAAGAGTCCACTCTCCAGATACAAATATATATCCCAAAGCCACGCCCCCAAATTGCACCTCCTCCAGCCACACCCTACTATTTCAGTTACCACTCAGTTAATCCCAATCAGGGTTTGGGTTAAGACTCTCACAACCCAATCGTTTCTTCTCTGAACCTTCTTGCATTGTCTTACACATGACCTTTTGGTGGACACCTCACATCTAAACCATAACAGGTCTTGTATATTTCATTTTGTTTTGGTTTCTGCTTTGCTTTCTGCTCCTGATTTAAACCTAAAACTGGACATTGAAAGCAGACCATGGACACAGGATTTTGGATATAATAAAATAAAGAAGAAATTCCCAGTAGCACAGCTTCTGCCACAGCCAGGTCAGAAACTCCAGTCAGAGAGGTCCCTCCATGAGCCTAGTAGCAGGGATAAGGGAATTAAAGAAACCCACGTTTTTTGGGAGACCCAAGGTATGTCTGGGCATGGAGTGTTTGGAGACCAAGGACATTGCCCAACAAACCTAAAGAATGTGCTGCATGATATCCATGTGTGCACTGATTTAAAATCTTCAGACCAATTAATATTCAGTGAAGAGCCTGGAGCCCACCTAAGCCTAAACCCTGCCTCCAGGAACTCTGCTTACGGGATTACCTCTCTCACTCCACAATCCAGAGGATGGAGCATCACACTCCAGTAGACCCCACATAAAACAGCTGAGAGAAGAAGCTGAGAATATTCTAAACTCCAGTGGAAAGAATTTGTAATCTTATCATCAAGTTTATTATCTTTTTTTAAAATTCTTTTTCACTGTTTAATTGGGACCTTAATGGTACATGGACATTTATACAGTTTCCTAGTTTTTTTCCTTCTCATCTCTACTTATGAAGCCAGTTACTTTACAGAAATTAGTTTTCCAAACCAGGATGTTTGATTAATATGTTTTAATTTATTTTGTATTCTTTTATTTTTTTAATTTTTCAAAAATTTTGCTTTATATTTTTTTCTCCTACCTGTTTCCCTTTATTCTCTCTTTTCTTCTGCAAATAGCCAATATCTATTGCTCTATCTTTCATCTTTTACTTCTGTCTTCTCTCCTTCTCCCTCATAATCATCACATCCTATATCACTTCTGTTTTCTCTCTATTCGCCATTAAAAATGTAAACCCTTTTGCAAACTTGCTGTTTTTATTATAGGCAATAACTGATTATGTCAGTTCTGTTAACAGTGATACTTAACATTGTAGATGTCCTAGTGGTAACTATTTGTAAATTGTTTGCATTGGTTGTTGTTATTTTTCTCCTCCTAAATAGTGAGGTATTGGAAACCTTCAAGGATACTATAAGTCCACAGGGTAGAAACTCTACTACCTTAGATCCTTACTATTAGATGGACACACACACACACACACACACACACACAAATGACATGAAAAAGCAAGGGAACAAATCACCCCAAGCAAACCTAGATACTCCAACAACAGAATCCATCCACACCACAGTGAAAGAAATGTCAGAGACGGAGTTTAGAGTGTACATAGTTAAACTGATCTGCAAAGTAAAGGATGATGTAAGAGCAAGTATAGGTAGCAAAAGATCACTTCAATAAAGAGATACTGAAAAAAAAATCCTTGAAATGAAGGAAACAATAAGCCAAATTAAAAACTCAATACAAAGCATCATCAACAGATTAGGCCACTTGGAAGACAGAGTTTCAGGCAATAAAGACAAAATACTTAATCTTGAAAATAGAGTTGACTACAGAGAGAAGATGTTAAGAAACAATGAACAAAACTTCTAAGAATTATGGGATAACATGAAAAGACCAAATTTAAGATTTATTGGGATAGATGAAGATGTGGAGATACAGACCAAAGGAATGTACAATCTTTTCAATGAAATAATATTGGAAAATTTCCCAAATCTAAAGAATGAAACAGAAAATCAAATACAAGAGGTTTACAGGACTCCAAATGTGCAAAATCACAATAGACCCACATCAAGTCACATTATAGTGAAAATGGTTGGCATACAGAATAAGGATAGAATCTTAAGGGCCACAAGAGAAAAATATCAGATTACAAATAGGGGGAAACCAATATGGATCTCAATTGATTTCTCAACCCAGACTCTCAAAACTACCAAGCTCTGAAAGAAAATGTATGCCAAACCAAGAATTATATGTCCAGCAAAATTAAGCTTTGGATTTAAAGACAAAATAAAAACCTTCCATGATAAACAAAAATTTAAAAATATTCACAACTACAAAGCCTGCACTTCAGAATATTCCCAACAAAATATTCCATGAAGATTAAATGGCAAAAAAAGTGAAAAAAAATCAGATAAAGAAACAAGGTAAAAATAAGTAAAAATAATAACAATAATAATATCAAAACCAACAACAGAAAAGCAGAGAACAAATCACACACAGCTGTTTTATTCACCAAGCTGAAAAAGCAGACTTCCTAAAACCAGTTCTTAAAAGAGAGCACCTTCCACTTCCCTCCAAATGACAGATCTTGCTTCTCACCAAAGACAGTTCTCAGCAGACTTATGTCAAAGTTCCTTCCTTGGCCCCAGTGCAGCAGGTACACTGATCTAGTGTAGAGAAGAGGCAATTGAGTCTTGAAGATTAGAAAAATGAAGGGGCTTCAGATAACCAGAGCAGTAAGCTCAGATAACAGAACCTTTTCTAAGACTGCTCTCAGTTACGGATTGTATGAACACTTTGGGAAGTGCAGAGAATGTCTTCCTTAGAACCAGCAGGCTATGCAAATCCCAGGTCTCTTGTTTTGACTATATGTTTAGACTTGTTTAGACTATATGTTTGCAAGTTTCTGAATTCTCTACTTGTGGAGCTCTCTAAGACTCTCTTTTACTTATTCTGGGGAATACTTCCCTCCTACTCCTGAGCCCCAAGCACTTGGTGCTGGGGAACTCTGTTTCTCTTACTATTCTAACACCCAGTCTTTCTGAGTTTAGCTGGTCACTAACTCTAGTGTTGCACTCCAGTGCTTTCCTATGAAACCAAACTCTACATATACCTACACACCTGTTGTTTTGGTTCAAACTGGTGAAGAAGAAGGTGAGTGCTGGGTGCCTCTAATCTGCCATCTTCCAATCTCCAAAGAGTCTCCTAAAAACTGAATTCCACAGCCTCACATACTTTATAATTCAAGTTACTATTCAATTTATCCACACTACTAGATCTGATTATCTTCATATATTCTTCATACTCAAATTTTTTATTTTTTAAATTAATGCAAATCATCATATGATAGACATAAATGCAACAGGGTAACTATGCAGAAGCATACAAGATGCTTGATATGATTTAAAAATAAATTAGGGGAAGTCTTTCCCAGGCAAATCTGTTTTAGAAAGTGTTGAGAGGTAATTTCTTAGTTAAGTAAATGTAGAGGAAATTGGCCCAGTGGGGTGTACAGTGCTCCAGGGGTGAGAAAGAAACTTTTGTTATTCCATCAAGGTTTAGCGATTCAAGGAAACTGAAGGTAAGCAAAGCTGTTGCTTGGGATTAAATGTGTCTATTTACATAAAGAGTCCAAACAAAATACCAAAGGCGCAACTCTGTTCACAGGACTCTGAACTAGGAAAACTCTCTCAGGGTCAACCAGAGTCCACAGTTAATTGGAAGGGAGGCTCAGTCTGGCTGGAGACTTAAGTGTGAGAAGAAACTGGAAGCAGTTTTTTAGGGGGAGAGGACGTATTGCTTTGACCACAGAAGACAGCTAATGCTGGACATATTGACTAGGTCTAGAATCTGGCATCAACAGTAGTGTTTAGAAAATAAGCACCAAGCCTGGGAATATGTATACCAAGAGAATTTTGTAAACCAGCTGCCATCCATCTCTAATGGTACATGAAAATTCTGGTGTTTGTAAATATGACCAGGCTGGCTGGTTTGCTTAAACCATTGGGTAGGTCCTTAAGAAGAAGGTTGTAGACTTCCTGCCAGGCTGACTGGTCACTGGACAAACTAATTCAGCAAATAAGAGAACATGATTATCTGCCTCTAGTTCAGGAAATAACTTAATACAGCCATGCAAATTTGAAAACATCCTGTTTTCAAACTTAACAAGTTTTGTTTCTTATATGAGTTCACTCTTCATTTCCCTGGCTTGAGAAAGGGACAAACTCAAATACCATCGAGTATGAGGCTGGTGAAATAATTACATCATGGTAAGGAGGGATTGTGACTGAGAATAACTGGAGAATGCCTCCCTCTCCCAAGGAATCAAAATGCAATTATAAATTAAAATCTGAGCTGTTCTCTCTCTCTCTCTCTCTCTCTCTCTCTCTCTCTCTCTCTTTCTCTCTCTCTCTCTCTTTCATACATGCACACACACCATAAGTCAATAGGCTAAATTTGCCTCTCAATTGTCACTTTGATACACAAAGATAGAATCTATTTTAAAATATTCAAATCTTTTCTGGGATGATAAAAACTAGTTCCCCAAGGTCACTAAGGAAGAATTTTAAAGAATCATATAAAGAAGAGTGAACACCAAACCACAACTTGCTACCTATGACCCAAACCTACCTCGCTCCTATGACCCAAAGAAGACTAAGACAAATTTCCTTCCTCAATGAGCTCCCAGACTCATGCTCAAGAATATTACCATCTTTCATTTAGTTTCTGGTCCACTCGAATGGTCAGGAATACAGTTTTGAAACATCATTGGATAAATTCACTTGTACCTCCTTTATAACTGTGTTTAGTGTAATATTGACAGGACTTTTTCATTTTAAATTGAAAGTAAGAGAAGTTCACTCATATCTCTGTCTGCCTTTACCTATAATGGGATTCAGGAAACACTAACCCAAAGTATTTTAAGCTGAAGGAATTTGAGAAAAGCCATAGAAGCAGTATAGTCTGTCTGATTTTCCTCTCCCTTTCTTCCCTGAAACAAGTCATGAAATCTAGGAAAGATTTTCCTATCCCCTGAAGTAGGTCATAAGACCATAGGACCATAGTGTGAGAGGTACCTTCCCAATAGCAGAAGGAAAAGAACATCCTTACCTCAAAGACAAAGGGACACAGAGAAAAATCTGAGCAAATAGGATTTGCTAGGTTTCCCCAGCTTATTACATTTAGTTCATACCTGCTTCGTACCATCATATTTCTCAATGACTGCCTATTTTTACTTGGCAGGGTGGGGGTCCTGGGGATTATAGTCAAGCCAGCTGTCTGCTCTTTATAACATATTAATTAAAAAAATACCCTTGGGCTTAACTACTTCTTTGGGTCTTCATCTGCTTATAAAAACTCCTGTGTCACATAAAACTTACATTAAAATAGTTTGTATGATTTTCTCTTGTTAATGTGTCTTTTATGATAGTGGCCTCAACTGTAAACTTATAATGCTAAGCAACTCAGTGACCCCTGTCTCTAAATAAAATACAAACTAGGGCTGGGGATGTGACTCAGTGGTCAAGTGCCCCCCACCCCCTGCACTGCCCTTCACTTACCCACATCTCACCTTGCTAGAGCCCCCTGTCATTTAAGCCCATGGATACTCACAAACCCTAGCTTGCATCTCTGGCAGCACCTTTTGTACCCAACAAAGTTCCTGGCACAGCATATACTTTTCATACCCCAACCACGTGAATTGAGTTCTTCCGACCTGAAATTCTGATTATTGGTCCTGAGCTTGAACTTCATGAGTCTCTTGATATAGACCTGAATCTCTGCATGTTAAATCCGTTTGACCCAGACCAGTCCCCTGATACTTTTGATGGCATCCTTCTGTAGTGCTTTTAGAAAGGCAAGAAATTCAGAGTCTAAAAGTCAAACAGTAAAAGATGCAAGTCATACACTACAGATTTATGTTTTAGAAAGAACTATTGGAGCTCAGGAAATGATACTCCAAAGTATGGCACTTTGGTTTGCTCCCTGCTTTGAACTAAATGAGAATCAAGGTCTCTCTGACCTCCTCTTGCCCTATTGTCTCTCATTCCTCTTTCTTCCCTAAAGCATGGGCAGAAATTTTCTCTAAATTTCCCTTGTCTACCTTGAAGTCAGATCCTCCTTAAAGAATAAAATTGTGCCAGGTCCCCTCCCAAGGAATCTTCATTGGAGGAAATTGTCTCAAAGCACAGGAAAGAAAACCAAAGGTTAGCACCACAACCAGACAGTCTATGTCATCATCACCCGTTCATCAGATCCCTTCATTCTCTCCACAAAATAATTTACTCTCCCCTAAGATACCCACATGCCCACTGCCCCTCCCCAGTGAAGAGAGCATATTCACTGGATTTTGGGTATCCACTTTTCCTTGTAATGTCCCTGTGCACATGATAAATTTGTAAGCATTTTCTCCTGTTGATCTAATATCTGTTTATTTCATAGATGTACTTTTTAGAAACTTCATGATAATGGGAAAATTCTCTTTGCCCCTACAAAACCTAATTCCCACCATACTTTAAAAAAGTAATTGGAAGATTTTGTCTATTGAATACCTAAGCTATACGTAGCTTATTCTTCCCACTCTGTTCCTCCATTTTTTATCCCCCAAATTACATGTTTTTCCTCTCATCAAAGAAAATATCCATATGATCATACATATGATATACCACTTTTGGGTCACTTAATCATTTAAATCTAAGTTAAAAAACTGCTATTTCCTCTAATGTTTATTTTCTGTGTGATTCCCACTGATTTTTTCGTTTCAGTTAATGAAATCCATCCTCGCTCCTCCAGCCATAAGACTTTGCTAACTACCTGTATGTTCTGTCTCACCAATACAAATGATTCTTTTCTTTCTCACCCGATTACTTCTCACTAAATTCCCAAGTAAGGCTCAGAAGACAACATTTCCTTTAGGAAGGAAAAAAAAACTTAGCATAAATAATCTAGTAAAACACTATCTATTTCTAAATCTGATTTCTAAATACACACATTTTCAGTATGGGAGCAGTGAAAGAGATTCAAAATCATCCCATTATCCAGATTTCACATGGCTATCTTTTGGCAAAATTTTAGAATTACAACACTTTTGTAAATAAGAACAAAGGTCCCTGAGAAGCCAGTCTACTGAGGCTTGTTATTCACTTTGACTTGATTGCAAGATTATGCAGTACATAGCAGTTTTGATTACTTCAAAATTGATAGATCTCTTAAAATCACAGTCCATTCTTTAAACTAAGTGAATATGAATAGTACATGGATAGTGCTAGAAGCCCAGATGATTTCAATTTTTCACAAATCAACACCTTCCCTCCCCCTAAACTGGTGATAAACATGTTTATTTTCCATGTGACAATTATTGTGTGATGATTTGCTTCTAAAGTCAAGGGAAAAACCCACAAGTGAAGAATGTGGTCTACCACGTGAATTCCCAAAGAGAGACACATTTTGAGTTCCAATTTGGACTGAACCAAGAATGTCCATAAATCCAGAGTTATGAAACTCAACTCTGCTTTGTCATGAAAAAGAAAAGAGTGACAAAAGTTAATGCCAGCAGTGGTGGTAGGAGACGGGGTGGAGTTAAGCAAATGGAGGACTGGGTAGAGAAAACCACAGGATGCTCTCTGCTGGACCAATAAAATAAGGAAGTCCCCAACATCAGGGTGAGAGAGACACACATAGCAGTTGCAAAAGGGAAGTGCATATGTTTATATAACAATGGATGGATGTTCATAAGCAAGAGAATGTAATCTCTGCCTTTAAACATTTGTCATGGAAAAGCTATATTTGGGAACTTTTCTAGGAACAGAGCTACAATCCCTTGCTGTTGCCAGAAAATGCCTTGTGGTTTGGCATCCCGGGAATTTGCCTGACTTTTTGTGGCTGCCACCTCAAACTGGGAACCACCAAGTCAAAGTTAAATATGAGCCAAAATTAAATTACTTCTCTTCCTTGTTTATGTATTTCTCTGGAATGAAGACATTTTAGCACTTACAGTGCATTAATTTGGAGGATGTAATGTCACAGCAAGTCAATCATAGTCATAATGAAAATACAGGAACAATCTTGTAAATTTTTCAATAATATACTATGTTTAGTTAGGATAAAACATAGGATCCCTAGTGATGTAGCACTACAAATAGATACAAAAGCCCTTCCCTTAGCTTAAATGTGAGTAGATACATGTGACAGAAATTTGTTCCAAAGAACAATATCGAGATTTCTTGATACTAAAGCAAAATTTTTAAGATTGAACAAAAAGCTGTCATTATAACTTGAAAACTGCTCTCTAGAAATAACCAAGGAAAAATGCATAGGGCTTTTAAAGGGAAGATATTTGTGATCAAACATATCAACGCACACCAAAAAAGAAGGGTGAAGGAATATAAATGTTAAATGTTGAAGACTTCAACACAGGAATGGAGTATGTAGAAGTGCTAGAACAGTGGTTCTGAATATTTTTGGAATTGCTACCATGATCACTAACTATGCTTTATGCTTCTTGTCAATCTATCCTTCTGGAAGTATGCAACCCCTTCCACAACTGCTAGTTAACTATACTTGGATCATAACTATGTGCAGATGTGTGAAAAAACCAAAGTTTCAGTTATAGCGGACTTTTACTCAGGATTTGTACAACTTGAAAAGTAAGGGCAAAAAGAAATAGGCTAACTTCTGTCCCAATCAAAATGCTGTTTTTCCCTAACTGTGTCTGAGAAATCAAACTAAAAGTGAGCACTTGAACAAAGATTGTACTTTATCTAGACTTTCTCCTCAATTTCCTAAATCACCAGGTCTCATCTTTTTTCTTAACTATGATTAGCATTTGATTTGTAATAGTGTAATCTTTTTCTTCTTTCCCTCTCTCCTTTCCTCCAACCCTCCCTCTTTTTTCTCTCTCTTAAAAAAGCAAAAACAATAATGAAAAACCTTCCCAAAGTAGTAGGGTTTGCTGACAGTTCACTCTGGTATGAAGCTGTCAATCAACAGCTTTACTAAAATAGACCTTTGTCCAACTAGACTCGATGCCAGGGCACCCTTGCCTATGTGTCATCAAGTTCTGTACTCATAATGTGGTGCTTTAAAGGCATCTTTCCAGGATGATGACATCAACAGATAGAAGGCAACTTAGGTCTGTTCAGCAGTATTAGGAGAGAGAAAGGAAGCGGAATATATTCTGTGATTCTCAAAGGTACTTCACAGCTGGGCATGGTGGTGCAGGCCTGTAATCCTAGCAACTAGGGAGGCTGAGGCAGGAGGTCATAAGTTTGAGGTCAGCCTTAGCTATTTAGCAAGATCCTGTCTCAAAATAAAATTAAAAGGGCTGGGAATGTATCTGAGTGGTAAAGCACTTCTGTATTTAATTCCCAGTACCAAAAACAACAACAACAACAAAAACTGGTAATCATAGATCTAGAGTACAAAGTTCTATTCTACTACAGGAACGTACCCACAGAACAGCAGTTAGAGCTAATGAAGTAATCATCTTGGAACAGTGAGTTTATTCTCTCTCTGTCTCATCTTCTCTTCATAACTTTTTATTCTTCATTATCTTTATATTAGAATAAAAAACCTCCAAGAGTTTGCCTGGCATGTGCAATGCCCTGAGTTTGATTCTGCAAAATAAATAAATACATAACTAAGTGAATACTAAATAAGTAAATACATCTAAAACATGATCCCAATCTAATCATGAAAACATCAGACAAACCAAAATAGAGGAACCTTCCACAAATACTCCCAATCAGTACTCTCTAAAACTGTCAAAGTATTAGGCATGGTGGTGCACTATGGTAATTTCAGCTACACAGTAGGCTGAGACAGGAAGTCACAGTTCAAGGCCAGTCTGAGCAACTTAGCAAGACCCTTTCTCATCTGTCTCAAAAAAAAAAAAAGAAAGAAAGAAAAAGAAAGAAAGAAAGAAAGAAAGAAAGAAAGAAAGAAAGAAAGAAAGAGTGAACATAAGAATGTAATACAGAATTATCCACATCATTTTCACTTGCAACCATTGGCCAAAATTTAGTCATATGGCTGCATCTAACACAGAGGTAGGCAAGGAATGTAGTCTAATTGGGAGGCTAC
The DNA here is from genome assembly GCA_020662805.1 of Glaucomys volans. Lineage (NCBI taxonomy): Eukaryota > Metazoa > Chordata > Mammalia > Rodentia > Sciuridae > Glaucomys > Glaucomys volans. The sequence continues at coordinate 272,926 of JAJEJO010003702.1, forward strand.
AACTTAGGGTCTAGCACTAAAAGGAAGAAAAAGAAAGTATTATGGGAACAATTAACCAGATCTCTCACAATCACCAGACTCCTAAGAAGTGGAGCAAGGACTTTAATCTAGGTCTTTGTATTTCATATTTGATGCTATTCCAATTGATTATTGAATTATATTTATACTTTCCATTCATC
>JAJEJO010003703.1:0-115182 GCA_020662805.1 Glaucomys volans
CCAAAGCGCAAGAAATAAAAGCACGAATCAATGATTGGGATAGAGTGAAACTAAAAAGCTTCTTCTCAGCAAAGGAAACAATCAGCAATGTGAAGAGAGAGCCTTCAGAGTGGGAGAAAATCTTTGCCACACACACTTCGGACAGAGCACTAATCTCCAGAATCTACCAAGTACTCAAAAATCTTTACACCACGAACACCAATAACCCAATCAATAAATGGGCCAAGGAAATGAACAGACACTTTACAGAGGAAGATCTACAAGCAATCAACAGATTTATGAAAAAATGTTCAACATCACTCGTTATAAGAGAAATGCAAATCAAAACCACCTTAAGATTTCATCTTACCCCAATTAGAATGTCTTTTATCAAGAACACAGGCAACAACAGGTGTTGGCGAGGATGTGGGGAAAAGGGTACACTCATACATTGCTGGTGGGAGTGCAAGTTGGTGCAGCCACTCTGGAAAGCAGTGTGGAGATTCCTTAGAAAACTTGGAATGGATCCACCATTTGACCCTGCTATCCCACTCCTTGGCCTATACCCAAAGGACTTAAAATCAGATTGCCTCAGTGATGCAGCCACATCAATGTTCATAGCTGCTCAATTCACAATAGCTAGATTATGGAATCAACCTAGATGCCCTTCAGTAGATGAATGGATAAAGAAACTGTGGTATATATACACAATGGAATATTACTCAGCCATAAAGAAGAATAAAATTATGGTATTTGTAGGTAAATGGACGATGTTGGAAACTCTTATGCTAAGTGAGATCAGCCAATCCCAAAAATCCAAAAGCCGAATGGTCTCTCTGATATATGAATGATGATGCATAATGTGGGGGGGAAAGATGGCAAGAATGGAGGAAAGATAGCTAGCATAGAGGGAAGGGAGGGGTGGGGGTGGGTGGGGGGTAAAACTAATAACAATGTGTGACAGATACCATTGCCCTGTGTACATGCATGAATGCACAGATGGTGTGACTCTACTTTGTGTACAACCAGTGAAACAATAGCTGTACTCCATTTGTGTTCAATGAATCAATAAGTAAATAAAAGAATAAATTAAAAAAAAATTAAAAAAAAGGATTGTCCTCACCAATGTATAGCTGTGCTAAATATTATCCATCTTGTATGATATCTACCTTCACTCCACCCTTGCTTCTAGTAAGATGTCCACTTCTCTGTTACCTTTTATAGCAAAACTCTTAGAGCCTTCTTTACCTTGTCTCCATCTGCTCCCTTCTCATTTTGTTTACACTACTCCAAGACAGCTCTTGCCAAGGCCAATAATAACCTGTGTGGACTAGATTGCATGATCAGTTCTCAGTATTCTGATCAGAATCATGGGGCACAGCTGATCAGTTCCACCTGTTTGAAATGCTCCTACCCTCTGTTTCCAGGATGATGTTGCCTCTTGATTCCCTATCACCTTCACAGTGGCCCCTTCTCAGTATTCTCTTCTGATTCCTTCTCATATCCAAGAATATCAAATATTCCAAATTCTGTCCAGTCATTAAAATTTTCTAAGGTGCCTTTTGTGGCCTAATGTGTAGATATCCCACACAAACTTGTGAAAAATATATATGGAGTGGTCAGCTATAAATGTCCATTCAATCAAGTTGGTTGATGGTGATGTTCAGGTCAATTCTATCCTTATTGATTTCTGCCTGTTTAATCTATCAGTTATTGAAAGAAAAGAGTTTAGAAGCCTCCAAATGTAATAGTGGAGATGTCTACTGTCCTTACAATTCTATCTTTTTGCCTTATTTATTTTAATATTCTATATGTTAAAGGTTGTTATGTCTTCTTGGAAAATCAGCCCTGACTATTTGTTTCTGATTATTTTCCTTGTTCTGAAATCTTCTTTGTGTGGAAATAATAGTTTTCTTCTGTTGGTTTCAATGGCACCGGCCTGTAATCCCAGTGACTTGGGATGCTGAAACAGGAGGATGGCAAGTTTGAAGCCAGCCTTGGCAACATAGTGATAACATGTCTCAAAATTAAAAAAAAAATAAATTAAAAATGAAGGGGACATAGCTCAGTGGTAAAGTGTTCCTTGGTTCAAGAAAAAAATAACTTTCTTCTTCTATGTGAATGTGTGTCTATGTCTTCAAGTAGCATTTTCTTTTTAAAAAACCATAAAAGAAGTAAGAATTTATTAGCAAATTATCCATCTCAATTATTTTTGAAAAAGTAAATTTTATGAAAATAAAAATAGAGAAAAGAAAAACATAAGCAAAAGAGCAAAATTTGAAGATATTGGCAAAGAACATACCACAGAAAAATCACCAATGTCAATGTTGGTGCTTTTAAAAAGCAAATAAAATTGAAAGAGATCTGGTAAATTTGACAAGTAAAAATTATGATTACTATATATTATATAATCGCACATATGTGTATATATACAATGATATCTCACTTGATGGCAATGTATTCCAGAAATTCGTTCTAGGATGATTCTACCATTTTCCAAACATCAGAGCATAATGGCAAGAATCTAGATGGTACAGACTACTACATGCCTAGGCTAATTGCTATGTCCATTGTTCTACATGAAGTCTGTCACTGACCAAAAGACCATGATGCCACACATGACTGTACAAATAGTATTTTCTTCTTCTTATAAGGACACAAGTCATTGAATTAGGATCTACCCTGAGGATTTCATCTAAACCTGATTACATCGGCACAGACCCTAATTTTTAAAGTTACATTCACAAGTATTGGGTGTTAGAATAATCACATACCTTATGGGGGAACATAATTAACCCATAACAAATTCTCTATCAACAAATTTGATAACTTAGATGAAATGAGCAAATCCCTTATAAGACAAAGAATAAAGAGAAAAAAAATCCTATGATCCTACAAATTCATGCAGAAAAAATTTTTGACAAAATCCAGTATCATTTGTGTTTGTGTGTGTATATATATACATATATATATATATTTGTGTGTGTGTATATGTGTGTGTGTATATATATATACTTAAAATGCCAGTTCTTCCCAACTTGATCTACAGATATCATGCAATCCCAGTCAAAGTCCATGTTAGGTATTTGGTGGATATAACAAACTGATTTTAGAGTTTATATGGAAAGGCTAAAGACTCAGAATAGCCAACATAATATTGGAAAAGAACAACAAGTTGAAGGACTCACACTACTCAATTCATTATTTGTTTTAAAGCTATATTAATCAAGACAGTGTGGGACTAATGAAAGAATAGACATATAGACTAATGGAACAAATGGAGACTAGTAATAGACCCAACCAAATAGAGTCAGATAATCTTTGATAAAGGAACAAAGGCAATTCAATAAAGAATTTATTTCCATTACATGGTGTTGAAACAATTGGACATCCATACACGAAAAAATTAATTTAGAAACAACCTTAGATTCTTCACAAAAACTAAAAGCTTGTGTTCATATACAAATCTTTATACAAATGTTTATAGCTGCTAGGAGCAATGGCACATGCCTTTAGTCCCAGCAACTTGGGAGACTGAGGCAAGAGGATTGCAAGTCTGAGGCCAGCCTTAGCAATTTAGTGAGATCCTGTCTAAAAATGAAAAAAAAAAAAAAAAAGAGCTGAGGATATAATTCAGAGGAAAAACACTCTTGGGTTGTATTGGGTTCAATCCCCAGTAATAACAGCAACAAAAAAGGTTTACATTAACTTTATTCAGAATCTCCAAAAAGCAGAGGCAATCAAGATGTCTTACAATGCGTGAACAGGCAAACAAACTGTGATATATCACACAATAAAATATTCCTCAGTGATAGAAAGAAATGAGTTATAAAGTCACAAAAATACATGGAGGAACCTTAAGTGGATATTATACCAAGTTAAATAAATCAGTTTTAAAACTGATTTTTTAACTAAATTTTTAAAAATTTTTAAAACTAATTCCAATTTTGTGGCATTCTGAAAAAGGCAAAATTAGAGAGTCCCAAATTAAGATTTGAGAATAGGTCAAGGGTTGAATGGGAGAGAAACAGGGAAATAGAATATAGTTAAACCATCCTATATGTTAGTGGATACATGACATTGTACATTTGACATTATACATATAAACTTTACCAAAAAAGTGTGAACCTTAATCTGTACAAATTTTTAAAAATTCATTTAGGAGGTCAGGGGATCCTGGGAAGGATTGCAGACTGACAAGAGAATCTATCTGTTACAAATGTATAAACCTACCTTACAGAAGGGGGTAGGTGGAAGATGAATCCAAGTAACTGAAATGAATGGACTCTAAGAAGATGGCAAAATGAATTTTTACATGTCACTATAAATATTTCCTCCTCAAAACTGTTTAGGTCATCAAAAGTAAGAAAAGCCTGAGAAATTATCCAAGCCACAAAGAGTCATGGAAACATGAGTACTAATCATAGCGCTATATCCTGGACAGGATCCTAGACTAGAAAGGGGACACTGGGTAAAAGCTAAGGCAATCTGAATAAAGTATGAACCTTGGTTAATAATTTGTCAATACTGGTGCATTTATTTTTAATAAATGTACAATCTAATGAAATATGTTAATTATAGGAAAACTGGGTACAAGTGTATTGGAACTCTATTTAATTTTTCTCCTTTCTATAAATCTGTTTTCTAAAAACATAAATTCTATTTAAAATAACCAAATAAAATAGCCTAGACTAGAAAAAGGTTCAAATACCTAATTTGAAATGCGTGCCATCAAACTATGAACTAGATTACCCCATTTGTTGTCACAGTCAGTCACTCCGTTATTTAATTTAACTGGATTTTCTGACTCAGTGACTTCTCATCCTTACAGATAATTGCTACTATGTGCCTCTGTCCTACAAAGGTGTTCTTCCTTTCACTCCATCCCAGTCATCCAATCTGGATTCATACTTTTTTTTTTATCTTTCTTTCTTTCTTTTTTTCTTTTCTTTCTTTTTTTTTTTTTTTTTTTGTGTGGTGCTGGGGATTGAACCCAGGGCCTTGTGCTTGCTTGCGAGGCAGGCACTCTGCCAACTGAGCTATATCCCCAGCCCTGGATTCATACTTTTGACTTTACAATCATCAATTTCAACAAAATCTCCCAAAGATCTATTTCAAATATCCCGTTTTACATGCCCCCAGCCTGTCCTTCCAGCTCACCTACTTTAGATCTCCTACTCCAAGCAAAATTCTTTGCTCTCATCTAGATTGCCAATCTACTAAATCTACCTCTTTCAATAAGCATTACCACTTCAGTTCCTCTTTACTCAGCTTAGATTCTCTCTCCCATGACAAAACCCTTAATTCCCTCACACTCTCTCCTTCCATCAGTCTAAAATGCCAAAGGGCTAAACACCACTAATCCTATCTTGCCCATTGCTTTCCTGCCTCAGTGTCTGAACATACTAGAAAAAATACACAACTCTTCTTACTTGCTTTAAATCCACAATCCCTATTTCAATGAGCCCTCAATACTACCTATTATTTCTACTATCTTCGACTCAACTTAAAATGTTCTGTGCTCCAATATGTTCTTAAAATATGTTCTACTTCATATTTTATCTATCCTCTTCAAATATCCTACATCCCCTATGCGCAGTTTACCTTTGATTATCCATATCCACTCTTTGCACTCCCACTAAGGTCTAGCCACACGGGCCTTCTCTCTGTTCCTTGAACACACCAAACCTATTTCAATTTTAAGTCTTTACATGAGCCATTTTTCTCTCTATCTGGAATTTACTTGCCCTTATCACCACATGGCACATTAATAGACATTTGGGTCTTTAAAAGTAGCCATTTGATCACTTTCTATCACATCACACATTTTAATTTTATTTATATACTAATGGTCTTTTTTTTATTAATTATTAGTTTATTTGCTTGTCATTTCTCTCCTGTCAACAGAATATAAGCTCTATGAGATCAGAGACCTTGTTAGACTTATTTACCAGTATTGACCTAGTATAGAACTAGTACATTTTAGGTACTCAAAAAATATTTTTGAACAAACAAAAAGCAATTGCTGTGTATATTTGAAGATAATAAGAAAAAGTAACATGGTTATAGATGAGATGTAGACTATGAAATGAAGATTTGTGTGCAGGAAGTTTAGCTGCTCTTAGATCAATACCTGTGAGGGATGGGGCCTGAATCCAACAGGGCTGATGTCCTTATGAGAAGAAGAGACACCAGAGATGTCTCCATCTCTTCATTCCTTCCTTTTCCTCTCCCTCCTCCCTTTGTCCCACCCTGTATTCACAGAGGAAAGACCATCATTTGTTCAAACTAGGTGAAGAATGGTCAAAGAATGACTGATGGCAGCATAACAATCCATTGTGCCTACTTACTTGTTTAGCACTGTTCAAGGCAGATGCTGTCTGGTGTATTAACATGAATACAAAGCTCTTTACACATCACACCCATTCATAAATGAAATGCCTCTACCCCATATTTCCTTGTCCCTAGTCTCTTTGTCAACCCCTGAACAAACTAGCCAAAATACTCACCACACTTGTACCTATTCCAACCTATATTTTAACCACACAAAGTATGTGCCCATTAAGAGGACTTATTCTCACTCCTAATCAAGGCCATTCCTGGCTGAAATGTAGCCTCTGTCATTTTGGCTTGCCCCACTGTGATGATTTACATACTGCTGAACTGGATTAAGGAATACTTAGAAACCCAGGAAAGCATTATTTTAAGTATGTCTGTAATGTTGTTTCCTGAGTTTAGCTCGGGAGTCTGAGAGGACAAGGTAGGAAGACTCACCCTCATTGTGGGCAGGCACCTTCCAGTCAGCTGAAGTCAAAAGAGAACAGATAGAGAAGACAAACTGATCCCTCCTCCCAGAAGCCAAGACACCAAAAGAATAGACTTTTCAGCTCTTTGCTCTCTGAGACCTATACAAGTGGGTCTCTCCCCAAGTTCTCAGGCTTTTGACCTTGAACCTAATGTTACACTATAGGCTTCCTTGAGTCTCTATCTGACTTAGACTGAGTCATGTTACCAACATCCAGGGGCTCTAGCTGACAGACAACCTGTCATAGTTCTGCCTTTCTGTTTTGTGAAATGGGTATAATTCTTTACACTGGGTGACATGGTCTTTCTCCAGAACCCTAGGCTTCCATATGGTAGATCTTCTATTGGGGCTTATAATAAACCCAATGCAGTCATTTCCCACCATAAGATGTGCTATATTGTATGTGCTATGTTGTATGTACCAAGTAGCAGAAGTATTAACACTGCAGTCATGACCTTTTGCAGGGTCCTTTCCTGTACTGGACTCCACTCAAAGTGAGCAGGTTTGAAGTTGGCACGTTTTTATGTCTACACAGTGTGGGGGCCAGAGCAGTATTCCTGGACAAAAAATATTATCCTCAAAAACCAAAAGGGAAAAATACAGGCATTGTGTTCCTCTGTGAAGGAAAATGGGAGTTACATATATTTTCCTTTACTTTGAAAAAGATAATCAGTTTTTCCAGACCACTGGATCCTTTCAAATTTCACTGATGTTCCACACACTGATTTTCATAGGATTTATCTCCCATGCTCTGGAGCACATACAAATTACCAAGTAATCCAAAGTACTTACCACTCCTTGCTTATGTGATCTAATTAGCCATGATATAATTGATGTAATAAATGATTCAGACTTATTTGTCCAACATTACGATAGTGAAGAATTCACTTAGCCCTTGGACAAGTTGTAAGCATCCAGTATTGTATATTCCAAGTGAGTGTGTACTATTTCTGATCCTCATTTTTGATAAGGTTGGAAAAGGACACTTTTGGTGATCAATAAGCACATTTCATATTCTGAGGTCATGTTAATTTTCTCTACAAAGATATATCTGCACAGCAGATGTAATTGAAGCTACCAACTGGATAAGTTTGTGATAGGCATACAGATAGGCTTCCTTCTGGACCAGATTGATGCAGTAAATGTAAATATGATGGGATCCACCACTCCTTTATCCTTAAGGTCTTAAGAGTAACATTACCCTTGGCCATGACACCCAAAACAGGGTATTGTTTTTTAGTTATTACATTAGCTGGGGGTGGAGAAGCTTCTATTTAGTCTTTTCCACTTTGATTTCTCTTAATCCTAAAGAACAAAGAACCAATGTGGGACCATTGGCTGCTGCCAATTTTTTTTTTTTTTTGTATGTAGGTTCTTATTGTACATTTGGAACCCGGGGAAATCATCATGAATGATTCACATGTGCCTCCACTCTAACTTGGAAGGTCACAAAGACACTTCAGCAACATAAATATCAATGTTTACTTGAACTCTGAGTTCAATAATCAATGGTTGTATTTTCCTCTTCCCAATGACCTTAAATTATTTTAGGGAGGACCAGGAAAATCACACCATGGCCCCATGGCAATGCTTGGGATCTCCTTTGGGATCTGGCATCTCTGTTAATCAGTGGGCATTGGATCTGAAAATTTAGTCAGGCTCAGAGCAATGGGTTATTGTTATTATTAGAACTGCTACCCTCAGCCTCTTGATCATTCATTGTTGTAAAGATTAAGGACGAGTCATGTTGCTATCCACCTGTCTTTCCCATAGGCATGCCATGTCCTGTCAACCATCTCCATAGCAATTTGCAGTTTAGGTCCCTCTAGATTCCTATTATAGACTGGATTCCTCAAAGTGCACAAATTGAAGCTTAACTTTCAGTGTGACTGTATTTGGAGATAGGGCATTTAGGGTGATAATTAATGTTAAATAAGATCATAAAGATGGGTCTTGAATCCAATAGGGCTGATGTCCTTATGAGAATTACAAGAGACACCAGAGATGTCTCTATCTCTTCCTTCCTTCCCTGTCTGCTCCCTCCTCTCTGTCCCACCCCATAGCCATAAAGGAAAGACCATGTGAAGATAGTGGACCTTTTAAAGTCAGGAAGAGAGCCCTCATGAGGAACTAGATCAGCTGACACTTTGGTATTGAACTTACCAGTCTGTCGGAGGCTGTGAGAAAATAAAATGTCAGTTGTTTCAGTCACACAATCTGTAATATTTCACTATGGAAGCTGAAGTTCACTCACCTGCTATCATTCTGACTGCTGCTCACTATGCCTGCCTTGCTTCTGACAGTTTAGTACTGCACCCTGGTCCCTACAGTTTGGGGGTATCATCATCTCCATTATTGGTGGTCCAGCATCTCCTGCCATCATCCTGGTCCTCCAGAGTGGAGCACAGTTGAGCTCCCAGGGAGGCTGGGCCCTCTCTCACCTAAGCAGCCCTCATGGCTCTGATAAAACATGTCTTCTCTGTTCTCCCACAAAACATGGCTACCTGTTTTGCTTTGTTTTGTTTTTGGAACTTGTTTAGTGTATTTGCTTTAGCTGCACACTTTTCTAAGCATTTTATTTCTTTTACACCATCTACCACTGCAGATGCCACCTCTGGCATTTCTATTTCAAATAGTGCTCCATGGCTTTCCCAAGCTTCTGGGAGTGATCTTTATGGTATTCTAGCTGCATGTTTCAGGTATTTATCCTGGCTTTCCCCACCTGATACATGTAGTTGCTCCATATTAACACCCACAGCACACCTTAGAACAGACACAAAAATGTCTTTAAAAGTCCCTCATATGATATTGGTGGACAGCGAGGGCTGAGAACCTATAGGAACAGCCTTGTGCAGTGGCCCTGGATGGAAAACTAGTGACATCACCACCAAATTAACAATGATCACAGTTCCACTTGGGTGAGGCCTGCAGTAGTAGCCACTGCCCCAAGTGCTTTTCATGCTCAATACCCCTAAAAAGTAAGAGGCAATGTGTTAGATAAGGACCAGTTGCAAGACCATACTTTGGGATATGAAGGAATCACTTCCTTCAAATGATTTTTCTTCCTTTAAAAATCGAACTTTTATGTAAAATTGTCCTCATCCATCCTCTCATCTCAGAAGATATATGCCCCACCTTGGCCACTAAATTTGCATACTTTTTGAGTTGCTCCTCAGTGGTCAAAGACCCATGAGAGAATGTATTAGTTTCCTAAGGCTACCATATCAAACTACCACAAACTGAGTGGAAACATTTTGTATCATAGGTCTGGAGACTCAAAGACTGAAATCAGAGTATCAGCAGCCCATGATCCTACTGAAAACTACAGAACTCTTTCTGGATTGTTCTTATTGATGGCGATTTGCTGTCAATCCTGGAATTCCTTGCATTGCAACTACATGACTCCAATTTGTCAAATGATATTTTTCCTGTGTATTCCTCTGGATTCATATCATCTTCTCATAAGGACACCAGTCATATTGGATTAGGAGCTCACTCTTCTCCAATAGCAATTCATTTTAACTAATTACATCCAGAATAAACCTATTTCCAAATACCATCACATTCTGGGGTACTGGAGGTCAGGACTTCAAGGTGTCTTTTCTGGGAAAGATGAAATAATTTCAACCCATAGTAAGAGGGAATTGGTAGAGAGGAGGATTAAATTAGATCCAACTCTAAGCTGTATCTCCCGAATGCTCCACACCCATATATTTCAAAATAAAGTACATCTGTGTAAATTGTATTTTCATCCTGGGGTTTTGTCCAAGCTTTCACTTAATGAAAGGGACCCTAAAAATGAAAATTACCACCTCAGATAGATTTACAGGTTTACCAGTAAAGTCTCTTGTTTAATAATTCAGGACCTGGGATCATAGGACCTAATTCAAATCCAAATTAATCATTTCTATCTGATCCCGAGAAAGTTGTCTGATTTCTCTTGAACTAAGTTTCCTACTTGTAAAGTGTGATAACTAGTACTTCAGATGGTTTTATAACTATCAAATGAGATTTTCCAAGTAAAATGCTAAGCACCATGTCCAGTTCACAAAAGTGCTCAATTACTGTTAACTCTTGATGTTTTATTTTCCAATGTTGAAATGTCTGGCCAATAGGAATAAATTACAGAGAACCCTAATATGGATGGGGAGAGGGGAAATAAAGATTCAAGTAAATTCATGTGACTAATGTAAGTACCTAGTATCACAAAATGTAAGAGTATCACAAAATGATAAATGTATCACAAAATGTAAAAGTATCACAAAATGATAGCACCTAATGTAAGAAAGGAATCCAGAAGCTTTGTAAGCCATAGGTACACACCCTGGTTCATTCTACTCCTGTAGCCAAACCCACCCATCAAATGCTGCAAAACACTAGAACAGCATTGAAAGTAAATGGGAACTCACATGTAAGGAAAGTCTTAACACCAAGGGAGAGAAGGGTATGCCAGGTGGCAGGTAGTCCAGGTTGGCACTAGGGTGGGGAGGTGGGGTGCTGAGAATGCACAGTTTAAGGAAGAGTTCACTCTCAGGCTCTGCAAGTGCCACTCCTGCAGTTGTATGACCTGAGAGTGGGTCAGGAACCAAATGCAGGAACCAAAGTTTTTTTGCATATAGATATAAAAATGTGGTCTGAAGTGTTAAGAAAAATGTTTAAAAAGAAAAAAAGTAAAGATAAAAAGAAAGAAATATTTTATTTACTCGAATAGCAAGAAAACTAAAGACAGGGAGTGTTCATGAAAGAGGGACAATCTATTCAAACAAAAGAAAAATTGACCTTCTAGGAGAGACAGGGATGCAAAAGCTGAATCATTGATTAAGGATCAACAAGCAAATAGTATGTTTAAAGCAAAAGATGCATATAGGGAGCACTGAAAAGATAAGTTTGAAAAACCAGGTTGGGTCTAGGGTATAGCAACTAGAATCTCAGACTCATTACTCTTGACTTGTGGCTTGATGCATTGTTTGGTAAATAAAGTTATATTGCAACATATCTACATCATTCATCTAGGTGTGCTTTACATCTGTTTTCCAACGGCAGGATCCAGTAGTTTCAACAAACTGGTATGACCCACAAAGCCATTTAGAAAATTTACCAACCCCTGATCTAAGTTAAGTCAAAGATGTTAGCATATTTCCTATTTTCAGAAGAACATATAATAATGACAGAACACTGTGCTTAAAGTTTTAAGAATTACAAATTTTGTTAATAAAATAAAAGTCAACTTTGGATAGGGCAGAGAAGAATGAGGGGAGGGGAAGGGTGTGGGGGTGGGAAGGTGGTGAAATGAGTTGGACATTATTACCTTATGTGCATGTATGATTGCACAACGGGTGTGATTCTGCATCATGTAAGGCCAGAGGAATGAGAAATTGTGCTCCATTTGTGTACAACATGTCAAATGTATTCTGCCGGCATGTCTAACTAATTAGAACAAATTTTCAAAAAGACAAAGTCTGAGGAAATTCTCCAGGTTAAATGAGACTATAGGAAAATGATGATAATATATAATCCTGAGTTGGATACTGGGTCAGGAAAGAAAAACATTGATATGAACATTATTAAGAGAATTTGGTATTTGACAGTAGACTTATGTTAATGTTTTTGTGTAAATGATAAATTCCCTGTATCTGATGTTGTATTAAAAAATGTTTCTTGAGAAATACACACTGAATTCTTAAAATATAAATGGTTATGGTGCCTACAATTAACTATCAAAGGTTGAGCAAAAATAATCACTTAAATATACTATGTATAGTTAACATAGAAAGAGGTAATGTAAATATGTAAATAATTCATGAGTTCAGATGAAGTTTACAGATATGTTCATTGTAATAGTCTAACATTTTTTCTGCAAGTTTGAGCAACCTGAATAAAATTAAAAATTTGAAGAAAAGAAAAAAATCAGAATGAATCAGACATAACTCTCCTTTGTTCATATATGAATATACCACCAGTGAAACTCCACATCATGTACAACCACAAGAATGGGATCCTTTTAGAATAAGTTATACTCCATATATGTATGATATGTAAAAAAAATACTCAATTGTCATGTATATCTAAAAAGAACAAATAAAAAAGAATGAGTACATAAAAAAGAAAATGGACAAAAAAAGAAAAAGGAAAAAGGAACAAAATAAATGTTGAGCTTTTTATTAAGAAGTGGCAGAAGTTTATTTTCTTTACGTTTTGTAGAGATCTACTTTTTTTCTTTCTTTTTCCCCCCCTTTTGACTAGAGTCATTGCCACAGCAAAGGGATTCATTTTAATAAAAAAAAAAAAAAGCTATACAGAGAATACCAGTCATTGAGGAATGGAAAGGTTCCAAGACTTGGTACAGAATCTTTGGTTTGTGCTAAAGGCACATATTACTGAACCCTTTACCTTAATCCTTTCTCTGTTACTTCTTAAAGACAGCCTTCTCGTTGGCTTGAATTAAGCCATGGTAACAAAAACAAAGGCTTTTCCTGCAGGTTTTCGAGGCAAAGCAGGGTGAGTTTTGTGATAAGGCTAACAGGTAATTCTGTGTTTTGTCCGCCCAAGGCTTCCTCCTTACACCAGCAATCAGGATGCAATTAACTCAAAGGAGAGATGCTGTTGAAAGGGGTTGCATTCCTTTTCTAAACACAGAATTCATTTATTAAAACATGAATAAAACTTATAAAATTAGGTTAGGTTTTGTTTTCCTGAAATCATCAACCTCTAATTGCCAACAAAAACAAAACTGGAGAACATCATCAAAAGAAAAAATTCTAAATATAATCAGGGCAATTTATATTTCCTCTAATCCTTACAAAGGTAAGTTCATGTTCTGCTCGACAACTCTAGTAATTACAAGAGCTTAAAGTTATTATGCTCTAAAGTCAAGTTATAAAATGGAAATGAATACTAAATAGAAAGAAAAATGGAAGTTATTTTAAAAAATAAATTTTGTGGATTTCTTTCTCATTACAAAATATGATTTCACTGTAAAGCTTTAAAGTATGGGCAAAAGACAAAAAAAAAGTTTCACCCTTTAATTTCACAACTCAATGACAACTACCCTTAACATCATGTCATCCACTAAGTAGAATATGAGATAATTCTGGAAAAATCTAAGAGAAAAAAACTGGAAACAATGTCATGTCAAACAATAGAGAATGAAAGATTGAATCAATATCACACCACTGCAGTATGAAAAGCTATGACAACAATCTTTTTAAAAAATATTTAATATTCTTGACAAATTTTCATGATATTTAATAAATTTTAAAAGTCTGATATAGAATTACCTATACGGATTTATAGGTTGAATTGTGTCTCCTCAAATTCATATTTTTATTTTAAACCTTAGGTCTCAGAATGACCTTATTTGGAAGTAACCTTTTGCTGATGGAATAAGTTAAGACGAGGTCATCTGGTGGATCCCTATTCCAACATGATTGGTTAATGTATAAAAAGGGGAAATTTGGAGACACACATGCATACAGGGAGAACCCCATGAAGATGAAGGCAGAGATAGGGTTAATACTTCTATAAGTAAAGGGGCACAAAAACTGCCAGAAAACACCAGAAGCCGGGAGAGAGCCCTGGTAAAGGTCTTCCTTACAGCCCTCAAGAAACAACCAACTTATGAACACTTGATTTTGTACTGCTAGCAGCCAGAATTGTCAGACAATAAATTTTTGTTGTTTAAAGCATTCAATTTGTGGTATTTTGGTACAGAAGCTCTAGGAAACCAAGGCACATAGTTTCAATTGTATTTTGCTGCCAAATTGAGAGAGAGAGAGAGAGAGAGAGAGAGAGAGAGAGAGAGAGAGTTTTTTTTTTTTCCAGAAACACTCCCCTGGTAATTCCCTCCCTGGTACCTCTCTCTTACTATCGCAATTCTCAGCACCTATATTTTCTTGCTTTATTTTATCTACTTGCATTTATCAATATCTAACATACCATGTATTTTGCCAATTTATCTTCTCCATTGCTTTTCCCCACTAGATTGCAAAGTCCCTGAAAGATGGGATTTTTACTTCTCAGTCTCTGCTACTTCCTTGAACTTAAAGCAGTGTCATAATAAATATTCAATAAACAAATAAATGAATGGAAAATACTTTAAATGAGGAAGAAAGATATATATCATGATGCCATAATTGTTAAACAATATTCTCTTGGTTGTGAAATAGGCATTTATTGATTTATGTGATTTCAAATGATCTGCATGTATTGTTGCTATAATCTCATACAAATATCAAGTTTTTCAGAGCAAACTAGGAAAAGTTAATAATGTAAAAAGTTTTAAAACATCACCAATTTCATATATTTACATTTTTGCACCTGTGTGCAAGAATATTAAGAAAGTTTCATCAGTTTTTCTGTTATTTGCATTCAAGCAATTTATTTACATGTTATCATTCTAGAAAAGTGAAAGTATACATATTTGTATAGAAGCTATGAAGAGCAGTTATTTTAAGAAATTAAATCGACTTTTGGAATAAAAGCCCTATTGCATTTGTTAAATCTCACTTAATGGCCATACTTAATAGGATGGAGCTATAGAATACCATATTTATACACCTGAGTTACTACTTGCCCATGTTACAAACTCCTCTGCTCCACATGCCCGCCCACTCACCTATGAATTGTCCCCACTATTGGCATGCAGCCACCACACACAGGGCACTAAGCCAGACTCAGTGCACACTGAGAGATGTGTACTCATCCTCCGTAACAAATCAGAATAGGCTGGGATTATTACACAGACAGTTACTAAACAGGGCATTGTGTTTAAGTGCCTCAAGAGAGACACAGAACTATTTGTTAGGAACAGGGAGCAATCAGGGCGATCAGTCAATACTTTAGGACGTTCTACTCAGAATATTTCACAGGCTTTCCAGGACTTTTCAAATGCCAGTCTGGCATCTAAGCCAGTTTCCTCTCTGATCCTATTCAATCTCCACTATTACCTCCTCTAAGTAGGTTCCCTGTTACTCCAGCCATGCAGTCTGTTTTTCATATCTGTTCCTGAATTTTCTCTGGTCCTTTCATTTATTGTGTCCTATTTTCCACAGAAGCAGAACTGAGTTATTCAGATTATGCACTCGATTTTGTGGTTTACAAATTATGATGCTCATGGTCCTTCTATCAGGGCTTTGCCTTCCAGTTTCAAAGTCAAAGAGGATGGGAAAGCCCTGGATGGGTGGGTATCATGATTCCCCTATAAGGTTACCACTATGGAAGCCAAGTGTCTGAAGTCTGGATACATTCAACCATCTCCCAAGGTCCTGGAGAGGATGCATAAATGGCCCATGAACATGCAAGATAGTACAGAGTGGGCAGAGGTAGAGTGAAATCCAGGGAGCTCAAGGCTTAGAAGAAACCCAGAGTGCCTGAGCGCTATCTGAAGTTGTTTTCTCTCGTGTGTGGTTTGTTTCACTGAATGACAGTGGGGTCTTGGAACCACAGCAACACTCCAGAAAGTTCCCTTGGGGGAAGAACCTGTTCTTCAAGCCTATCTGGGTGGAACCTCCTATGTGAAGTTTTCTGCAGTCACACCAGTCAGAAGCAACTACTTCTCTGGTCTCCTCTTAGGTCTTTGTACAAACCTGTTCTACATTGGTTTGTCCAAATCTTTGTATCTCACACAGCTGCAAGTTCCTTGAGGCTAAGGACATGCTTATATATGTACTGTTTTCCTTGCTGCCTAGCACAGGATCTTCTGTACTTAACAAATCTGTGGGGTAAGTATGTGTGCATGGGCAGTTCCTGGTTATATGGGAAGGGATTATTTGGTGTCATTAGTCTGTTCGGTTTCACAAAACAGAAATTCACTGAAAGAACTCATAAAAAGGAGGTCTATCAGAAGGAAATGAGGAAATCTCATGGAACTTAATTGTAGTATTACAGTCTGGGTTTAGGGAAAAGTGAAAGTTTCTGGTCAACTTTTGTCTGCACACCTCTTCCAGGGACTGGGTGGTTCTTCTCTCAGATCTATCTTCCAGTTTGTTTTATTGTCCCTTGAAGACCCCTCAGGACTGTTTCTGCTCCCCCATTACTTCTGCTGCAGTATTAGTTTTCCTTAGGACAAACTCTGGCCCAGCTCAATGCCATCTTATAAGGCCAGAACTTCAATTTCTGTAAGTTGTTAAAAATTCTCAAGAGAAAGCATGTGGCTGGCATTAGCTAGCCAGGGTCAGGTTAAGATATTTAGAGGTTCAAGGCACTAAAAAGATTATATGTTCCATGTATATAATTTAAATTTTAAATTCTTAACAATGAAGTAAGTGAGAAAGTCCACAGTATGCTGATTTCCCCCCTGATGACTACTTTGATTTTTTTCAAAAATTAATAATAAATATTTTCAAAAGAAGTTTGGGTTTCTCAGTGTTGTTGGTGCCCTAGTCACTACCTATTGAGTAATTTGACTTGAGGTCACCCAGTGGATTATCCTCCCTGGGTCAGCTTTCTACCTCATCCAATCAGCTGTAGCCAAGAGGCCAGGAGCTAATGAGGAAGGCTCTCCTCCAAGGCTGTGAATCAGGCAGGTTCACTGAAAAGGCAGTTAGCTAAAGGTTTATTAATATCATCCTTTCAAAAACTCAACTTCGTTTCATTGTTTCATTATCATGTCTATTTTTCTTGTCCTTATTTTATTTGCTTCTCCTCTGATCTTTATTATTTCCTTTCCTCTACTAACTTTAGGCTTGGTTTTCTTCTCCTCCTAGATTTTTGAGGTATAACAATAGGTTATTTGTTGGTGATCTTCATTTTTCTATATAGGCATTTACGGTTATAAACTCCCCTCTTTGAACTGCTTTTGCTGCATCCCATAAAATTTAAAGTGCAATGTTTTCATTTTTGTTTCAAGATTTTTTTTTTTTTAAAAAATCCCTTTAATCCCCTTGTTGATCCATTGGTTATTCAGAAGAATGTTACTTAATTTCCATGTATTTGTGAATTTTTCATGATTTTTTCTATTATTGATTCCCATTTTTGTATCATCGAGTTTATAAAATATGTTTGATACTATTTCAATCTTATTAAATTGGTTAAGACTTGTCTTACAGCCTAACATATCTATCCTAGAGAATTTTCCATGTGCTGCTGTTGGATGGAATGTTCTATATTTGTCTATTAGGTTAACTTTGTTTAAATTGGTGTTTTCTTATTGAGTTTCTGTCTAGATAACTTGAAAGTGGAGTATGTCAATGGTCAAATGGATAAAGAAAATGTGGTGTGTGTGTGTGTTTACAAAATGGAATACTCTTTAGCCTTCAGAACAAAGGAATTTATGTCATTTGTGACAACAGGAATGAATCTGACACTGTTAAGTAAAATAAGCCAGTAATAAAAAATAAAATGCTGAGTGATTTGACTTATATGTGGAATCTTAAAGATATGAACTCATAGAATGGGGAGCAAATGGTATTTACCAGGTGCTTGCTTATAAGGGTGGAGGATATTAGATGCTTATCCAAGGATATGAAGTTTCAGTTAGGAGAAAGGAACTCAGGAGCTTTACTGTACAACATAATGACTATAGTTAATAATTCTTTGTGTTGTATTATTGAAACTGCTAAAAGAGTGAATTTTGAGTGTTCTCATTACCAAAAATAATAAGCACCACAAATAATGTATAGTTTAATGATCTTGATTTAGCCATTTTACAACAAATATACATTTTAAAACATCCCAATTCAAACCATAAATATGTATATTTTTTATTTGTCAATTTTTAAAAGAAGTTAATTTTCTTATAAAAAGCAATTAGGTAAGGCAGGCAAAAATAACATATATACCATAGCAAATAGTGTTCACACTGTAGAATAAAGTATACCCTGATTCAACTTCCTTCTTCTGATTATACAACTCTTAGGTAAAATAATTATATTAATTAATTCATCAGATATTCAAAAAATGTAGTACTATTTGGCACTGCCTCATTTTTTCATGTTATGGAATAAAGATGTACTTGTGTCTAATGAAAAATGGCATGATGAGTTACAACCTATTTTTTACATTCATCATAGTAGTTTGCAACTTAATCCAAAAGCTATTTATGAAGTCTTGTGCTCTGTCTCTATGTAGCCTTCAAGTTGACCATCATGAAGACTAGTTTTGTATTTCAGAGTAGACTTTGCTTACAATCTCCATCAAGTTTTTAAAGGTTCATCTCTGTATTTCTCAGTAAAAAATCTGTCCTATTTCTACTGCAAGTGATATATTTCTGGGATAAGAAATCCCTCAAAAAGTGTCTTTGGAAACATTGGATAAAATGCTATAGAGTTGGAAGATCATCATAATAGATGTGGTAGGCAGAATTCAAAGATTCCTAGCCCCTGTTATGTAATCAAACATTAACCTGGTTGATGCTATAAAGGGATTTTTCAGATGCAATATAAGTCCCAAATCAGAGGACTTTAAGATAGTGAGATCATCCTCAGTGTGCCTAACTTAACACCTGGAAGACCCATAGAAAAAAGGCTTAGGTGTTTCCTGATTCAGAATCCAAAACCCATCTCTGCAAGAGCTGGGTCTCTCCTTTACCTCCCTCTTTCTGTCTTGACTATTGCCCATGAACAACAGCTCTGAAGTGCATCCATGACATTTGTATTGCTGTGATCTTTTTTTTTTTTGCATGCCCTACAAATTTCAGACCTTCTTAGCCAGATTTCATAGTTATGTAAGCTAATTCTTTGCAATAACTAAATAAAGAAATGTATACATATATATATATGATATTTTTGTGCATTTTTGTGTTGACCATCTTTAATATAAAAATCTGATATCTGAAATATTTCAAAATCCCAAACTTTTGAGCACTGACATGATGTCACAAGTGAAAAATTTGACACCATGAAACTTAATTTCATGCACAAAATTAGCAATATTTTATAAAATTACCTTCAGCATATGTCTATACACTGCATATAATACATAAATTAATTTTGTGTTTAGAATCCCTACACTATAACAAATATTTCACAAACTAAACAAGTAAAAACTCTAAAGTACTTTTGATCCTAAGCATTTCAAAAGTAAGAGCCACTCATCCTGTGTGCGTGTTTGTACCTCTTTTAAATCTTGGTCTAGTAGTCAGAGAAAGGAGAAGCATGCAAAGGTGAAGTATGCAAAGGTCTCTATTATTGCAGGGAGCCAGCCCCATGTCATGGCAAGGAATGCAACAGACTTTAGGAGCTGACAGTTCACAGGCACATAAGGACCTCAGTCTTGCAATCCCAAATAATAACTCAGCCCATGACCTGAATGAGTTTGGAGGTAGGTTCTTCCCCAAACCCTCAGACAAGAACTCAGATCACCTGACGTCTTTATTTCATCCTTGTGATACCCTGAGCTAATTCAACCTTATACCAGACTTCCAACATACAGAACTGTGAACTCATAAATGTAGTTGCTTTAAGATGCTACATTTATGGTAAGTTTTTACACAGCAATTAAAAATTGATACTTTAACGTTTGCAGATCATGATACTAAATGAAAGAGAGTTCCAACATGTAGTGAAGAAGTGTTTTTGCCGGCCTTCCATTCATTTCTCCTTTTTATTGTTATCCTTAAATATCTTCTCCTCCCCTCTCTAATTATGATCGGTAAGCCAATGCTTTGTTTTCAGAAATGGACCCATGATCCAGGTCCAGCCAAAATAATTCTGTTTGTGAGCTTCTTTTGGAACTTCTGAGAAAGGAGAAAGCCCACCAAAGAATAAAACTATCCCAGGAGGGTAAAGACTAAGAGATAGAGAGACTCTTTCTGATGGCAGTTTGCCCCGATATCCAGCCACAGTAGAATACTGTGTTAGTCGGTTTTTTGTTGCTGTGCCCAAAACACCTGCCAAGAACAACCTAGAGGAAGAAAAGTTTATTTTGGCTAATAGTTTCAGAGGTTCAGTCCATGGTTAGCCAGTTCCATCACTCTGGGTCTGAGGTAAGGCAAAAGGGTGTGCTGGAGGAAGCTGCTCACCTCATGGCAGCCAAGAAGCAGAAAGACAGCATAAGAAGTCAGGGATAAAATATAAACCCAAAAGACACACCTCCAATGACCTGTCTTCCTCCAGCCATGTCCCACCTGTCTACAGTTACCATCCAGTTAGTCCATTCAAATATTTACTCTAACACATGGATTGATCCACTGATTATGTTACAGATCTGATAATCAACTCATTTCACCTGCATTAACACAAGAGATTTTAAGAGACACCTCACGTTCAAACAATAATAAATCCCTATACTATCCAGTTATATAGTTTGAGATACTTTTCCCTTTGTGCACAAGTCAATTTTGAGATCTTGCTTGCAAACAAAAGAAACCCAGAGAAAAACACAGCATATATTATACCTTAAAAAAGAAAATGCAACACAATTTTTCCAATATGAAGCACCTTAAAGAACAATATGAAATACAGTTCAAACCTAAACATAGGCATATGTGGTTTCTGTTATAGAAGAGAGATAAGTGATATTTTAACATCACCTCCACAGAGACACTGTGGCTGACCTTTCCTACTAGATCTAGTACCCCTAACATATGCTCTCTTAGCATTAAACATCCCCTCCAGAGCACATTGCATTTTTAATGAAATAAGTCCTTTTGTGATTGTCTGCTTGAAGGCCACCTTGCTCAGATAGTCTGAAGCTCCCTGAGGACAAGTACCATGTTTAATTATCACCCTATCCTTGGGACTGCCACATGAAATGTGCCCAGTTGCATTACAGATTGAAGAATAAGAGGATGCTAATATGACTGACGTTTATAAAGAGAAGAGGCCTCTTTTTTAAACCTTTTTAAGGAAATCCATGTCTATTTGTATGCATTTGAAATATATATCAATCATTTTTACTGTAAGTAAATTATGTTTCCTCATCATTCTTGAAATAATGCTATACTTATTAGTTTCAGATTTTCTTCCATGAATTTAATTGTAAGTGAGAGCAAAACTGCAAACCATTTGGAAAATTACAAAGACTTTTTTGTATATATTAGCCTCCATGATCTTTACAAAAACCCTAGGACTGACAAACCAAGGCTCAAGGAGGCTGCTGTACCTTGCCCATGGTCAGATACATGTGGTGAATTGGAGTCAGAGTTCAAACTCCAGTTGGTAGACTCCAAATCCAGTATGCTTCTCCTAAAGATAATGAGCATGCAAGTTTACAACAACAATAGTTTTCCTTTTTTCTCTTAAGGCATTAGTTATTTTTACTATTTTAGGCTGTGTGTATGTGAGAGAGACAGAGAAAGAGAGGGAGAGAGGGAGAGAATGAGAGGTGGGGAGTGTTTTGTCTTCAAGTAAGAGGAGAAGTCTACTTATTGAGATTGGTCAGAATTTCGCAGTCACATCCAGTCTTGCCTTAGTAAAAAAGATAAGGTTTGTTTTTATTTTACTTTTCTATTAACTAGCTTACTTACCTTCTATATTATAAGAAAAGCAAATAATCTTTTGGAGAGAAACACTTTTGGGTAATAAGTCATTGCTTCCTTGAAGATGTATGCTTAAAAATAAAATCTTTAAGGGGGTGGAGCCTGTTTTCTTCCTTTTGTAATTGTAATAATCCACCAGAAATAATGTATAATTCCATGTAACCCTACGGCTGTCTCACAGATGGATGGTATAATATGTCTCTGTTCCCTCCAACCCCAACCCCATTTCCCTACTTCTGTTTCTCCACTCACTCAAAGTCTCTGTGGCTGTCACTTGGTAATGTATATGAGCATGCACGGATAGAGAAGTACCAGGGCATGCTCATGTTCTCCTGCCAGTGATGTGCATTGCCTGGTGTTATAAACAGTAAATCCTTTATGCTGAAAGCCTGTTCATTTTCACACCATTCGCTTGTTCACTAACAGTTGTCCAGATTTTTAAATTCAGCCTCTTACATTAATCCTGCAACTGCTGGTTCCAGACAGGTGCAGGGATCAGACTGGCTCAGTTAAGTAAAACATCTGGCCTGAAAATGATAATAGGCTCTTTTTACTCCCTCAAGTCATAGAAGGAATGTGAAGTTTTCAAATGTTAAATCACACAATTAGGCTTTAATATGCACTCGAACATGCACATCCCAACGCCCCCACCACCACACTGTGCATGCACACATATGCACATACACACACACACACACACACACACACACACCCTTGATGGGAAGTAATTTCCCACTATTTCTTTTATAAAACAATACCCCTGAAGCATAAAAACCCAGGAAGCATGAGGATCTGACTTTTTGTGGCAACTTCTTCCAGGTTTTGGCAGGTTTTGGCAGTGCTGCTCTCATAAAAGCCTAAAGATAAATTTTGCAGGAAGCACATTACCAGTTTTGATGACATTCTCAGGTTTTATGACTTTATGAGTTCAAAATAAATTATAGATGACTCAAGAGTAGAAAGATAATGCCTGATGATGGGGTTATTTGATGGAAGGTCTTTCACCTCACCAGTCCCATTTAGAATCTAGCTATGGATAGGCACTGGGTATGATAAACTACTGACTTTTATGAGTTCTTTCAGCTCTAAATATAAGGTGACTTTCTGATTCCACTACTGTGTGGTGGAGGACATGCAGCAGTACAGTTCTCAATGGGAAAATGTAATTATAACAAAGATTCCTGATTTTCTACAGAGTTGAAGAACTCTACAGAAAACCTATTATTAAGTGACATCCCTGACTATATTTTTGGAGGCTACAGACAATTTTTGCTTCCACAGTCAGAGCTACTCACCAGAATTTTTACCACCATCATCACCTAGTAAAAGACATTGTTCTTATAAAACCAGGTCAACTAAGTTTGATGATGCTTGATCATCAGGGAAAATTGGGCTGAGGCACTGAAATGAAAGTCCTAGCCAGAATCTGTGTTCTGTAGTAAGAGCTGAAATAAATTTTCTTAGGGCTTGTCTTCCTGTCACTAAGGACTGGTCATAATTGTGAGACCTAAGGAAAATGAAAATACACTTGTTAAAAGTTATTAGGAATTTCAAGATAGCAACACAGATCATTCAAACATTCTAAATGCAGGGCCCTGAGTAACCGTATAGGTCACATGGCCAGGAAGCCAGCCCTTCCACCACCTACAGTCTCAAGGCATATCCACGAGATCATACACACTTTGAGGCAGTGAGAATGGCTTACTTATTCATCCCCAGATACTCAATATAATTGAGCACAATTTCTGCCCTACTTTAATTCTTTTTAAATAAGTGATAAAATAAAATACTGTTAAGAAGCTTGGACTTTATTTGTTAAGTTAGTGATCAGTGATTCTAGAAGGTTATAAAACCCTTTTATTATAATGTAGGTCAATGGATCTCAATATGTGGTCCCTGATCTAGCAACCTCAGCATCACGCAGAAACTTGATAGAAATATAAATTCACTAGCCTCACTCCAGACCTACAGAATCTGAAACTCTGGGGATAAAAATTAAGAGTCCATTTTAACAAATTTGTAGGTGATTCTACTCACACCAAATCTTGAGAATCACCGAATCAGGAAATAGATATAGAAGACCTTTAGTAAAATAGTGGTAGAAGGGTGGAGAGGAGGGAAACAACATAGAAATATTTACAAAGCATGATTGGCCAGATATAATGACTAATCTTTTGTGAGAAAAGAAATGTCTATTCATACCATTTTCCTGCCTTTAGATGTCTGGAATAACTTAATCATAAATGACTAAAATATTTAAAAGTATTTATATTTTGTTTGAAATAATCAATTGTATATAATAATATCAATACTACACCATCCTACATCTACACTCTCATTAATTTTAGGGTACCTAATCCACCCACCATAAAGGGAAATAAAAAGCCAGAGTGGTAGGCATGGAAAAGTCTGTTTGGTGTCAATTGTAGCTACCAGAATAATAATAAAGACAGAAAAGAAGAATGGGTTGGGACATGGGTAAAGAGGAAAGAGGAACTCCCTAGCCTATTCATATTTATACAAATAGAAAATTAGAAAATAACATAATAAGTTGAGATAAAATATTTTGCAAAATGTGTATCAGATAAAGAGTTTGCATTTAGAATGCATAGAAAATTTTCAAAACAAAATAACAAGATAATCAAATTCAAAAAGTGAGCAGAAAAAATCATGAAAGAGATATAGATGATATCATATGGAAAAATTTCAACATATATCAAAATTTGTGAGACACAACTAAAGCAGGTGGAGAGACAAATTTTTATATATTGGTAAAGAGAAAACTTTCCAATAAATAATCTAAGCTTCTACTTCCAGAACCTAAAAGAGGAAGACAAAATTAAACCCAAAGCACATAGAATGAAGCAGATAATCTAGCTAAAAGCAGAAATTGATTAAATTGAGAACAACAATAGAGTAAATCAATGATACAAAAAGCTGGTCTTTTAAAAAGATTGGCACAACTGACAGTCTTCCAAACATGCTGAATAAAAGAAAGAAGACATAAATTTTCCTATCAGAAATGTAGCGGGAATGTCACTACATATTCTACAGATATCAAAAGGAAAATAAATCAACTTATGCTAGCTTTCTGTTACTGTAACTAAAATGCTTGAAATAAATAATTATAACAAGAAAACATTTATTTAGGCTCAAAGTTTTGGATGTTCCATTCCATGACCAGTTAGCCCCACCACTTTGGGCCAGTGGCAAGGCAGCACATCATGACAGGAGTGGGCAGCAGATCAAAACCACTTACACTGTTAGAGAGAAAAGTAAGGGATTGGGGCCTACAGTCCCCCTTGAGAATATGTACCCAGTGACCCGAGGACTGACGGACTCTCGTAAGAACTCATTTTATAAATGTTTCACCACTTCCCAACAATGCCACCTGGGGATGTATCCTCTAACACATAGGCTTGTGGGGGACATTTGGAATCCAAGCTATAGCACAGGTATGCTTCCATAAATTTGACAATATAGATGAAATAGACCCCTTCCTCAAAAACACATGAATTGTTGCAGTTCATGTTGAATAGATAATTGAAATCTCTCTAAATCTATTAAGAGAAATATCATTAGTATGAAGTCGTAATGTTAAAACTTTCCTGAAAAGGAATTTCTAGACCCAGAAACTTTTACTGAGGAATTCTACCAAACAATAAAGGAGAATTAATGCCATATATGGAGAATGTTTTTCATAAAGTCGAAGAGGATGGAATACTTCCCAATTTAATTGACAAAGCTAGTATTACCCTGACCTCAAAATCAAAGAAGTTTCAAAAAGAGAAAACTACTTCACATCTTATGAATAGAGAAGCAAAAATTCCTTAAAACATCAGCAAACAGGATTTTAAATTAAACAGCATGACAAAATGAAATTTATTACAAGAGTGCAAAACTGCTTAACTATTTAAAAATCAATCAACATAATGCACCATACTAAAAGAATTATTAAAAAACATGATTGTATTAATTTATACAGAAAAAAATGGATCTGAGTAAGTTCAACCCCCATGTATGATTTTAAAAACACTCTCAGAAAATGGAAGTAAAGAGGAATTTCCTCAGCTTGATAAAAAGAATTTACAAAATAAAGAGAGAGAAAATATATTTTTAAAAACCCTAAAGCTAATATTACCCTTACTGCTGAAAGAATGATACCTGCCTACTAAGACTAGGATAAACTCAAGGAGGTCCCCTCTTATCACTTTGATTAAACATAGAGCAGAAAATTCTAGCCAGTGTTCTAAGACAATAAATAAATAAATAAATAAATAAATAACAAATAGATTGGAAGGTTGAAATAAAATTTCCCCTAGTTGCAAATGACACAGTTCCCTATAAAGAAAATCCCAAGAAGTCTCCAAAAGCCCCTTGAACTAATAAGTTCAGTAAGTTCACAAAATAAGCATACAAAAATCAATTATTTCTGCATATTGGCAGAGAACATGGAGACAGTGAAATTTAAAATGAAATACCAATTGTAATCACTCAAGAAATGAAATATTTAGGTATGAATCTAACAAAGCATATACAGGATTTATGTGTTGAAAATTATACAGTGCTGATGAAAGAAAGATCTAAATAAATGGAAAGATATACTATGTTCATGGACTGGAAGACTCAACAAAGAATGGATGTCAATTCTCAATTTGATATATAAACTCAGTGCAATTTTTATTGAAATCCTAGAAAGTTTTTGTGTGTGTGTGTGTATGGCTAAAGACAGGTTTATTTTGAGGTTAATATGGAAAGGCAAAAAACCTAAAACGATTTTGAAAGAGAGGAAGAAAGAAGAAGAAATCAGTCCCTTTATTTTTAGTTTGGGATTACTGTATGAGCTAGTAATTGCAATCTTGGGCATTTATGCCAGGGAAATGCAGACCCCTGGTTACAGAAAGTCCTGTGTACAGCTGTTTCTAGAAAATTTATTCATTTCAAGATTTCATAAACTGGAATCAAAACAATGTGATATTAATGGCAAGATAGACAAATCAATCAAAGGAACAAAGAGTCTAGAAATCCATACAAGCACAACTATTTTCTGAGAAAAATAAAAAAGTAATTCAACAGGGAAAAGAGACCTCTTAACAAATGGTGCTGGAGCTTTTTACATCATAAGCAAAAATTAACCTTGACTTGTCTCTCTCACACTTTTCACAAAAAGTGAGTTTAAATGGACCAATGGATTTAAAAGTGAAATATAAACTTACAAAACTTTTTAGAACGGATAGGAGAAAACATTCAGAATGTAGGAGTAAGCAAAATGTTTTTAGATTTGACACCAAAAGCTTGATCAGTGGAAAAACTGATAAATTTGATTTCATTAAAATCAAAACCTTTGCTGTATGAAAGACTATGTTT
Source organism: Glaucomys volans (assembly GCA_020662805.1). Lineage (NCBI taxonomy): Eukaryota > Metazoa > Chordata > Mammalia > Rodentia > Sciuridae > Glaucomys > Glaucomys volans. The sequence continues at coordinate 27,567 of JAJEJO010003703.1, forward strand.
AGAGGATAAAAATACCAGTTATTTGCAGAGTGGAAGAAAATATTTGCAAATCACAAATAGAACAAAAAATGGACTAGAATATATTGTAAAATTTAACAGTGTTTTAAAAACTCTGCAATTAGAATATAGCCAAAAGGCATGAAGAAATATTTCATGAAAGAGGATATACAGAAGATAAATAAGCACATGAAAAAATGTTCAACATCATTAATCATTAGGGAAGGACAAAGTGAAACCTAGATGAGTCCTGGCAGATGGCACCACTGGTAGAGGAAAGTTAAAAGAGTCAAACGACTTTGCACGTGTCCCCAAGAATGACCTCTGAGGAATCTCAGCTGACTCTTAAGAGTAGATAGGAACAAGGTCAGTTTTGACCAACTTGGTCCTAAATGCCTGGCAGGAGAGTATAGCCTGAGCACAGTCCTACGTGGACATGTAAAAGAAAGACAATTGTTTTGTTTTGTTTTGTTTTGTTTTGTTTTGTTTTATGTAACTTAAAGTGTATGCTTGTGTCAGCCCTACCAAAAGTAAGTAAAGCTGGAGGTTATTAAGGAAGGGTTGTTGTGTGGGAGTGCCTAATAATAATGATCACAAAGGACTCTAGAGTTTCAAGTTTGGCCTGAGTTAATTTGAGCCTGATCTCATGGACCTACAAATCTTCCTAATCTCCTACACTGATAAACTCGGTTTTTCACTGATATGATTATGAATTACTGTCTTCATAGTTTTCAGACACTGACTGAAATACTAATTGCATTTGTGCTGTTTACAAAAAAGTAATGCTTTGTTCCTTGTTTGTTGTTGTTTAGAATCCCTGCTTTGTCTGGTCACCTGTATGCCTTGTCTAGTCACTGTCATCTGCCACTGTGGACCTCGGGACTGCTCTGATGCCCTTAACTGTCCAAGCCCCCCCTGATAAAGAACAAGAATTTTGAGTTACTTCCCCCAACTTTGCCCCTTTTTAGCAGGAAACAGTTTAGAAATGTCATCACCCATTTCTCCATTGAAATTGAATGTAGAAATTGACAGTGGGGAAATGTAACTGTGGTTCACTTTAAGCTTTGAATATAGTCCTTGCAGCTTGGCCACTGTGGCTTGCCCTGCTCCTCCCTAATTTCTCCCTCTCCCTAATCTCAAGGGAAATAGAATTACCTTTCTTTCCCATTTTAGGCAGATTTATCTGTCTTTGAGTACACACCTACCATAAGAATGAAGTAATCCAGACTTTGAGGATGGTACCAGAGGATCTCAGAAATGACTATCTCCCAAATTAACAAGTGAATTACAACTCCAACAGAAAACACATGGAATGTAGCCTTTGAATCACCTCTTTAAAAGCTCCCTGTTCCCTGCTGATGGGCAGAATCACAGTCTCTAGGACAGGAGTCCCTTTTGCTAGCAAAGAAATAAAACTTCTTTTTCCTTTTTACCAAACAAACAAGCAAGCAAACAAACAAAAAACAGAGAGAGATCGCTATACATTTAATAACATGACTAAAATAAAAATAGTGAAAAAAACAAACACTGCAAAAACTTGAAAACAGGATTGAGGAGGTAACTCAGTGGCAGAGTGCTTTCCTGGCATGCACAAGGCCCTGACTTCAATCCCCAGTACCAAAAAAACAAAACAAAACAAAACAAAAACACTGGTAATAATGCAAAGAAACTCATCACTCATACATTGCTATTAGAAATGTAAAATGAAACAGCCACTCCAGTAAACAACTTGACGATTTCTTAAACAATATTATCTGATCAATTATTGCACTCTTGTGCATTTATTCCAAGCAAATGCAGACTGAGGTCCACAGAAAAACCTATTTACAAATGTTCATATATTAATTCATAATAGCTCAAAATTGGACAACATCCTTGCCGTCTTTCAATGGATGAATGGCTAAACAAATTATTGTGCACTTGTACCATGGACTATAGTGGAAAGAAATGAAATATTGAGGCACACAAGGTCCTGGATAAATCTCCAGAGAATTATGCAAGGCAAAAAAAGCCAATCTCCAAGGGTACATATTGCATGATTACCATTACATTTATACTCAAAACGACAGTATTATAGAAATGGAAAATGGATTATTGAGGGGTGGAAGACTTGACAAGTGAATATGGCTATGAAAAGGCAACAGGAGGAATCTTGGATGATGCAAATATCCTGTATTTGGACACCATTAATGTCAGTTTCCTGGTTGTAATAATGTAAATTAGTTTCCAATGACATCATGTTGGAGGAACCGAGGACACATACATCTCCCTCACTCTCATATTCCTATGTGAATCAATAATTACCTAAAGAAATAAAACCAGAAAAACCTTAAGTATTAAATCCTAAATGAAAGAAGCTCCCAAAAGCCACATAGTAAGTACGATTCCATTTATATAACAATATCAGTCATTTCCAGGCTCCTAGACTGGGGAAAGAGGTAGTAAACACAAAACGGCACAAGTAAATATGTGAAGAAATTCACCAAACTGTTGAATGAGGTGAATTTTACCCAATATTATCCCAGATTATATCTTAAAAAGTGGCTTTAAAAGGTGAACTAAGAATGAAATACATAATATTTAAAATTATTTTAGTGGTTTTCTTAAAACTTTTGCTCTCAGTACAGTCAGATTAAGCATATTTTTCTACTTTTGAAAAATCTAAGTTTAATATTTGGTGATACAACAATTCACAGGTCTTATTTTGTGTTCAGTGTAGTTCATTTGATGTTCTGGTGCTTGTGATTATTAGAATTTGTCAGACCTGAATAGAAGCATTGGGTCTGCCACTTTTCCCTTGCCCTTTCATTACCAGTATCATTTTTTTTAAATTGGGGTTCAGTGATCTTTTAAAATATTGATCCATTTTACTTAGTGACAAATCAATACCATGGTCCCTAAATCCACTTAACTGGACTATTTCAAAATAATCTGCAAGTGAATACTTTAACAAAAGAATTTCTATGTGACTATACACCATTGTTTGATCAGTTCTTTCCTTCAATAGGCATACATTAAGAATCTACTGTTTCTGGTTCCTGGTGGATAAAACATGGCCCCAGTTTTAAAAGTGGAAATAACAAGTACATGGTAATCCTTGTTGAATATAGTGACAAGTAGCTGGAACTCAATGAAAATTTGTTAAAAGAACAAACAAATAATTTCTATGGTCAACCCTTTCATTGATGGAACGTGGCATACTTTAAGATATTTTTTATACTTAATGTAATATATGGACTGTGGAAGAATGTATGGGTCATCTTCTGTGTTAAACATTAGTAAGTTTTTTTCCTTATTTATTAGGTAAAGAGTTAAGCCTAATATGTTCTTTCACTGTCCCAGTGGATTGTCTTAAGGGCCCTCTGGGTACATTCCCCTAAAACCACTAGGTTAGAAGAAACCTGGTGTGCCCCATTCTACCATTCGCTAGAACATTAATCCATTAGAATCTGATGAGGTATATTTTAAAAGGGAGAATTTTTTCATCTATTTTTTATTATGAATGTTTATTTCTTTAAATATTCTTCCATGGGAACCTAAGGTGCCTGTGTGGACAGATTAGCATTTCTTTCAACTATAAAACAAGTTTTATTTATTTAGATTTGTCACTTCCCCTCTAAGAAGAATTTGACCTCACTCTCTCAGACTATTGTAATATTTCCTATACAGTATATATGTATTTCAAAAAATACACTAAAGCTGCACAATATGACTAGCCATGAAACAACAGTAGACTCATAGAATTACCAACCATTTAGAACCGGAACAAATCTTAGGAGTCAGGAGTTTATAGCATTTTGTCATTGTCCATGTCTAGATTCTAAATGATGATTTTGAGGTAAAGGCCTTTATTTAAGTAAAACTTTCAGATTACCCAATTCTCAGGCATCATAAACTTTTAAGTCTTGTACCATTCATACCTACAGATCACAAGGAGTCAATTATTAGATATTCATTTCTGTTCTAGCATTTATTTCCATGAAATTAGAATATATGGATTCTTTCCTCTTCAGCAAGTCAGAGGTTGAGAAAAAGAAAAAAAGGGGAGAAGGGGATTCCATATTTTAACTGGAATGTTTTGGTTGTGGCACCCGAGGGAAAGCTGGTCTTCAACTTGGGAGTGTGAAGTGCTTTAGGAACAGTGCGAAACAAAAACAAAAACAAAAAAGCAGATATATTGGCAAGGAGACTCTGCTTCTATCAGCTGTATATTTTTTACTTCAAAATAAGAGAGATGACACAGAAGCAACTGGTCTTTTCATTTCAATAAAGGATTGCTCATCTGTTCATTAATATTCATTTTATGCACTTTAACAAATAATTATGTTATTTACTGGACATTTTTAAAGTAAATGCTATTTCTAGTGGTAGGCATATTTTTATTTTTCAAAGTATATTACCTTAACAATAATAAAAGATAAGACCTACTAACAATGGCAATATAACATAACCACATGTACATACACCTAAGATAATCCTCTAAATCATCAATTTTATAAATTTTCCTGTTAAACGCAATTTTGATTATCTCATAATTTATAGATAAATCTGAGTTTCTTTTTCAAATTTATATTAATTCATATCAAATTGCCATTTTTAGTAATATCCAACAATTTGCCTAATAAACTCTGTACCTTTGGATATTTGGACTACAGATAGGACAATGTTTCTTAAAATTTAGTGGGCAACAAAATCATGTGGCGGGCTAGTTAAAACAGATTGCTCACACATACGCATACACACACAAACCCACATTCCTGACTCAGTAGAACTTGGGTGGGACAGAAGAATTTTCACTTCTAACCTGTTCCCAGGGTTTGCGGATGTTGCTGGTCTGGACACTACATTTTGACTACAATTGATCAAGAGTACTCTGTGAACTCACTCACCTGCTCATCATGGTTTTATTTTTTTCTTTTAAGTTGTAGATGGACACAATGTCTTTATTTATTCATTTTTTTAAATGTGGTGTTGAGGATCGAACTCTGTGCCTCACACACACAAGGCAAGCACTCTACCACTGAGCTGCAGCCCCAGCCCTCGTCATGCTTTTTATTATTATTCTCTTTCTACAAACTATTCCCACCACAAAGCTCCATATTTTACTTCTCAAATTAAGAATTTTGAAATACCTGTCAAGAAGTTAGCTCCTAGTTTATTATATATCAGTGATATACTCTTTTTCAAAGACTACCTTAAAATTTAGAATTGGGCTAGACCTTACTTTGATTGTGTTCATTGCAATGAAATGGAAATTTCAGGACTTTGAAAGGGAGAAGGAAGCAAAAGGATTTGATAATCAGTTTATTTCCTATAAAATACAATTGTAATCAAAATTCAAATATTCCCTTATTGCTTCAAGTTCTCACTTTATGGTGGAATTCTTCTGTTTTCTGATCAGTTCCAGGCCTCCCAACTTAAATGGCTCTTCCTTTAATGGAAAACCCAAAGGAAACCTCTACAATCCCCAGCCAAGCTCTCTAAGGGAGACCTGGCAATACACCAAAGGAGAGAGGAAGTCTAATTCCTTGTGTCCCTCCTGCTTCAGGGCAACATTATGAACTCGAGGTACCAGCCTAACTTAGTATTAAGACATAGAAAAAGTCTTTTCTAGTTTGTCATACCGCATGGATAATAAACCAGCATTATTTCTAAACAGCAGTTTTCTTCATGAAATTTATAATATGACATTCTTTTTTCCTCTGATGCACTATTGAGCTTATCCTTTAAGGAGGGGTTCCTTGGATGAAATTTCTTCCCAAGAAAAGAACAAATTATTGCTTGATTGTGTCAAAGGATCTCATTTCCATTAAGATTTCTAGAGTTCCTCATATAAAAGTTTACAAACATTTTTGACAGTAATATTAATCTTTTATTCTTTCATTTTTTCATCACCTTGGGAAGCCCTGTTTTAAAGAATTTAGAGTTTACTTTGCATTGGTACTCCATGAATTAAAATGCACAGTTAAAGACATGATTATGATGACTCTCCTTTGCATTTTCTCCAGATCAATACTGTACATTGTTATTTATCTTTCTTGACCACACATACTTACCCTTTATAGTATATGACTGTATATGAATATTTTCCCTCTAAAACCTCAAATTTTTATTTTCTCACTTTGAGTTAGGCTGGTAAATTTTCCATGATCTTTATCAAATGCATTTCATTCCTCCTTAGGAGATCATCTTTCTTGAATAAACCAAAAACAAATCCTTTCTTTTTCATCCTCAGATCTTTTCTAGAATAAGTCTAAGAATTTACTGAAGTTATGCCTCTGAGAAAAAAATGAAAGTATTGCTCATGTCTACATATACTTTAGCTTTTGCTCAGGAACCCAAAGTCACCAGAGTCACATCTCTTTATTCTCTCCATTGTCAGTTGTTACAATGGAAGTGAGTAGCAACTCTGAACCATACTCCTCACTACTTCCAAGAGTATAGGTTGAGAAAACACAATCCATATACTCCCTTTGGATCTTTCTGCACTAACTGCCTTTATGTACCCCATAAGGGCAGTGCCCAGTTCCACCCAGGCCTTTCTCCTGTGCGGATGATTAGGTTTCTCAAAATGGTGGGAGATTATGATCTTTTGGAGGATTATATATGCTTTATTGTCTTAGGCTGCTGCTGCTTCAGAAAAGCTGATTATAAGTGATGATGTAATATCAATGTTTAAGTGTCCTGGACATCTATAGATATGGATCTAAACCCTATATGAGAAGATAGAGTTGAAGTTCTGAGAAGTATACACATTACGGTATGAGTTCAAGGGAAAAGGACAAAAAGGGAAAAGGACTTAATGTTTGAGAAAACATTAAGCTACTGGGGAAGGACTGTAATCTGGGAATAGAAGGAAAGAAAGTGACTTGAATGAGAACCAGAAACATAAGATGGTGAGAAGACCAAGCAGAACTTGGAAAATCTAGCACCATTGCATCCAAAAGGAGAGGTCCTTGAGGTGATGGTGAACTGTATCAGATAATTCAGAGTTCATGTCAAATAAGATGACTTTTTAAAAAGCCATTGAATTTGGCAGTTGGGACATCATTAATGACTTTATGAAAATTTCAGTGATGGAGAATTCATGAGCACTCATGTAACACTTTCTTCTTCATAGACAAATCAAACAGAAAGGCAATTTTCTATTTCTTCAGTGAAAAAAAAAATTCCAAAGTTGTCTAAATGAAGAAAACAAAAAGTGCTGAGAAAGCCATTTCTAGATTTGCTCTGGTCTGCCTCCTTTAGGAAGCCCTCCCTTCCACCCTTGGATACCCTGTGGTGCTTCTCACACTGCCTATAATCAGTGACTGCTGGGCTGCGCTAGTTTCTGAGTGACTGGGATCCAGACCCTGGGTCTCTTTCCTCTCTGTGGATCTAGCACAGCATCTGAACCAGAAAAAAAAGACATGAAATATTTATGCAATAAAGAATAAATGAAATACCTATGGATTGGAATGGGGGGAAATAAATGCATTGAAACTTAATAGCAAATCCTGCTGTGTCTTACAGAATTCCTTTTTAATCATAATATATTCATTCACATTGTCAGGATTATTACACTTGCTCAAATTTGATAGGCTCTTTTATAAAAGATTTTCATTTGTATTCACACACAGAGAAAAAACACACACACACATCAGTAAGTGCCGAGACTAACCAGTCTCTTTTTCCCTTTAACTGGCAGCATTCACAGTCACTTTATTGTGTGAAATAATGTTGTTTCTTCCTCCCTTTATCTTGCTTATGTCTGACCTTCCATTAAAAGTTGCTTAGAAACTGCTTCAGGAATAGTCAGGGGTGCTCCTCACTGACATCTTCCTTTTGTGACTTCTCAGCTATTCTGTCAGTCTGTTCCCTTTCCATAAGCGTTTTTAGGCTTCTTTTCATCTCCTTTCAACCGACAAGACTAAAGCCCAACATTTCCCCTGCATTGAAAGGAAACATCCGCTGTGTCTGAAGCTTCGCTTGCACACAAGCAGCCTCCTTACACCTGCCAGTTAAGAGGGGAGTAGATTAGCAAAGCTTCCACAGGCTTTTGATTTTTATTAATGGCTTTGCTCAGTGTGTTAACCAAGTCATAAAGTTAAAAAAAAAAAAAGCTGAAAGTAGAAAGTCTGTGATGCTCACTGAAATCACCCACATATGGAAAAAGGACATGGAATAGAAAGCCATGTAGCTTCCTTTTATGAAACAAACTGAAAATATCCAGACATAAGCCACACTAGAATTTTAAATAAAATTCTCCAAAATCCAGGCAATGGGGCTTTCCCCAGGATCAAGTGTGCAGAATAAGTCACTCCTCTGTGCTTTTTCATTTCAACACTTCTACTGATGTGCTTGATCAAGTTGAACTGCACAATAAGGACAACCCAGAAAAGGAATAGAATACATATCTACTATGGGTTAGGTAATGTTCCAGAGTCTTGACAGTGTTTTGCATTGGACAAGGAAAATAGAATAAGAAATAAAAAAAAGGTACAGTTCCTGCCTTCAGAAAATTAGCAATCATGGATTAGGAGAGGAATAGAGAAATATGTTACATAACTTTGAGGTACTGTCCATTACATACTGGCTGTAGGGATAAACTACTGCAGGAATATTGGGAACAAACAGGTAATTGGATTTTACCAGGAAGGGGAAGAAAGAGGTCAGAGGAAACTGCACATAAGTAAGGAATTAGAACTACACTTGCGTAAAGGTGATTCTTTTAGGTAAAAGACATTGTATTGATCTGAGAAGTACAAGTGGAAGAACAGAGACAAACTCAGTGATTTTCCCTGTGATAGGAGCATGATAGTATGATAAGGAATTAGTTGTCAGCCTTTGACCCAGCCAGCTGAGCTATCCTTTCTGTCACTAGCTGCCTGGTTTTGTGGGGCCCTGGGAAACCAGTTTGATTGCATATATATTGCTGATATTTTCTAGCCCCCAAACCAGAACAGAAAATATGACTGTGATTTTTTTTTCAGAATTTATGAAACTGTTTTCATGTAATGATATCATTAAACAAGAACATACTGTACACTATCCCTCTTATGAGGATCACAGGAAAGAATTTCTTCTTCATCTTACTATTAACAATAATTGGGCTTCCCCTGAATAACTGGACACTGACTCATATTTTCTTATTGATAGCTCATAACATTAATATCATGTTAATAGTGGCAAGTACACAAATTCTTATATATAATCAGCCTTCCACATCTGTGGGTTCCACATCAGCAGATTTGACCAGAGATTGGTTGTATTAAACATGTACGCTTTTTTCTTGCTATTATTCTATAAACAACCATTTACACAGCATTCTATTACATTGGATATTATAAGTAATCTAGAGGCAGTTAAAATTGTACAGGAAGATTGCAAAAGTTATATGCACACTCCGCCATTTTATGTAAGGAACTGGAATCGGGTACCACAGGGGTCCTGGAACCAATCCCCAAGGATGCTGGGGAAAGACCATGCATTCTTGTGATGGTTGTAGTTCTGGCTTCATTTTATGTTCCTATACTTGTTTATCTTTTTTTTCACATTAGCCTTAATTTTATGTAATCTTCTATTTCATATATCCTTTAACTCCTTTTCAGAAGCAAGGTGGAAACAAATGGGAAAGGAAATATATATTTAAAAAGAAATATATTTTTAAAAATATGTATTTAATACAATGGATTGTATTTCCTGAAAATAATTATGTTCAATTAAATCATAATTTCCCAGGAAAACTGAAGAGATAATTACTGGTTTAAGCTTAACTGCTGAGAAATGATTAAACAAAAGCATCTCATGTTCTTTTGCTGCTTTGTTATTGCTCTAAGCAAAACTATAAAATCAAGGTTTAAAGTTGACTTTTCATGACCATAATTCCAAGTTACCCTCACATACAACAAAATCTTAAATAATGAGGTAACCACAAAGATAATTACTTAAAGAGAATAATTTTCAACTATCTGACTAACAATATGCATGAGAATTGAAAAACCTGGTTATTTTTTTATTGTGAGTACTTTATAGAAACTACTGCTGGGCAACCAGTAGTCCATGATTTCATTACATATTACTATTCTGCCATTTTGTCAAATCCAAGCTATTATTTGATATCATCTTTTTTAAAATTGAAGACAAAAGTTATATAGTTTTGGAAAAACATAGTCTTCTCCAAAATGAAATGAAGATTGCTTTTTTTTTTTCCTTGCTGAAAATCCTGCCACATAAACAAAAATAAATTTGCCTCTCAAATTCTTCTTTCCTCTTTTATTTGCCCATATTCAGGATAGTCATACATCAAGAAACTGGATCTCTCCATAAAGTGCTGACAAGTTTTTCTGTGCAGAGCTACCCTCTGTATACAAATTGCCAAATTGCCAGGGTTTTCCCTTTCTTTTTTTACTTTCTTGCTGAAAAAGAGAAGGAAACAGCTATTCATTAAGCACCTTACCCCATGGCAGGTGTTTTGCTGAGTGCTTTGTATACATTATCTCTCTTAATCCCCACAGTAACCCTATGAGGAAGGCAGTTTTATCCCCATTTTATAGCTCAGGAAACCCAAGCTCAGGGAGGATAAGTAACTTGCCCTGGGTCACCCAACCACTGGATGGATTGTGACCTTGGGTCTGTGTGCCTACAAAGTTCTTGGACCTTTCACAAAACTCTCCACCCCCCACTTTGCAAATACCTTACATTTTTTTTTCTCTTTTCATTATAATATTCTAGCCCCTTTAATAAATTTTCATTTTGAGCTACATAAATCTTCGTCTAGGATTATTTCTATTGAATATTACATTAAAAAAAATTAATTCTAAAGTATTTTTATCCCCAGGGAGGCAGTTTTCTTTCCTTATGGAGTATTTTGGGTCATATTGGCACCATGAAAGTACATTTCAAGGATCGTTGTAGTGTCATTTTAAAATTATTAATAAAACCTAATATTAGCATCAAAGTTATAAAAATTACATAGCAACAATTAAACAAAGGGAGATTTTTTTCCTTTCATTTTCCTTTTCTGGGTATTTATTGTTGCATAGCAAATTACTCTAAAACTTAGCAGTGTAAAACAACAACCATTTTATTATATCCCATAATTTTTGTGGGTCAGGAATTTGAGTAGGGTTTAGCTAGCCTATTTTTCTGCTCCATGTGGCTTTGACTGCAGTCACTGGGTAGCATTCAGCTGTCTGATTGGCTGACCTGGAGTGTGGAGGGCAACTTCACCCAGATCTGTGTCAGGGATCCTGGAAAGCTGGGTTCAGCTGGGATTGTCAACTGAAGCAGCTCTCCTAGCCTCCTGCACGTGGTGGGCTCAGTGAATTAGCAATTCCAGAGAGCACATAGGAGGAGACAAGAAATGGAAGCCACTGATTTCTTAACGTCTGGTCCTGGAAACACTGAAAGCACTGCTTCTGGTGTCTTCTATTGCTAAGCTGGGGAGGGAGATGGAAGGGCACCAGAGATTTTACAGCCAACCTATCACTGCCACTTCTAATGTATAAAATATCTACTTTGAAAGACTGATAATAAAGTATAGCAGGCAATATTACAACTTTTACTAATAACCTAATAAAAGTTATTTGAATTTTTAATAAACAAGACAAAGAAAATAGTAAAATTAAAGCAAAAATATAAATTACTATTTACCATAAGGAAATCTGGAAAACCTCATGACAATAAGAAATATTCTCCAACTGTCACACTCAGTATAGTTTGAAGAAATAGAAAATGAAGCTTTTTGTGCCTTATAAAATACCATGACTGCTTTTTTTCCCCTACTCTCTTTTTCTCATTAACCTAAAGGTACTTTACAAATCAAATATTAATCTGATACGGCTCCTTATGTAGAAATAAAAAAAAATTATACTTACCTAATTGCATGAAGTTGATTTTAAATATCTGTTGCTTCAGCAGCAGAGACTGCAGGCTTCAAGCAAGGTCTAATTCACATTCTTCCATCTTAATAGGCTTGGAGTTGTGCACATGACAGTCTAGGTCAGAGGTTGGCAGGCTGACTGCTTGTTTTGTAAATAAAGTTTAATTAAAACAACCATGGCCATTCCTTTACTATCCCCCATGACTGCTTTCGCTTTACCATGAGTGTTGAGTCTGGTGCCCAAAGAGTAAAATATTTAATCTCTGGCCCTTAACAGAAAAAGTTTGTTGATACTGTACTAGGTCATAGTATCCCAGTCTCCCCTGTAGTTAAACTTGGCTATAGGACTCATGTCTTGCCAAAAGTGGAAGTAGTATGACACTTAAACCTGGCTTTTTAGGAAAACAGGAGCCCTCCTTTTGCCAGCTGTAACCCAATGTAATCGTAACTTTGTTGTGACCCAAAACCAATGCCATAGGGGATGGCAGAAAAATAAAATGAGGAGAAACTTGATCCCTGAACAACCATTGGTGGAGCAGAAAGGCCCACCAATTTTGATCACCCTCCCTAAACTTTTACATGAAAAGTAAAAAAACCATCAACTTATGCTACTAAGATAGCATTAGTTTCTTTATTGAAGCAGTCAAGTTTTGTTCAACCTAAGTCTGTTTCTAATAGCTTCACCATTTGAACTCTCAATAAAACATACAAATTAACATTTTAAATGATCAAAAATAGCAGTCATTTTTTTCTTGTGATTGAAACGTAGTAGTAATAAGAAGTTCCACTTAATTCTTTGTTTTCGTATGTTGTCTTAGTCAGTTTTTCACCTTCATGACCAGAAGACCTGACAAGAACAATTTTAGAGAAGGAAAAGTTTATTTGGAACTCGGGTTTTCAGAGGTTCCTTTTCATAGATGCCTGACTTCATTGCTTTGGGCCCAAGGTGAGGCAAAACTCCATGACATGGTGGAGGAAATCAGCTCAGGACAAGACAATTGGCAAGCAGAGAGAGAAAGACAGCCCCCCTGCTATAGACAAAATATAAACCCCAAAGTCATGCCCCTAACTACCCACTCCTCCAGTCACACCTCACCTTCCTACAGTTACCACCCAGTTAATCCCTATCAGTGGATTAATGCACTGATTAAGACAAGACTCTTAGAACCCATTCATTTTACCTCTAAGTTTCCTTGCATTGTCTCACACATGAACTTTAGGATACATCTCATATCTAAACCATAACATTTGTCAAGCTGGGTAGTTGGGCAGTCTCCTGTGTTCAGGAAATAGTCCATGGAATTAAAAAAAAATGCATGAAAACCAAAATTATAATTAAACTTTACTCTGAATTCCATCACTTTATAGATTAACACCTTGTTCCTTCCAGCTACTTTGTGAGCATAGGCAAAACAAAAATCCAAGGAGAAGCTGCTTAAGCATTCAGAACAATTTGATCCTATCACACTCTTCAGCCTCAACACTTACATTCCTTCTGCCTTTCCACTTCTATGGCTAGCCAGAATGATTTTGACACAAGACATAAATAACATTGGATCATTTGTGCAAATGACATTGCAGAGTTGTACTGCCCAGTTGTACTAAGGCAGTGAGAGAGGTTGCAAAAACCTAAGGAAGACATCCAGAGATGGGATATGAAATGTAAGGCTAATTGAGAAATGTTCCCTAGGGAGATCCAGTGGAGACAGCCTGGATAGGTGCTTCACCAGAGAGTCCGGTGGTGACAGGATGGAGAAGCATATCTCTGCTGCGCACAATGCCTCTGGTACCTCACCAAAAACTGGTCCCTCCTATCCCTCGCCTCACTTTGTCCAAGGGTGGCCACCTACATGATCATTTCCTTCTCTCTGATGCTCTAATCCAGCCCAGTTACCACAGGGAGAGGGGTTTCATGTGTTACGTTACAGAAACAGTGGCATCATCAGCATTAACTTGTTTTTCTCTTTGTTTAACTAGCATTTCAAGGAGCAGCTGTCTTGAAGTGTGTGCAAGAAAGTAGCTTTCTACAGATAACACTTTCCCTAATTCCCAGCATACCTGAGAGAAAGCCAGTGTCCTTCAAGATAATAGGCATCTGGATGTTCTGGGCCAGACCCACTTTCATTATTTCATTTACTTGGCTAGTTTTTTGGGAACAGAAAGGCGTATTTCAGGGACATGGTGCCCTCCTTTCATTTAAGGATGATACAATGATCATCTACTATTGCCCAAGGATGAAGGTCAAAGGTCATTTCCAAATAGTTGTTGAAATGGCCTGCATCTCATGCTTCCTCCCTCTTTTCCTCCCTCCCTCCCTCCTTCTCTCTCTCTCTCTCTCTCTCTCTCTCTCTCTCTCTCTTTTTCTCTCTCTCCCCCTCCCCAGATTTTTTACTTCTAACAATTTAATACATTAATTCTACATCTATTTCCTACTTCTGATTTGGTGCATTTTTCTTTTGGGGGAATGAAAAACACATCAGAGAAATAAATGTATAAATAGATCCTCAGAAATCTACCATCAGATCTACAGTTAACCAATAATTAGAGTTCCAGATGGAACTCAGAAGGTTTGCTGGGTAGGTCAGGAATAGTCTGGGCATCTTATGGTCTGTAGACTTTATTCTTTGTGTCTTTATTGTCAGACTTGTACACCATTTCCTTGAATGCCAAATTTAGGCATGCTTCCTAATTAATGATTTTTTCAAGCCCTTTTCAGAAGCCATTGGATTTTGATTAGCCCACAAAGGAAGGTTTTCTCTCCTGGGCACATAGTTTTCTGTCTCCTTAGCAGTTAATTGAGTAGAGAATAATGGTTTCCTTACAGGAAGGCTTATAGACAGCACAGAGGTTGGTGCCTCTTTAGTCTCTGGGAACTTCAGTGACATTCAATAATGCTTGGTGAATTTAAGCTCAGAATTAGAGACCAAATTGATGTATTTGGACATATCTCAAGCTGATGTTTCCTGAGCAGCTGGGCTCAGTGAAAGGATGTGTATGCTAGCTCAAGGCCTCTGCTTTTTTTTCTGGGTGAATTTTTCATTGCACTCCTATTCCTATACTTCACTGTGACATGGAATAAACCAGAAATGTCTCTTTCTTCCAGAAATTAGATACTTTTAATTTTTACAGACTGAATTTTCCTATGCAAAGTACAGTGCTGAAAATTGGGAAGGAAATGAGTTATGTGAGGGAGTAGTCCCTCCCTAATTGTGCCTGTCCCTACCTAATTATAGCTTAAACCATAGTTTATTATTTGCCTCTATTTCAAGCAGAGTGAAAAGACAAACACTGTTTTTTTCTTTAAATTTTAGTAAACTAACCATGTTGTCCCTTCTAGTGACAAAGTAGGAGACCACTTAGCCTTGAGCCACACAGAAAAAATAGCCACAAGATGGATTTGTATTTGTATAGAAAACACACAAAGATAGTTAAAATCAGGCAGAATGCCAACAATTCAAATATGGTATTCAATTTTTTGAGAATGATAGAGAAAATGAAAACTACTCTCTAATCATAATCATCCCAATATTTGTGTTTAATCATGGAGATTAAAGAAGTCCATATCACTAACATAAACTTGGAACCACTGGGGAATCCCCTGACCAAGGCGAAGCCTGTGTGTGTGTGTGTGTGTGTGTGTGTGTGTGTGTGTGTCTGCTCCCTCCTCAAACTTCACTAGAATAACAACAAAGGTTTAAGAAATTAACCCACAAATGTGAATAGTTAAAAGATGGAAGACATTTGGAAGAGGGGAAATGGGCGCACAATGGGCCATTGCCTCAGCACAGCAGAGAATAACTGATGGGCTGAGAGTGAAATGCAAATGGAATATAGCCCCAGGGAAGGCACAGGAATTGGAGCTTCAAGAACTGTGGAATTTGCCACAATGAGTGGTAGAGTTAAAACTGCAGGATTTTGTTAAATATTTAGCACTTTTACTCAGTCCTATCGTTTGCCTGTCAAACATCCAAATAACCAAATATCCAAGTATCTTTTCCAACTCTGGCAGGAGAAGGTGTTTTATTATAAAGAGACTTGAAATAGGCAGTTTCTACCTCATTGAAAAAGAATATGAAATTACTACAAAAAAATAGCATAAAAACATTTCTACCCTTAAGAAAATAACTTTTAAATCTTTTTCAATTTGTATTCGTTTTCCTGAAAAAAAGTGACAGTGTTATCAATAACAGTCATGATTCTAACAGTTTTGTTTGTAAGTGTTGAAACTTTCAAAACATGAGATTATATTTAAACCTATAATTAAAAAAATAAATATCTTTACGACCATACTTTTTCAAAACCTTTTAAGAAGTATTTTTGCAAGAAAAAAACATTTGTTAGAGTGTTAATCCCTAGAGGTGTTGGAATAGCTGAGCTAAAAGAAAGTTGTCTACATTTTCACTAATTGCCTGAGGTTAGTCTGGAAGATCCTGGGCATTAGTGAGACAAGGGAAATTTTTGCTAACTTCATTGGGTTTTTGAGTGGAAAAAAATCCACTAAAATTACCTTAACTTCAATTCTTCCTAAAATTTCTTTTTATGCACTGAAAATTCATCTTTAGTCTTGAAGACACATTCAAATTTATGTGTCTATGTACATGATACCAAATGTGTATGTATATACATGCATATTACACATGCATGTGCACCATTGCTGACAAACTTCATCCAATATGAAAATCTTTGTGTAATCTGTATTTCTAGGAGAACAGAATGTGTTTATTCTCTCCAAATTAAAGCATGCACAAACTATAAAAATAGTCCCAAAGTATCCCATTTATCTTAATGCATGGATAGCTTCTTCATTGCTAGGACATCCAGCAGGTGCCAGCCCATGTCCATCAGTGTTTATGGTTCAAGTATAGGTTAACAATATTATACTGCAACCTGATGTCCATGCACTTTCTAATAACCAATACCAGAGTTGATACCTTCAGTAGCAACACTTAGCCAATGATTAATGAGAACTGAAGAATAAATCCCCCAACTTTCTTCCTTTGTAAGAGGAATAACTCTGAAGGCAGTTCAACCTAATCTCCCAGAAGGGTTAAGTCCTAGTTACCCAGTCACTCTTCAATAATATACTAGTCTTCTTTTTCCTTCTCTCTCTCTCTCTCTTCCCCACTCCTCAACTGGCATTCCTTGAACTAAGTTGCTTCCATTTATATGTTTTGTCTTAGGGTCTGCTTTTATAGGCACTCATCTGTGACACCAGAATGTTGTTCTTTTTTGTTGATTTTTAATTTACACCTTACATTGACTCATACATTTCAAATTTATGTGTAAATTTAATGAGATTAAAAAGGTAGTCAGAATGGGTGAACAAGACTACAAATATCTACAAATTCATTAAAAAGTGTAAATGACTATGAAATAGGAAGGAAAATTCTTCTTGAAGGACAGATAGGAAACTAATACACTGGGTAGATTTTCTGGAATTCTGTCATCTAGGTTGTTATTTTCCTTATTGACTTGAGTCCTAGAAACCAAGACTGGGGACCTTTGAGAGTGGCTAGGAGAATTGGGGTGGGAAGTATGCTTTCCCACTGTGGGGAATATGAGGGCATGAGAGATGCAATCTGTGCTCTCTAGGAGCTTAGTCTACTGGAGAGTCCCATTAGATAGTAGGAATGACTCATTTTTTTTTTTTTTTTTTTCAGAAAAAATTTAGGGTTAACAAGGAAAATTTGAGAAACTCTAAAAGGGTGAGTATATTTTTTTTGGTTTGTAATGTTGACAGAGAGAAGAATATGCTAAGCATTACAAATATCACAAAATCATTGAGTTAGCCAGGTATCACATGGTTGGTATAGTAGACATGGACATTTTTTTCCATTTTCACTTTCTCCCAATCCCAGTTTTCTGTTTGAAAAATTGCCTGTCCCATTTTGTGTCTTCATGGTGGGATAGTGCATCCAAGTACTTGTCTTTCCAAAACAAAATTCAAGGGAGTCCTAGATCCTATCTTTGTTAGGTCTTACCTCCTGCAATACAAACCATAAGCATACGAATGAGAGCTAAGCTTGGTCAGTCAATAGATAATAACAGTCATTAGGATTATGAAGAAAAGCCATGCATCCTTTATCAACTAATCATTCTCCTATTGCAAAATAATTGCTAGCTGACTCCAGGCCTATGGTGAAGACTGAGTACATAAACAGAGGACATGAGCAATAATGACACTTGAGATTGTCATCATGAGTTAGGGTTTTCTGATTCATCACCTCAGCATTCACCATCAATACTCTTCACTGACCTATACAAGAGACCTTTCTTGTGCTTTGGTGTGCCTAGTGCCCAGCATATTATTTGACACTTAAAAGTACTCAATAAATGGACTACTAATATCCTTTCATAAATAAAACACCATAATACCTTTGACTTTCGGATGAGATATTTTATTAATTAGACTTTCTGTAATAGGTTTTAAATTTTGAGCAATCAATATCCACCCATTCTGAGCATTTCTTATGTGACAAATAATTGCAGGAAACTAAACAGTGAGATTCCCAAACTAAACCTAAGATGATTTCAACTTGCTCAGCAGATAAAGTTCCAAGTTTAAATTGTGTGCTCCAGAAAAAAAAATAAAAAAAGTTGGCACTAAGAAAAAATGTTGAGTCCATTGACCTTGAGTAGAATATCCCAATTTCATACCAAACATTTAATGGCACTGACCTGAGTTAGAAATGCCTTAGATAGCTTTCTTGTACATTTTCCCTTCACAAAAGTTACCAAGCAACGTCTTCACAAAAAAAACAAGGCACGTGAGATCAGATTGTGCCCACAACTCCTGGCAAAGACTGCAATTTGTAATAAAGACAAATTGTACTTTTCACTGATGTGATACAATATGTGAATTTTCTTAAGACATTTCAAGGTGACACTACTTCTGTATGTCTCCATTGATTCATCTCTGAAATACATCTGTTCTGCCACTGAAATATTTCTCAGTAGCCACATATAACATGCTTAGACAGTGAAAAACTAAGGTGCTAGCATTGAAGTCTAAAGACAGGCAAAGGGTAGAAAACAGAAACAAATGAACATTGAGAATGACTTTGTACCAAAGACTGTATATTACATTATTTCACATAGTTCTCACAGAAAGTCTATATGTTAGGTATGATTATACTGAATATAGAATTCACTTCACTGAATTGAGATCATAAACCACTAAATTCAGGAGTGCTTTGTTATGAAACGATAGCTAACTGATACACACTACACAAGGTGCTTTGAAATTGGTACACAAAGAAAGTTAGACATAATATTTATTTTCATAACATTTCACTTAAAAGCATGGAACACAATTTCCCAAGTAAAATTTTAAAGTATTAGAAACTATATTAATGTATATTTATGTGTATTAATGTATATATAAATACATCTTTATATATATAAATATCATCTTTTCAAATATTAACGTGTTCCTGCTATGTTCCAAAACCAAAAGTAGGTACTAAAGATGACTAAAGTGACCCTTCCCTCAACAAGTTCACAAATAGTGAGGACCAATGTACCCAAAGTTGAAAAAGGGTATAATCATTAAAAGACATTTACTCAAAGCAATATTGGAGCCCAGATAAGTAGGATCAATTTTTTATTGAAAGATGAGAAGCTTCACAAACATTCTGATACAGGCACTGGAGGACGAACAAAGTTTTGAGAGAAGAATGGAAATGAGTATTCCAGATAGAAGGTTTGGAAAGAAATGACCAAGCCATGTGATTATGGGTATGATATGTCAGAAGAAACAGAAATGATGGTGAACTAGGACTAGATTGGGAGAGAAAAAAGAGTATGAATGCTTTACCCAGTCGGGAAGCTATTAAGTGGTTTGATTGGGTTAGGTTATATGATCAGATCTGGATTTTAGAAGAAATAACACTGGAGGTATTGTTTCCCCATTTTTTTTCTCCCAAACTGGGTTATCAAAGACTAGATTCTTAAGTCTTCTCTCTGGGAAAACATTGTTTAATAACTCCATATTTTTAGAATTGCTTTCTCCCTTTGACTATATTTGGTGTTCTATTTAACCTTCACTTTTCTTTTAATCAAAAATATGATAGAAGAAGCATTGTAAGATCTGGTTAGCTTAGGAGCAACAAAATTGAGACAGGCAATTGAATCTCTGCTGCTTGCCTCTCACTCGCCAGTCTATACTCAGATGATGCTTTACCATGAAATGTTCTCAATAACCTCACAGAAGAAGATAAACGTCCAGAGAAGTTTAAGTATCACCATGATGGTACTGAAGTAGTCGATCTGGAATAAACTCTGACTTCAGAGAGATCCTCAGTTGAACAACAACAGAACATTCTGCAATTTATAAAACAGTTATTTGAGTAAAATGTAGCTCACATCTCTTGTAATTCAAATTTCCGTTAGCATTATATGCATCTTTGTCAGGTTTCTCTGCTTTACACAGGGACCCCAAAAGAACCTTCTTATATTTTTGTGAAATGTTCTTGATTGCTGAGGCAGGTTCTGCTGGAAGATATCTGCAGCAGTTGATAGCAGGAAGAGTGAAGGTTTCCAGTTATTGTTGCTTTTTGCGTTTTTCCCAACTCTCCAATTTTTTGAGAGTTGGAAATTTTTGATTTTTTATATAAAATAACTCAGTCTTTAGTGTTGATAATTAATTCCACGGTTAAACATTGTATGCCAATTGAAACATCTGTGAGTGGCATATGACCAATGGATTGCCTCATTTCCATTCTATCCTCAAGGGACAAATAAGGTACAAATAACAATAGACTATATGCAAGGAAAAAAGGAAGCCTTCATTATGTCTAACACATCTTCAGAAGTTTGAAGAATAGAAAAGACTCTGAGTTTTGAAAGTGAAGGCCCTGCCTCATCATAATATGAAGCACTCTAGAGAGAGGTTTTTTTTTTCAAATTTTATGTGATTTTTATTGTACAGTATAATCTAAAATTTATCTAGTGCCATAATTAAATTTCTTTTTGATTACATGAATTATTCATATCCCTGGTATATTCCTGTTAGCTTTTCCTGAGATTTTATTTTGTGTACTATTTAACAAAACACCATCAACATCTGATGGAATCCTAAATTGCAAACACAATTCTAAAAACAGGAAAAGGAAACCTGTATTAGTAAATAATAATAGTAATATTGACTAATGCATTTTAGATACTTGGTTTGTTTGTTTGTTTCTTTTTGGTACTGGGGATCAAACCCAATGCTTCACACAGGCTAGACAAGCACTCTACCACTGAGACACACCCCAGGTCCCTCGATATTTCTCTATAAAGCACATTAATAGAGAGGGATTTTTTCTTGAGGGGGTGGGGCTGGGGATGTAGCTCAGTGGTAGAGTGCCCCTCATGCTGGGGATTGAACCTAGGGGCACTGGACCACTGAGCCACATCTCCAACCCTATTTTGTATTTTATTTAGAGACAGGGTCTCACTGAGTTCCTTAGTGCCTCACCAGTGCTGAGGCTGGCTTTGAACTCGTGATCCTCCTGCCTCAGCCTCCCTCGTTGCTGAGATTACAGGCATGCGCCACCATGCCCAGTTTAGAAAGAAGTTTTTGAAGGACTTAAAATCCCCCCAAAATTGGATAGATTGGATAGAGATGTGAAAAGTTATAGAACTGTCCAAAAGAAATATCCACTATGACATATTTGTTCCATTCCATATAGCAATAGTCAGCCTCATGTGGTTAGTGCACACTTGAAATAAAAATAGTGTGACTAAAACACTGAATTTTAAATTTCATTTTAAGTTATTTAAATTTAAGTTCAAGGCCAGCATTAAAAACTTAGTAAGACCACCTCAAAATAATGGTTTTAAAAGGGTTAGATCTATAGTTCAGTGGTAGAGCATTTGCTTAGTATGTGCAAGGCCCTGGGTTCAATCCCCAGACCAGAAAAAAATTAAGTTTAATAGCCATGTGTATCTAATAGTGTATCATATGGGACAACATAGCTACAGGAACTTCACTGAGAGGTTCTCAAAGTTAACATGCATCCACATCACCTTCAGGGTTTGTTAGAACACATCACTGAATGCTACTCCCCAAATTTCAGACTCAGTGTGTATGAAGTGGGAGTCTCATAATTTGCATTTAGAGCAAGTTCCCAGATGAGTCTGGTGGTTGTTGCTCACACATTGAGAACACTAAACTGTCATCAGATTCACTAGGACAGATTCCTAGGAACTTTCAGATTCCTAGGACAGAGTGTGGCCCTGAGGAAAGCAAAACTAAGGGCTGGTTTAAAGGAAGGAAGGAGGAAGTACAGAAGAATGAAAAAAAAGGAAGATATTACAGTATTTTTTTAGAATGCCTCTATTATGCTAGGAGTACAGGGTAGGTGTATCTCATCAAGTTCAAGAGTGATTTTGCTTCGCTTTGGAGAAGATGAAGTTTGCTTTTAAATCAGAACATAGTGCCTGCCCTCCTGGGTGGCCCTGAGTCTTAGTTCCACTCCAGCAGGAGGCAAAAGAGAAAATCCTATATCATCATGACCAAACTGGACACCTGGCAAAACCCATATGTCAGGAAAGTTGATTAATTTTTTCTTGCTTTGTCTAGCATTATTGAAGAACCTAATTTATCCTACAAATATGCTATTAAATATCAGTGCAGGTCAACTGTAGCCTTGATCCCTGAAAAACATATATTTTAGGTACAGGAGAGAAATTAGGGGCTCATAATCTTCTTTCTAACTTTTTTTCTTATTTAAAACCAGAAATATCAGAATCTGCTATCATAACACATCCAAGGAATTTCAAAGTCATGACTTTTGTGTCTTAGTCTAATATTTAAATAAACTTATTCGAAGTAAAGGAATAACATCAACAGGTTTTGAGAAGTAGAGGGAATTGGAAGAGCTCTTTCATATTGCTGCTAAATATTCCAATCAATCTAAAAGCAAACTTTTCTGAAAATTTCTCAGTGTTTATGAAAAGTAAAGGATTTCGACCTTATTTTATGTATATATATATACATATGTATATGTGTGTGTGTATATATAAAATTATATATAATATATACAATTTTTATAATATATACAATAATATATAATATATATAATTATATATATATATATACATATATATATATATATATATAAAATAAGCTTATTGGTATTGTTTTCACCCCCAAATTAACCTTAGAAACATTTTGGATGATGAATTTCCAGATGGAAAATTTATGCTTCTTGCCATTTGTGGAAAATTCATTATATGTATAGTCCAATTCTTCATATCCACATTCATTGGTTGTCTCCTCTTCTGGGATTTGCCATATGATTTGCATTAGCCAATGATACAGTAGTAAACTTGACATAGGCAGAGACTTAAAAGAGCTTTTGTGCACTTCTAATTTGTCTTATTTCCTGTGCTTTCACCATGAATGCATATGTAAACTGACTTACTAGCAGATGAGATATATGGAACAGAGTCTATGCTGCCCACCTATCCAGATGAAGCCCCAGATACTGAGAATGCAGCCCAGATTCTGCCTAGTGGAGCTAGGACTAACCACAGACTCCTTTGTTTGTTTTTGTTTTCATAGTGCTGGGGGTCAAACACAGGGCCTCACCCATTCTAGGCAAGAGCTCTACTGGACCACAGACTCCCAGGTGAGTTCAGACTAGCAGAACTGCTAATCGGGACTGAACACCTGTGAGTAATAATAAATGGTTGCTGTAAGTCACTGTTTTAGTCAGCTTTTGTGTTTCTGTGACCAAAACACTTGACAAGAACAGCTTTGATCTTATTTGGGGTCTCAAAGTTTCAGAGGTCTTCATCCATGGATGACCAATTTCATTGCTCTGGACCCAAGATGAGGTAGCACATCATGGGGAAGGGTCCATTAGAGGAAAATTACACAGGAAGCAAGCAGAGTGTGGGGGTGGGGGTGGAAGGAGCCCCAGAAAAAATACACCCAAGGCATGCCCTAAGTGAACCATCTCCTCCAGCCATACCCCACCTGCCTACAATTTCTTTCTTGTCTGTCCAAAATAGGATGGATTGATTCAGTAGCAGATCTCAAAATCTAATCATTTTACCTCTCTATATTCCTAAATTAATACAGGAGTTTTGGATGATACCTCCTATAAAACCTTAAGTCACTAATTCTAAAGGGATGATTTGTTACACAACCATAGCTAATATACCATGTCTACTTATTAGGATACAGTTATTATAGCCCAATGCAAGATATCACACTATATTTCTAGTGCAGTGGATATGAAATAAAGTTATTCATTATATACATTTACACTGATTGTTCTTATGTTTACTTCAAACTTGATTATATACTCCTTAAGAACAAAAATCTTCTCTTTTTTTTTTTTTTTTTTTTTTTTTTTTGTGGTGATACTGGGGATTGAACCCAGGGCCTTGTACATGTGAGGCAAGCACTCTACCAACTGAGCTATATCCCCAGCCCAAGAAAAATCTGTTTTAAAAAAAGGAAATTAAAATCCTTATTCCATTCAGATATCAGCAAGTCATTGTCAGTCAACAAATTCAATAAAAATTTTTAAGCAAATTGAAGATGCTGTATGGGAGCTTATTTTTACCACATTGTTATGATTTGAATGTGAGATGTCTCCCAAAAACTCATGTGTGATACAATGCAAGAAGGCTGAGAGGGGAAATGATTGGGTTATGAGACTTTAACCCAGTTAGTGACTTAATGACGTGATAGGGATTACATGAGTAGGAACTGAAGGCAGGTAGGGTGTGGCTGGAGGAGGTGGGTCACTGGGGCATGACTTTGGGGTATATATTTTGTATCTGGTGGGTAGAGTCTCTCTCTCTCTCTCTCTCTGCTTCCTGGTGTGATATCTGGAGCCACTTCCCTCCCACACACTTCTGCTCTGATGTTCAGCCTCACCTTGAGCTCTAAGGAATATAGCTGTCCACAGACTAAGATCTCTGAAACTTTTGAGCCCCCAAATAAACTTTTCTTCCTCTAAAATTGTTCTTGTGAGGTATTTTGGGCACAGCCTCAAAAAAGGCTGACTAAAACATGCACGATCGCAGTCCTAGATGTTGCCATAAAAGGGGAGGAAAAAACTCTCCTTTTTGGAAGCATCTGTCCATTCCCCCTGCAGGCTGCCTGTTGCTTTCCATTTTACAACATCGACTCCGTTTCCAATGGTACAAACTGTCCACCAGCATCAGGCAAGCAGCCTGATAGAGACTTAACAGGACCCCTGCTGATGTGCATCTCTGTTCTCTCCTCAGCTGTCCCATCCTGTAGCTACAGTTCTAAAGTTACAGGACAGTTTCTAACTTTGTGCCTGTCCCAAGGCATCAGGACCAAGGCACATGATTTGTAATTTATGAGGACACCCACAGAGCTGTCACTTGCAAGGCAGGTGTTGAGAAAATGGCAAGCAGCTCTAGGAAAGAAAAGGACTCTGATCTCACCCCTGAATAATGGTGGCTAACCTAGTCATGGATAGAAAGCGTTGACATAAGCGAGCTTTAAAAATAAAGCAATGCCTCATCTTGCTGAAGGCCCTCTGTCTCTACACAGTTGAGCATAATAGAATTCATGTAATTTATGGAAAAATGAGGTCTGGTGTTCTGAGGCTGCTTGTATATTTTGGAACATGCTTTGCCATCTAAACTACCAACTTCAGGTAACCTACAGATAAACAAGGCAAGTCAGTTTAAACCAAATAATCCCACAGGATGCAATAGATCATGAGTTCCCAGTCTCCCTAAAATAAATGATACAAAGTGGAAATCCGAAGAAATTAGCCCAAGAGTTAAATGCAAAGAACTGAAAATAAAAATCACTTCTCCAGCTAATATTTTTAAATGGAATCAAGTCAATATATGAGCCTCTTAATATTTATGTTGATGATGAGGGATAGCTCAGTGGTAGAGCTGATGCTTTGCAAATTCACAAAGCCCTGGGTTCAATCCCCGGCACCACTCCCTCAAAAAAAAGTTATGTAAACTTGGTTTCATCTCATCAGAATTTATTTCATGTTCCAATTAATGGTAATATTTCAGACTAATAAATTGTAATCTAATCTTAAATTGTTTTAGATTGAGTGGAAGTCTATTTATAAGTATAAAATAGAGTGAAATTCTCCAGGCATTTCCAAAGGGCCACATTGCTGCTCTGAATGGAAAGAATATCAGCTAGGATGCAACCTGAGCTGAGGAACCAGATGATGTCATAATAAAAAATCTCCAAGATTTAAAAAATATTGCTTACTGATAGGCAGCTCAGCTTTCCATGGTGGGTCTGAGAGTTCCAGTGTGATATCTGTGTCACAGTGCAAGTCAGGCCGACTTCACACCATGGGAAAACTACAATGAACCTAGAGACTCAAATAGCAGGCTGATTACTGGTTGCCATTGGAGCTTTCACACTGGCGCAAGTACAGGATTTTTTCCTTTCTTTATTAAGGACAGATCAGCTTAGCAGATATTTCTCATTACCATTATTCTCATGTACCATTGAAATCTTTCTTCCTTACAATGTGCATGCTAGCATTGACAGCCCACATTCTTCTTATAGATTTCTATATATGTTGTCTATTAATAAACAGTAGGCAAACTACCCAATGACATAAGCCATTGTGTCCTGCACCTTCCTGCCTCTATCACAAGTGATCAGAGCTGAAAAGAACAGTTAAGGAGGTTCTGGACAACCCCAAGCCACTTTTTTGGCTGTTAGCCTGGAAAAACTCCTGACAGAAAGGCTGTCTGGTGCCCTTGGCAGAGCCCCACAAGATCTAGTAAAATGCCAAAGAGGAGACAGCATGACATCAAGAGAGAAACTGACTGTAGGCAAAAGGGCTACAGCTGGCCAGGGCACCTTTGGGAAATTATCATTAATGACCTGTTGGGTGACTGCAACACAGGAATAAAAACATGGACACTGCATTCTCATGCTAATTTGTGTTTAGTGGTTTGGAATGAAACTTAGTTCCTATTTAGTTGACTTTTTCTAACAAGTCAGATATCAAATCTTGGTTGAAATCAAGGGATACTCCTGAGCTCTCATTTTTCCTTTTTTTCAAGAATCCAATTATTATGCATACAGTAGTTTGGGTTACCAATCACAGAGGTCCCAGTCACTGCTTGACTGAACTTTCAGTGATGTCACAGGAGATATTTTGATGGATAGACAAAGGAAACTCAAGGAGGAGGTCACTAAAATCACTGCAAATCATCAAATATTTCACATCCAATCTCAGCTCAGTAACTGTGTACACCAATTTGGTCTCTTGATAAAGTCATCTGATGTTGGATTCTTCCAGTGTCGCCCTCTTCTTTCATACATGGGCTGAATCTGGAAGGGTGAGATGCTAAGGTAGAGGGAAGGAGCAGAGGTTTGTCCAAAACACTCAGCTATTGGAAAATCTCTAAAGAACCATGGGCAAACGAGTATTTATTAAAATTCTGAGTTTCATCAGAATGCATGTTTGTGAACAGATATGAAGAAATTTCAGCTCTGGGATTTGAAGACTCTGTGGTTGTAGAACCAACCACAAACCTAGATTCAAAACTAAAATCTCTATGCATCTGCAAGGTCAGCTACAGGCTCAGTAATAAATGAATACACTAAGTGACTTTTGTAGTTCATTATATTCTTCACTTTTTCAGAGATGATAGAGAAATAGCTCTCGTTTCTTTATTTGTTGAAGATAAGGAGCTAGAGACAGACTTTAGATTTATGGTCCTATAAACATGGGTATGAATCCAGCTTTGGCCACTTAGCAGCCATTTGAAGTTGGGCAAATTACTTAATCTCTCTGAACCAAGTTTTCCTTATCTGGATGTAGGAAAATGAATGCTTACTATTTTATATTGTTGTAAGGAAAGACAAAGATGATAGATGTGAGACACCTAGCATAATAGCACTCTTTTTAAAAATTATATGAATTGATTTATTACCAGCAGCAAGATGCCCCTTACCATGGTTAGGTATAGTCATTTAACAAATACTTGTTTCCTACCTCTTAGAGGCCAGGGAGCCTGCAAAATACTTCCTCCGAAGGAAAAAGAAAAGAAAGTTAACATCCTAAGAGATCCCAAGAGCATTTCTATCATCTGTTTTATGTCTGGTTCCATCTAAGGCATTTGAGGAATACAAGAGTGGAATAATCAAATGGGCAGATAGTAAGCATGCATTTAAAATGCAATGTGTGACTAAGTACCCAAACCACATAGTACAGATTTAAATGTTTAGAACTTATTCACTATAGAACTCTAAGTATATGATGAACTCTTAGCTTTCTCAGAACAATAATACCAAGTATTTTCCCAAAAGTCCACTTCTAATATATGTTATTTCAGGGCTTTATAAAATGCTCTCAGTTTTTCAGAATGGTGATAATTCAATTTGAATTTCTGTAATTCAGGCTAGAATTATAGAACCAGATCCAAATCACCTAAATTCTGTGACTGTTACTTTATTTGTAAAATAAGGATAGCAATTCCCTCAAAAAGTTTTTTGTGAATAATATATGTTAAAAGTACACTACAAATTAAGACGGGTCCACCTAATTAGCTTTTTTTTAATATTGATTCCATTAGTTTATATTTTTCATCATTGCCCACACTAAGGAAAAAAATCTCAAGCACTTCCAAGGATTTATTTATATAAAAATCTTTTACCAGAATCCCATGCAATTTGGCTTGAATATCATGAATTTAAGAATAAATTTTATTTTATTTTGGGAAAATGCCTCCAATCATGACCATTTTATGACCACTTAATGTCTAGAAATTTGAAAGGATTAGGTTAATAATGAGTTACTATTTAAGGCTACATTGCAAAAAATAAAATAAAACTTTTAACATTTTTGGCTTCCAGTTCCTAGAGTAGTTTTTTCCCTCCAACAGTTGGCTTAGTTATTAGCATTTGTTCTGTATATATTTGTTCCAGTGATATATCTAACCTTAGCTTCAGTTCATTCTTATGTATTTGAATGTGAGTTCTCTAAATACTTTTATTTTCTTCCTTTCTTGAAAATCCATTTTTTTAATCTCCTGAAATATCTTTTATGCAGAAATTTGGTACATGGTGCTTTTCATTCTCCACATGATCAGTTTTTGTTTTCTTTTTTGTCATGTTTTGGTGATCTTTCTGGCATCCGAAAGTGTATCCATTAACTACAGCTGTATAACAAACTACCTGAACACTCAGTGACTTAAAACACTAATAACTATTATAGATTATGGACCTGTGGGTTGGCCAGAGATTGACCAATTTAGGCTTGGCTCATCTGTGTCTCTGCTGCTTGCAACGATGCTTACCTCTACATCTTCAAGTCAACTGGGAGTCAGCTAATCAGTGCTTGTCTTGCTCATCCAGCTGAGGATTGAATGGGTGTTCTGCTTTGAGCTGGGTTCGGCATACACAATTAGAGGGAATGCTGTAGTCCATGTATCCCTGGTCTCTTTCCAGGATGAGCAAGCTAACCTAAATATGTCCTTCACGTAGTGATGGGAGGTCCAAGACAACAGGCAGAAACACACCAGGGCTGTTGAAGCCTAACCTCAGAACTGTTATACTTTCACTTTTACCTCATTCTGTTGACCTAGACAAACCATATGCCGAGTTACAACACAGAGACAGACTCTTCCCATAGTCAGGGAATACTGAAAGATACATGCCAAAGTATGTGCATACCAGGAGAGGTACAAAATTGGGAGCAGTAATAAAGTCTAGTATGATAAGATTCCAGCAGATGTCAAAACATCAGCACTTAACCCTTCCAGGACATCAACACAGTTAGCCTTTTGTTCCCAGTAACCATTTTGCAATGCAAGGTGAGAACAGGAGGAACAGCTGCAAGCAATTTGTACAATTTCATGGCCAGAGTGGCACCTCTCTTTTTAACTGACAGAATATTTACAGCAGAGATTATGGCATCCCACACAGTCTTCCATAATAATAACATAGGTTAGAGAAAACTTGGTTTTCAAGGCTGAGTTCTAATTGTTAATGGCTCATTTTCAGCAAGTCGACTTTAGGTGACATTTGAGAGGCAGTATCTTCTGCAGGGCAGGTCATTTAATTGGCAAAGTTAGAATAATTAAGGCTGACTCTAGTACTAAGTGAGCCCAAGTATTAGATGTGGCATTTAGACACTATTATCAACACCATATAACTTTTTCACTGATGCTGACCTTACCTGTCACATGTCTTCACCTTACAGATTTACAATTTTTATCTTCAGTGTAAACACACTAGAAGTAAATGGGACCTTGTAGTGTTAAACCTATCAGCATGATGATAAAATCATGTGATTAAAAGAATTGGGGTTCTAGGTACTACGGGCTGTTATAACAATATGGTTATTAAAAATCAAACACAAAGCTCATTCTTCTCACAAGAGGTACAATAAAAAAGAAAGCAACTTAAAAAGCATGAAACATATATCAGATATAAACTAAGAACAATGTAACAATTCAGCATAAACTAATTTGCAGGGAATAAAAGAGACTCTCTAAATAATTGCCTCAGGTTTATGGATATGATATATCTGTCAGTCTCTCAAAGGGAAATTTGCTGGTGACACTCTTCTCAAAGTCATGTTAAGCATCTGGAAGAGCCTGCCAGTGGTGGCATAGGCAGTGGTGGCATAGGCATTTGGCATAGGCAGTTCTCATCCAGAAAAGCAAGGTGACTCCTTACCCATCAGCTAAAATAAATTCTGGCTTCCAACCTAGAGGCTTTCAAACCTATTCATTCATTTCCTATTAGCACTTACCTTCAAGCAATGATTCTCAAGGGTGTTAAGGTGGGTTAGGAGCATCAGCATCATTTTGGAACTTGTGAGGAATACAAAATCTCAGGATCCACCCAGATCTGCTAAATCAGGAGCTCTGAGGTTGGAGTGCAGCTATCTGGGTTTCCACATACTCTCCAGTGATTCTGATGCAGCTAAAGGTTGAGAACAACTGCCCTCAAGCATGCAAGCCACGTAAATGACAAAATTATAAAAAGTGAGGAGGGAAATATCAGGGAACCATGGCTCTTCCTGCTGAGAAAGCCTGAAATCATTCCACTTGCTTTTTATTCCCCCATTGCAAGTCCTGGATAAATAATCCCATCAAACTTCTTTTATTACTTTCTAATTCTACATTGCAAGTGTTACATAAACCAATATTTTCATTAGTAATTTATATTTACAATAATCAAATTGATTTAGTGGCCCCCATCACCGTGCATGCACATACACATATACAAAAGATGTTGATAGATGATAGATAGAGAGACTGAATAGAATGTATTTATCTACAAGCTTCCAATCAGAAATTTGTATGAAGATAAGCTTGAAGGTGGCAAGAGTCATAAAAGAGTAGTCCTTGTTTGTTATAGTGGGAGGGAGGGATAATCATGTTCTTCCATGTATTATTGGAGAGAATCTAGATGTTTTGAAGACTTCTTTTCTGCCTCTGTAGCCTTTGTAAATACAAGCAACACAGCACCTTTGAAGAGTGAAATTCAGAACAATAATGTGTCTTAATTCTGTGTATTGATGATCTCCGGGATTTTCCCCCAAAGATTAAGAAATTATGCTCAGAATCACAGGACAAATGCATCAGGACCTCATGAAGTTAAAAAAGTCCATCAAACTCCATAGTCAATGCTCAAACTCAGCAGTCTCCTAAGGAGACTAGGTGTCCCCAGAGGCTTTGAGTACAGACACAAAATATCAGCACTTGTATTTCTGTTTATTTTTATTCATAAATGTTAAATAAATTAAATTTCACAATATTATTTTGAACACTGATGCTGCCACTTTAACATAGTCTGTAGGGCAGAGGGTTACATGTGAAATGGGGCAAGAGATTTGCAGGAGGTCCTGGTGCATAGGCTCTGCAGAGGATCTCACTCATGCATTCACTTTCAGGAGAGCACAATCTCTAAGTAGATTTATGGTTTGAAGAATAACACTCACAATATGGACCAACAGCTTAGAACAAATCTTACAAGAAATCTTATGCCAAAAATGATAAGACATCCACAGTGAAAACAGTAAAAATATTTAAGTTAATCAGACTTTTCCAAGAAACTAGTCCATAAACAAAGTATTGAGATGACAACTTGAAATGTGTATTTACAACCACTATTTTTATTATAAACTTTACCTTAAGTAAATTTTTCAGTTTGGAATATTAGTAAATGATAGAGTAAATCCATAATAATCAACAAGACATTTACAAGTGAAATTCTATGAGTCAAGTCTTTGAATTTTTTTAAAATAATGCTCAGAATCATGCCATCTAACTCACTGAACTCAATGTTTGTAAGTTTCTTTTGCATTTTCTTACTTTAATAGCAAAAGTTTTCAAAAAATAGGTATGTTAGCTTTCCATCATGGTACAAAAAAAAAAAAACTGAGAAAATCAATTTTAAAGAAGTCACAGTTTATTTGGACTTACAGGTTAAGAGATTTCAGTCTGTGGTCACTTGATGCAGTTGCTTTGGTCCTGGGCAGACAGTACATCATGGTGGTAGGTGCACAGGGCAAAGGAAGACAGTTCACACCCTATGGTGACCTGGAAGCAAAGAGGAAGGTGGGCTGGGGTCTCAATATTCCTTTTAAGTGCACACCTCCAATGAACCTAAGTTTCTTCCACAAAGCCCCATCTCTTTAAGGTTATACCACCTCCCAATAGGGTCACAGCATATGGACCTTTGGAGAACATTTAAGATTCAAATCATAGTATTAGGCAAAAAAGTTTTTGACTCAGTAAAAAGGTTGAAAATCAAATAGAAATAAGTGAAGTAATGCACTAAATTAATTTGTTAAACAACTATTGGGAGAGGCCAGGAAGAGCCATATTTATTTATACAATGTATACTGTTTTAATACAGTTAAATGAAAGCACAAATATTTGTAATTGTTCTCAGTTTATGGAACTTGCTGGATGCAATTTTAATAATGAAATATTACATATTAAATGACAAGTGGCTTTTTGTGAGCCACTACATAGAAGATTGGCTCACAGAAAAGATATATCACCTGTGAATTTTCATATCATGTATAATCACATGAATGGGATCCTAAACAGAATAAGTTATACTACATGTATGTGTAATTTGCCAATATATTCTACTGTCATGTATATCTAAAAAGAATAAATTTTAGAAAGGAAAAAAATATAATGTTTACAGTAAATAAATTATTTAATAAAAGTAATGCTGGCAGACTTTTGGAACAGCTACTTTGAAAGCATATAGATTTCCAGGGTCACCTAATAGAGGCAGTGTTGCTCTGTATCCTTTTTAGGCAAATTTTTGAAGCATGAAAATGAAAACCAGTTGTGCTCTATGTGCTATCGAATGACATAGTTGAGATTGGACCTTATGGAAGCAGGAGCTTTGAAATATCTCTATACTTGCTAACAAGACGGGAGTATGTATATTTTTTCATTATGTCACATACGTTATAAATTATCCTATTGTACTTTTAAAAGAGCTGATAAATTTAAAGGTGAATTACATTTCTCTTCTACAAAAAGCAATGGTATTCAATTTGTCAATCATGACAAAGGTTATCACTAGTATGCTGCCTGGCATAACCAAGAAAGGCCACTTTTAAATGCCCTTTAGGTAAAACTTGTGTCTAGCAAGGAGTGAGAAAGTAATTGCTTTTTGAAAGAAATTTATGCTTCAGAAACATTTTGGAAATGCTTGCAAGTGTTTTCATCACTAAGAGATTATGTTGCTAAAAATGATTTTTATCACATAGAAAATACTTGAAGAAGCATTTCATGGATTTTTTTAACCAATTTGTTAAAAATACAAAAATGCGAAATTTTCCACTCAGTTTCCATGAAAAACTGATTGACATCCACAAAGATAGATTTTTAATAGCCAAATTTCAATGACTATACATAAATAAAAAGGATTTAATAGAACTGAAGGTCAAGCACTATACTAAGTAAATATAGGCAATGATGCTTTTTAAAACCATGTTGAACTATGCATCTTATGAGATATTTCTTTTTAGCTGTGGCACACATGGCCCTCTTCAAAAAGTGTTACAATTAGATTGCGAAGAGGGAAATGAAAGGAGGAGGGAGAAGGGGTATGAAAAATGGTGGAATGAGACAGACATCATTACCCTATGTACATGTATGATTACATGAATGGTATGAATCTACATTGTGCACAACCACAGAAATGAAAAGATGTACCCCATTTGTGTACAATGAATCAAAATGAAGTCTGTAAAAATTTTTAAAAAATAAAATAAATTAAGTCCAAAAAAAGTGTTACTATTAGAATTTTGCAGTGATATTAAATGACATTTTGTATTACTAATAAATTTACTTTAAATATGTACGTTATCTGTATATTACCCTTTAAATGTATATTTTGTCTGTTTTATAACACATAATAGAATAGGAAACATGCTTTCTTAAACAAATGTGGAAATAATAGTGCTCAGTGAGTGTGCTCAAAATTTTTTATTGGTGGTATATAATCAGAATATTTGGAGTCTAATTTATCTATCAAATTACCATCTACACCTGTTGAGCCTATAAAAAAAATAGACCCATAATACACCTAAAATGCAAACGTCCTTTTTAGTTTCTTGTCCTTAGAAGGGTCTTTAAGTTTTTCCAGATGACTGGGAAAAACAGGTGTAAGGAAAAGTGTATTCTAATGTATGGCACAAAGAACAGAAAATGAGAAAAAAAGGATTTTGATAAACAATTTTACAAATTTGTATTTGAGTTCATGATAGGCTCAGACTCCATAATTTGGTTTCTGAGAATATGCTCCAAAAAGAATCTGAAAGGGAGAAAATTTTTTTTTTCTCACCACTACCTGTTCCACACTACTTTTAACAAATAAAAAAAAAAAGTAGGCATGGGAAGAAAACCAGATTTTTAAGAATTAGGAGACATTGCATATGGCCTTCACCAGATGATATAATGCAGATACAATGATGTTTATACTTGTAACAAGGAAAATGTTTAGTCCTTGAAAAGAGTGGAATTTAAAATGAGGACAATGATGCTTATTAGATAGAAAGAAAAGACAAAAACATTTATATTAAGGAGGTTACCTTTGGAATATTATATAATTCCCTCTTTTCTTCTTTTCCCTACAGTGTGGTTGTTATTTTTTTTTTCCTAGAGGAGAGTGAGTGTGTGTAGCTCAGTTGTCCAGATCCTTTCTCCCCTGGATGCTCCTTGACTTCTCAGACTCCAGCCCTGCCTAGTCCTGGAGCCCCTGTGCTGTGCTACCACTTGCACATTTGAACACCTGTAGATGCCATCATTTGGATCCTGAGCATTCCAATCAATAAAACCAGAAGGATCATACCTGTCCCACTTACTATGTAGGGGAGGCAGGTGGGGACTGGGAGGTGTTGTGATGACCAGACAAAAATATTTATGTGAAAACAGAATATCTCTGGATGTTTTCATATAAATATGGTTTCTAAGGAATGTCAGTCTTGGACATAGTGGTTTGCCTTAACACATTATGAACTGTGTAAATTTAATAGAGGAAAAGTTGTTTGCATACCAAAAGTATCACCCCCAAATTTTCTTTCTATCTCTTTTACCCTGCATTTTCCCCTCCATAACATTTATCACTATTTGACCAAGACTGTTCATGGGCCTGTCTTTACCACCTACATGTTAGCTTCTTATGGGGAAGCAGTCTGTGTGATTCATAGCTGCACTCTGATGCCTGCAATAGTCACACAGTGTATTCTCAGGGAATACATGTTGAATGGAAGAATAGGAATTTGAGAAGAGTGTGGGTACCACAAAAGATCAGCAATAAAGTATCTGCAAATGTTCTCTTGGTTGTTGCAGTTGCATTTGAAGACTCCAAGGTATGGTGCTGCTGAGGTGTAGGTTGTTTCCTTTTTCCTAATTTGATTCCCATTTCAGTTGCTCAGAAACTTCTCAATGCCAAGTCACATAAGGCATCCTCTTCCTGGAAGCATGACATTCTTCCCCAAAGCACAGAGCAGGTGTCTTTACTCTCCTCTAACGTTTCTCTACAATATCTCTGTAGCTCAAACTCCAGTGGGAGCATTCTTCCCTCCTCCAGGCACTCAAAACCCTTTGGGAGACAATTTCTCACTCCAACCAAATTCCAGCCACCCAGCTGGGTGGCCAAAAAACAATACACTTGATCCACAAAAAGCAGTGGACTTGAAATGTCTCCCATTACTGGGAGTCAAACACAAAATCAAATTGACTAAATCCTTCTGGAATTCCACAAGGCAGCAATTTCCCTAACTCCCAGCTCCACCACATTTGCTGTTCTTTTATGGCCGCTAAATGTAAACTCTTCAACACCTCTTCCCATTTTGTCACTCAGTTTTTTAACCCAGCTTCAAGGAGTGCCAGAGAGTTTGAAAAGGAGGAAGAAACAAGCTGAGCAATATTGAAAATTATAAGACAATCAGTGAATTTTTTGCTTGTGATATAAACTTAAATATTATAAGTATATATCATTATATCCTTAATTAAACGTTGTGGTCACTTTAGATTTTTACCATTCCTGTAGGACTACCATATTAAAGAATTAAGATGTTTTAAATCTAACTATACATCAGTCTAAGTCAAATGGACACTCAGAGTAGGAACATCTTTAGGCTTTAACATTATATTTTCTCCTCTCCCATAATTTGGAATTAAATCTTCCCTCCACCCTCACATCATCATGTAGCGAACTTCAAAATAATGTTTTCCCTTCCACCTAAAATAGCAAGTATTATAACCAAAAGAAGATTATTTAAATGGAAAGTGCTTTGTGCTGACCAGGGCAGACAAAGTTACATTACAATTGTACCTGCCTCCCTCCAGTGCTGAGGTTTAGGAATAAAAAGTCCTTCACTATTCACCACCACTCCTGATCACATTCCTTATCCTTGTTTCATCTCTTTCTTAGGCCAAGGCTGAGATGTAATACTAACACAGACCTCAGTGGACAGATGTGGATGGATAAATGAATACCAGCATTCAAGTGCCCACCAGTAAGAGGATGTAAGGCCCATGGGATCTTAGTGATCTTAATTGCCACTAATTGAGCTATTGAATTTAATTTAAATCTAGATCATTAATTGGCTTGAAATATCTGAAATATTACAATAAGTTATGACATTAAAATGAACAATTATTGTACGTGTCAATACATGGAAGTAGGTTTATGGAACACAGGTTTAAGAAAGTGAAGCAAATATTAGCCACTGGGGGCATAAGTGAACTTTCATTTTTTTCTTAGAAAAGTCACAAAAAGTATAATATACAAAAGAAAAACTGATAAGTTGAATTTCATCAAAATTTAAAGGTCTCTTCAAAAAAGACATAAATAAAAAATTAAAAACCAAGCCATAAAATGAAAGAATGCATTAGCAAATGGACACATTATAGCAATATGTATAATGACAGAGGGCTTTCATATAAAATAATAAGATAAACCTCCCATTAGATTAGAACTCAGAAAAAAAGATATGTAAAAGGCTAACAGGCACTAGGGAAATATAAATTAAAACTACAAAGGGCTACCACTAGATACCTATTAGAATGGGTGAAATTTAAAATATTGGCAATACTACATTTGAGCAAAGGGATGGAGAAATTAGAACTGTCATATCCTGCTGGTGGAACTGTGCAATGGAACAAACACCTCTGGAAAACTGTTTTACACTTTCTTAAAAAGTTAAACATATGTCCATCCATCCCACTTCTAAATATATATTCATAAGAAATGATAACATATTCACACAAACATGTTATGTAAAGCAGCTTTATTCAAATCACCCACAACTTACTCTGTATCCTAAGGTTACCACAACAAATTTCTACCAACTAGGTGACTTAAAACAAAAAAAATGCTTTTCTTTCAGGGTTCAGGAGGCTGGAAATCTGAAACATAAGTGCTTGCAGTTTGGTTCCCTCGGGAGGGGCTAAAAGAGAATCTACTCTGTGATTTTTGTCCTAGTTTCTGGTGGTTTCTGGACAGTTCTTAGCACTCCTTGGCTTGGAGTGACATTGCTCCCATCTATACCTCCATTATCAGGTGACCCTTTTGTATGTCTCTGTCCTCTGATCAGGACACCAGTGACTGATCCAGCCTGATCCAGTATGACCTCATGTTAATGGATTATATCTGCAGATACTCTATTTACAAATAAGATCAGGTACTGGGGGTTGGAATTTGGACATATTTGTTGTGGGGGAGCATGATTCAAACTACTACACTGGGAGGAAAAAAATGTACATCAACAAATGAATGAATAAAAATACATGGTATATCCATACAAGGGAATTACTACCTAGACATAACAAAGAACTATTGACACAACTGATAAACAACATTGAGTTGTGCTCACTGGGAAAAAAAAAAAAAAAAAAAAAAAAAAACTGAACCCAAAAGTAAATACTTCGGAGACACACCTTTTTTCTAAAAACTTCCAACTAACACATATTGATAGAATTCAGAACAGTTGTCTTAGGCTGGTAAGAGAGATTGCAAAGATGTGTGAGGGACCTTTCGGAAGTGATGGAAATGTTCTGCATCTTGATTGTGGTGGTGGTTTCAAAGGTGTGTCCGTTAAAATTCATTTAGTTGTACACTTTAAAAGTTCACTTTAATTTGTATGCCTCAAATTATACCTCAATTTAAGAAAAAATTCTGATCCCTCTCTAGAATTACCCTTAACATTCCATTCACAGAAGTCTAGATTTTTTTCTAGTTCACTCCTTTAGATTCTTTCCTAGGTTTTCTCCAGTCTGCTCCTCTAGATTCTTCTCTAGTTTTTCTTTCTTTCTTTCTTTCTTTTTTTTTCTAGCCTACTCTAGAGTCCTTCAACCTCTGCCCATTACCCTGCTCCAAAGTTACTGCCACTTTTCAGGTGTTGTAGCAACACTTCTTGGTAAAAGTTTAGTCCATTTTGTGCTACTATAACAGAATACCCAAGACTCAGTAGTTTGTAAAGAAGGAGCCCTCAACCCGTGAAGGCTTTTGTTCAGTATCATCCCATGGTGGAAGGCAGAAGAACAAGAGAGCATGAGTGGACAGATTCACTTTTACAATGAAGGATACCAAGATTGGCCAACAACTGCTCTATTATTATCAGTAGTGTGGTCCACACATCCTTACTTCATGTGCTTTCCTGACTTCCGTTTTGTTAACACAGCCCTGATTCTCCTACAAGGGTGGTTTGTCCTATTGAACACTCACTGGCCTCATCTATCCTATAGCCAGGAGTGGTGGCCACGTGACACAAACCTGAATTTTACAGGGAATTTTAGGGAAAGCTTTTCTTTTCTAATTCAAATAAAGAGAAACTTATCCCACATTCTTTTAATTATGACAAGAGTTGAAGTAGCTCATCAGATGTCACTTGAAAACATTCTGTATGTAGAGTTTGCAGACATGCCACTCTACAACACAACAGCACTCGGTGATAGAGAACAATGATATTGTGTGACTCCACTCTCCCTGATTTTGTTCTACATGCTATATTCTCCTCATTGCTCTTATGAAATATTAAACTTCCAGTTTTAAATTCTAGTTCAATTCTATCTCATGCTAAAAAATGAAGCAATGAAAATAGTGTAAACGAAGTCTATCCATTTCAATTTTTTGAAAATGGCTTTCTTTCCAGATACAATCATGTGTATACCAGGAACAAAATTTTTAAATTGCCTTTGGCATAAAACAATCTTTAAAAGACAATGAGGAAATCTGGGTCAGACCATCCAGACAGAACATAGATTTTCTCAAACAAATGAAAGTCAGAATCCAGTTCAATATTTTGTTCCATTTATTCTGGATTTGACTTCTACCTCATTTGTTTTTCACTCTGCTATTTACTCAATTTTCATCAGATTTCCTAAGAATAAGTGTCCTTTGTATCATAGGACTTGGTGATTTAAGTCACCATGTAATAATTATATTGTTTCCTAGGATTATAAGAACATGTTTGAAATGGTTGAGATGCATGACAACATCCCTTTCCAAACATGGGTGGACTGAAACATCTCCTGTGTCCAGAAACTGTCTCTAAATAGTCAAGGATCCCCTAGTTGTTCTTCAGTGGCTCAATCAGAAATAAAGTCATATACATACAGAACTAAATGGATTTTTTCATCCTCATGCCCATTCTCCACCAAGTTTTTTTCCAAATTACCACCAGAAACATTATTCAAAATTCTTTCATATTACTAAGATTATATTTCTTTAACAGTGTTACCTATACTAATTTACTTCAATCCCCCAGAACTTCCAATAGACCCTTGACCTAAACAAGCTGTTCAGTTTCAATTAAAATGAAAAAACAAAGCAGCCACAATGCTATCAGAGTCACATTCCACATGTACAGAAAAAAAAAAAAAATCCAGATTTGTATGAAGGTTTACTTGTTATAAGTTCCATTTTACTTTTATGAGTAGAAACCTAAGTTTTCTGCAGAGGCTGGGAGCTCAGATTTCATAGTCCTGTTTCCTCATTAGTTCCACTTACAGGCAGGGTCATTGTGTCCTTGGCTAAAACCGACTAAGCAAGTCCCTCCCCCAGGGCCTTTTCAGTATTTTTGAGATGGATATTGGGATTAGATGAATTTCATTTTATTTAACTGCATAATGGCTTTTTCACAGCTGGCCTTTCCTAAAGTAGACAAGAGGGCACACTCTCCTCAGTGTGAGAATGACAGAAATGACTTTACAGAGTAAATAAATGCTAGCATTACTTTACTGATCGTCACATTGCTAATATACTGTCATCTTCATCTTATTCAGCAGATCAATCAACTTTGCCAGCTTAATAGCAATAATAATCAAGTGTGTCTCAAATATTTATCTCCTTAGTTAAAAATTTTGTTGAGTTTGGTGAAGAAGAAAACTGGCATTAGTCACAATCCTGTCATTAACACTCAGAAATGCAAACCACAAGATTTCCCCAAAGTACTTGGAAAGATTATTTAGAATTTTATTTTAATGTCTTGACTGCACCAGAAATTTAAGAGGGGAGTTCTTTTTATGTTCACCAAAGAGGAATGGGCACTGGTCTCATGACATCTAGAGAGCAACTGGCCCTAGACAACTTATGGATTAACAGGTTAAGCTTGCAGTTGCTGCTCTGCTCCGTTGTTTTGTTTTGTTTTGTTTTAAGACCCAGGAAGTACTGACATCATTGTGGAAGTATAGAATTTAATTTCACCAATAAATCAAATTTGGCTCAAGCTGTTAGTAACACTGTCACATTTACAGCTTCAGGCAGGGAGTAAATGACTCAATGGACTGATAACAAGATAAAAAGCTTTTCACCTCCAAGCCCTGTCTTTAATCAGGCCAGGTCCAGAACAGTGGAGACCAACACACCTCATATTGCTAGCCATACCCTGCAGGGCCTCATGCCAGGGGTCATTTTCAGAACTGGCCTGATAAGAATCCACATAGGCAGAACTCTGAAGACAGTGAGGCCAAGTGTTTTTAAAAATAAATAAAGAGCTGAAGAGCTGCATTTGGACCACAGGGATGGTCCACGAGTCAGATGACAAAGGTGTTAAAGTAAAAAGAAAACTTTAAACTAACATGACAGAAAGGATGGCCATCCCCACACTGAAAAGTCTTATTCTTTTTTGACACAAAGAGCCTGTGATAAAGGTCTAGAGAGCAGACTCATCAGGTGTGATAATTAATTTTATATCAACTTGCCGGGGCCAAGTTTCCTAAATATTTACTCAAACATTATTCCAGATGTTTCTATGATATTATTTTTTAGTTGAAATTTGCCTTCAAAACTATAGACTTTAGATAAAGCAGATCACCCTCAATAATGTGATTGGGCCTCATCCAATTAGTTGAAGATCTAAATATAATGAGACTGACCTCCACCAGAACAGGAAATTCTCCTGGAAGAATGCCTTCAGATTGAGCCACAACATCAACTGTTTTCTGAGTCTCCAGCAGATTTTGGACTTGTCAGACTCCACAGTCACATGAACCAATCCCTTAAAATCAATCTCTCTCTCTCTCTTTCCCTCTGCTGTGCCCTCTGTTTCCACCACTTCAAACTCATG
The DNA here is from genome assembly GCA_020662805.1 of Glaucomys volans. Classification (NCBI taxonomy): domain Eukaryota; kingdom Metazoa; phylum Chordata; class Mammalia; order Rodentia; family Sciuridae; genus Glaucomys; species Glaucomys volans. The sequence goes on from JAJEJO010003703.1 coordinate 69,462, forward strand.
ACCTATTTACCCATCCTTATATAGCTTCCCTTTCTTTCTTTGAAAACAAGAGGCATTCCTGCTCATTTTTGAAAATGATTCTTGCTCACATCCACCTCCTATTAAGTCCTTCAGCAACTCGATTATTCCGTTTTTGTTTGAATATCACATCTCTACTCTGTTGTCTATTTTCTTTAAATATACAGTGATGCACAAATTTCCTTCATCCTAAAAAAATCTTCACTTGAACATAAATTAATCCCATAATTCCATCTCCTCTACCAACACTTCACTTCCTAATTTCTTGTTCATACTCAATCCACCACTATACCAAAGATGTTTCTAATATCTACATGATAACTCATATTTTTAAACACTTATTATGAACTAGAATCACAGTGCTGATCACTTTATATAAAACATTTCATTTATTTTTTGTTATACTTGTGAAGCAGATATTGTCATTGACTCCGGTCATTTAGAAAAGAAAATTAAGACCCCAAGACATTAAGTAACTTCTTCAAGGTAGCATAGCTACTATCTGAAGTCTATCTGACTTCTTTTCACATCTGGTTCTACTTGCTCTCTCATTGCACTTCCTGACATTCCTTGATCTCAAAATTCTATATTCTCCTGTTTCTTTTCTTTCTCTCTTCTCTTCTCTTTTCTTTTCTTTTCTTTTCTTTTCTTTTCTTTTCCTTTCCTTTCTTTTTTTTTTTTTTTTTTGTAGGCCCCTGTTTGCTCCCTGGGTGAAACTGCTTTCTACCTTCTCTCTGTGGGTGACCCATAGTTGTTCCCTTCTGGACAGGTCTACCAACAGAACGACTTCCAAGATGCTGCTTTTATGTCACCATGCTGTCAGAGGGGCTGCCTATGAGGCACAGGGATATGGCCGTGCCACAGAAGCATATTCTGAGGGAGGGAGGGCCATCTGAACCTGTGTGTCCAACCAGGCTCTGGGCCATGCAGTGAGTCACCAGTGAAAAGGGAGGGAAGCAGAGGGGCATTTGTGGGTCTGCCTTCCACACCCTGCAGGGAATGCAGAGAGAAACTAAGAGCAAGAAAGAAGAGAAGCCAAGCTGGAAGAAGAGAAAAGCAACCACGAATACCATCCTAAGAATTTGGTTTTGTAAAAAGAGCCTGTGACCCTCTAACCACACTTAGTAGTAATTGGCTCACCCCCTAGAACAGGGTGTTGGGTACCAATAGTATTTCCAGCATTGTGTGAAGAATGTTTTTCTCACCCACAGCTGCAGCATACCAAGCTTCCACACTTTCCCTCAGGCTATCATGTGAGATGCACTATTTCTAAAAGAAAGAAAAAAAAATGCCTGTTTATTTCTTCCAACAATTTCCTTTTTAACAGATGCTTTCTGTTCAAAGGAGTAGTTACAGTGAGACCCTCCAGCACCTTTATTGATCTGTGACAGGATATTTAGAGGGGTCCTCAAATCAAACTGGGTAAGTAGGGGACATCTTTTCCTAAAGGTCAGTGTGGTTAAGGTTGTGAGCCAGGTGTTCCCTAATTTCACATTGGATCCTTCACCCATGAACTTAGATGTACCTCTTTGATTCTATTTGCAATTCCACATGCCTCTTAGAATACCAAGTCTAGTCAACCCTTACCCTAAGAGGAGGGAGAAGAGATCCCTTCACTCTAGCAGTTGTCTCCGTTATGGAAGCCATGACGCTCCTGATCCGGAGCTTTGCGGCACCCATTTCCCCCACTTATGTGAAGAGGCTGTCAAAAAGCTTCTCTTAGCAAAGCCGTGTTGGGTTACTAACAGCTGGCAGCTATTCTCTGCAGCCAAGCTGCAGACTAATGGACAATTATGGGTTAAATGTGTGACATTGAGGACAGTGTCTGAACTAAAACCTGGACCTCCTAGAGACACAATGCTGTAGCTAGAGGATAGCTCTAGTGGTGGGAATTACACAACCTGGCAAGATGGTAGGGATAGATATTTCAGGGCAGGCAAGCTCTCCAGTACCCAAAATAACAACTGGGAGGAGGCTGCCTATGTGGCTCCCACAGAAGGTCAAGCCACCCCTGCTCTGTCAGCACGAGCCCTTTGAATCATCTCAACACTTTCCATTTAGCCAAACTCTTCCCCTCCCCACCCCCAGCACTCTCCTTCTCAGGCTATGGAACTATCTTTGAAATGGAGGAACAATTAGGAATCCTTTGTTTTACTTAGAACTGATAGAGAATGTTAAAGGGTAAGGCACACACTGCTGGGGTACTAGTACCCTCCTCTGATCCACAGAATGGGAAGTTCAAGATGGGAAATCTTACCTGGCTGGAAGTCACATTGCCAAGATCGCTCCCACAAATCTTAGCTATTCCAGGGATACCCAATCTGTTCCTTGAACCACCACTCCTTTTCCCTCAAAATCACAGCAGCAAGTATGACAATCATCCACACACCAGATTCCTCTCCCACCACTCACTTTCCATTCCAGCCAGAGGCTCCCAGGAACAGTGAGTTAAGAAAGATTCCCCGGATTCCCCGCGGCATAGCAGCCGTGCTTCAGGGAGGTGCTGCAGCTTGTTATGAGAGATGCCGTGCATGGTTCCTGGAGGGTATATTTTCATTTAGTCTGGATGTTTGGCACACTCCAGCCATAAACAGAAGCCCAAGGTAGAAATAGATGGCCTGACTAGTTTACTAAGGGAGTGTTGAAAATGTTTAATCAATTAATGGTGATAATAAAGTATCACATAGGAAGATAAAATGGCAATTCCCCAAGCTGCAGCACGTTCACATCCATCCTCACAGCTTACAGGCATTTAGTGTGACTGATAGATGAACATGAGAGCTATGCAAATTATGGGAGTCCCCTTTTATGTTTATATTTGTGCACATTTCTGTCTATTTTTGCAAATTGGCAGATTAGCAGCTCTGCTGATAGTTTGTTCTCTTTGACAGAAATGAAAAATTATTCACTCATCCCAGAAACATGTTCCCCATGCCCCCACTGTATGGATGTAATAAGCTGCCTGGGTGTAACCATGAAGACAGCAGCCACACACAGGATCAAGCATGGGGATTTCTAGGGCAGAATCATTCCAAAAAAAAAAAAAAAAAAAAAAAAAAAAAAAAAAGGCAGTCAAACATGCCTAGCGTATGGTGAAATAAAAATTTTAAATATTTTATTCCAATATCTTAAGACCACAAGAGTTTGTGACACAACCATAAAAGAATGTTGTAGTATTTACTCATTCATTCATCATCCAAATTCACTTACTAGTGTACAAGCGCCTTAAGAACTGGAATATTTGTCTGTTTTTATTCATCGCTGTGTCTGCAGTATCTGAAATGCTATCTACTGCTATGTAAGAATGGCTCTAAAAATATTAGTTGAACTGAATGAATGAGCTCATTCATCATTCAGGAAACATTTAATTATCAAATAAAGTAGTACTCAGCTTCACTTTTTCTACATTCATTCTTCTGCTCCCTGATAATTGTGCAATACCAGTTCCACAGGATTTTCCTTTCTGAGGAAATATGTAAACATATTGGCTTTTTCTTCCTTGAGTTTGGTCTTTGAAAAACTCAAACAAACTTTTTAATATAAAAAAGAGAAGTAATAATGATGCTAAGACTACAGAGCTATCAATATACCATGAGAAAATTAAAAATCAATATTTATATTAATAGTGCATTTTATAAGAGGCAAATTATCAAAATATTTATATAGAAGAATCACATTTTCCTTACTATCATTAACATAAGTGTTTATATTTCATTAAACATAGGAAGACATACATATAGATCTTCAAATAAAATTATATTTTTAAAAATTCAACTAAATTAGAAGCTCCAGTCACCACAACTCCCCACTGAGAACTCTGCAGCAGCCTCACCATGGGAGTGCACTGATCTGGCCTGTCCAGACAAAACTCCAATCCAAAGTATTTTCAATTCCATCCTATCTTGTACTGGGAGAAGGGAAGTTAAAAGCTACTTCAACTAGTTTCAATTTCAGGCCACTTCAGCTGGCAACTCTGTGCTGGGAAATAACTGGAACATTATAAATTCATGGAGCAGAGAACTACTAAGCTACACCCAGCCAAGAGAGTGTACTGTGTTTCACACACAAACTAATTATACTCAGACTTCAAATATGTTTTAATACAAAGTACAGAAGAAGAAAAAAGAATAGAAGAGATAACCTCCCTGCAAACCAATAACCAGGCTCTAAGCAGAAATAGCAAAATCAGAGAGAATTAACACAAAGGTGTAGACACTCCATCTATGAGGAAGTCTCTATACATATAGCAGTTCCATAATCCTTAGAATACATAGAACTGGTACATGAAGACAAGAAATCACATAGAGTATACACCACATGCCATTCCATATCTATGAGAAGAACCTCATTCTTTTGAGACCCACAGGGAAAATGGAATCCTCAATTTTGACATGAAAGATATTGCATCAAAATAAACTGATCATAACCAAAAATGTAGCAGGGAAACTCTACCATAAATCTACTTGGAAATGTGTTGAAAAATTCACAATAGCCTATATCCCAGAAAGTGTGGCAAGAGCAGATTGGGACTAAAAAGTACACACATAACAGTGAAAGAGGTAACCGTCACAACAGATGCATAAAACTCAACATAGGAATACAAGAAAAACGACAGAACAAGGTAACATGACTCCTCCCAAAGTTCATAATTCACCAGTAACTGATAAGATACTGAGATGGATGAAATACTTGATAAATAATTCAAAAGAACTAATATAAAATGATCCATGAATTCCAAAAGAACACAGAAAAACAAATGAATGAATTAAGAAAGTGTTTTGGTTTAGATATGGTGTCCTCCAAAAGCGCATGTGTGAGACAATGTAAGAAGGTTTGGAGGAAAAATGATTGTGTCATAGCCTTAACATAATCAGTGAATTAGTCCCTGCTGGGATTAGCTGAATGGTAACTGGAGGCAGGTGGGGTGTGGCTAGAGGAAGTGGTTCATGGGGGGGGTGTAGTTATGGCATATGTTTTTGTATCTGGTGAGTGGAGTCTCTCTCTGCTTCCTGATCATCATGCAAGTTGCTTCTTCTGCTACACTCTTCCACCATGATGTTCTACCTCACCTCAAGCCCTGAGGAATGGAACCAGCCTCCTATGGACTGAAACCTCTGAAACTGTGAGCCCTCAAATAAACATTTCCTACTCTACAATTGTTCTGGTGGGGTCTTTAAGTCACAGTAGCTAAAAAGCTAACTAAAACAGAAAGTCAGTTCAGAACATGAATGGTAAATTCAATAAGAAGATAGAGAAATTAAAAAAGAACAAACCATAATATTGGTAATGAAAGATGTAATAAATCAAATAAAATGCTCAGTTGAAAGTCTCTTTATTAGACTGTGCTGAAGAAAGAATCTAAAAATGGAAGACAAGGACTGACCTTCAATATGCAGGCAGTATTAAAGAAAAGAAAATGAGAACCCATGACCAGAATATGCAAAAATTCTGGAACAACATAAAGAAACCAAATTTAAGAATCATTGAAAATCAAGAGGGTTGTGATATCCAGTCTAATAACATGGATAACCTCTTCAGGGAAATAATAACAGAAAAATTTGCAAACCTTGAAAATGAGATGTACATACAGATATAGGAGGCATTCAGAACTCCAATTAACAAGATCAAAAAAGACCCTCCCCAATACACATGATAATTAAAATGCCTAACATACAGAATAAGGATAGAATTTTTAAAACCTCAAGAGAAAAACATCAAGTCATATTTAGCTAGAAGTCAATCACAATTATTTCTGATTTCTTGTAAATCTAGGAGGATTGGAATGACATTTTCGAAGCCACCACCCCCAAAAAAACCATTAAACAAAATTGCTAAATCCAGCAAAGCTATACTTCAGAATCAAACAAGAAATAAAAATCCTCCATGATAAGCAGAAATTGAAAGAATTCATGACTACTAAGCCAGCACTACAGAAATATTTAAAGAAATAACTTCACACTGAAAAAATAAAAAACAGACCTCAGAACTAACAAATGGACAACTCTCATTTGAAGAGTGGCTAAGCAAATGAGAAACAGGATCAAATTAAACATTATTAATAAATCAAAATGGCATAAATTAATAACTATCTCTCTATAACAGCATTGAATGTAAATGGTCTCAACTCTAAAATTAAAAAATGTAGACTGGGGGCTGGGACTGTGGCTCAGTGGTGGAGTATTTGCCTAGCATGCATGAGGCACTGAGTTCAATCCTCATCACCACATACTAAACTAAATACAGTTAAAATTGAAGAAAACTGAAATTCTTTAAAAAAAAAAAAAGAAATAAAAAAGTAGGCTGGTGGGATGGATTAAAAAAAAGACTCAACTCTATGTTGTTTGCAAGAGACAAACCTACAGGGCAAAAATTGCCACAGGCCCAAAGTGAAAAACTGGAAATTGATATACCATGCAAATTAAGCCCCAAAACAAGAAGAAATAGCAACTCTCCTTTCTGACAAAGCAGAATTCAAAACAAAATTAATCAGAAGAGACAAAGAAAGTCACTCTATACTGATAAAGGGAATAGTTAAATTAGATATAAAGGTAGCAAATATGCCCCAAACATTGGTGTACCTAATTACAGAAAACAGATACTACATGACTTGAGACAGATCTGAGTAATTTCAACAAACCTCTCTCACCAATAAATAGGTCATCCAAACCTTAGCTCAGTAAAGATTCTTCAGACCTAAAAAATATCATAAATCAATGAACTCAACAAACATCTACAGAATATTTCATCCAACAATGGTCAAGTACACTTTCTTTTCAGTTGCTCATGGAAACTTCTCCAAAACAGATCATATTTTAGACCAAAAAGCAACTCTTAGCAAATGCAAAAAAAGGTATGTAGTTCCATTCCACCCTGGTGGAATGAAATTAGAAATCAACATCTAAAATAATCTATAGAATTAATGTAAAAACATGGAACAAGGCCCTGAGTTCAATCCCCAGCACCACAAAAAAAAACCAAACAAAAATAATCATAAAAACATGGAGATTGGACAGTACACTTTTGAATAATTAATGGATGATAGAAGAAATCAGAAGATAAATTTTAAAATTTTGAAAATCAAATGATAATAGTGATATAACATACTAGAACCTCTGAAACACTCTGAGGATAGTTCTCAGAGGAAATTTTATAGCTATGAGTGCCTATAAGAAAATAAGAAAAATCCCAAATTAACAACCAAATGATGCACCACAAGACCCTTGAAAAACAAAAATAAATAACTTCTAGAACCAGTTGAAGGAAAGAAACTATTAAAATCAGAGCCTAAATCAATGAAATGAAGAAAAAAATCATGCATATGATCAATGACATGAATTAGTTCCTTCAAAAGATAACTAAGATGGATAACTCTTAATCAGAATAACCAAAAGAAAAAGAGAGAACACCCAAATTATTGATATTGGACATGAGAAAGAATATGCTAGCATAGTCATCACAGAAACCCAGAGGATCATTAGGAATTATTTTGAAAAATTATACTCCAATAAATTTGGAAACCTAAAAGAAATGGATACATTTCTAGACACTTAAAACTTGCCAAAATTGAGACAAGAGGACATAGAAAACCTAAACAGAACGATAACTATCAATGAGATAAAAGCAGTAATAGAAAGTCCTCCAAAAAAGAAAAGCCCAGGATCAGATGGATTCTCAACTGAATTCTACCAGATCTTTAAAAAAGAACTAAAGTCAATACTTCTCAAATTATTCCATGAAATAAAAAGGAACACTTCTAAATTCATTCTGTGAAACCAGTATCAACCTCATACCAAAATCAAATAAGAACACATCAAAGAAAGAAAACCACAGACCAGTATTCCTGATGAACTTAGATGCAAACATTCTTCATAAAATATTAGCAAATTAATATCCAACAACATATTAACAAGATTGTAGATCATGACCAAGTTGGTTTTATGCCAGGGGTGCAAGAATGCCTTAACATATGCAAATCAACAAATGTAATTCACCACATAAATAGAATTAAGGAAAAAAATCACATCATCTCAGTAGACATAGAGAACACCAACAAAATTCAGCACTTGTTCATGAAAAAAACACAAAAGAAAGTAGGAATAGAAGGAACTTACCTCAACATCATGAAAGCTACATATGACAAACCTGAAGGCAATTTCATAGTGGATGGGGGGAACTGAAAGCAATTCTTTTAAAACCTGGAACAAGACAAAGATGTCTACCTTCACTTCTCTTATTCAATATAGTACTAGAAATTCTAGTCAGAGCACTTAAGAAAGAGAATGAAAAAAGAAAGAGATAAAAATAGAAAGGAAGAGTTGAATCATCAGTTTGCAGAGGACATGATCCACCAGAAGATGGCTAGACTAATAAACAAATTCAGCAAAATAGCAGGTTACAAAATCAACATAACAAAAATCAACAGCTTCCCTATACTCCAATAATGAATCTGCTGAGGCAAAATTAGGAAAATAATCCTGTTCAAAATAGACTCAAAAATTTTTAAAAATCTAGGAATAAATCTAATGAAGGAAATGAAAGACCTTTACAATGAAAACTATAAAATACTGAAGAGAGAATTTGAAGAAGACACAAGAAAATACATATACCACCATGTTCATGGATATGCAGAATTAATATTGATAATATGAACTTATTACCAAAACCAATATACAGATTTAATGCAATCCTCATCAAAATACCAATGACATTCTTCACAAAACTATATTAAAAATCCTAAAATTCATTTGGAAGAATAAAAGATTCAGAATAGCCAAAACAATTCTAATCCAAAAATTCGTTGAAGGCATCACAGTATCTGGCTGTATATACTACAGAGCTATCATAACAAAAACTTCATGTCCTGGCATGAAAACAAACACATAGACCATAGGAACATAACAGAAGACACAGAGACAAACCCACACAGGTACAACCATCTGATCCTTGACAAAGTTTCCAAAAACATACATTGGAGAAAAGACAGCCTTTTAAACAAATGGTTCAAGGAAATTGATTATCCGTATGTAGAAGAATGAGACTAGATCCCTATCTCTCACCCTGCCCAAAAGTCAATTCAAAATGGATCAAAGACCTAAGAATTAGACCAGAAACTATGCAACTCCTAGAAGAAAATACATTCCAACATATAGGCACAGGGAACAACTTTTTCAATAGAAAAAGACTCCTACAGACATTATTACCCTATGTACATGTATGGTTACACGAATGGTATGAATCTACATTGTGTACAACCACAGAAATGAAAAGTTGTACCCCATTTGTATACAATGACTTAAAATCCAGTCTAAAAATAAAAAGGGAAAAAAATAAAAATAATAAAATAAAATAAGATGCCTAAATTTCAAGAAATCATACCAAGAATTAATAAATGGGATGGCATCAGATTTAAAAAATTCTGCACAGCAAAGGAATAAAGGGTGTAAAGAGAGAACCTACAAAATGGGAGAAAATCTTTGCCAGTTACTCTTCTGAGAGAGGATTGATATGCATAATATATAAAAAACTCAAAAACTGAACACCCAAAAAACAAATAACCCAATTAATAAATGGGCATATGAACTAAACAGATACTTCTCAAGAAGAGAAATACAAATGGCCAACAAACATATGATAATATGTCCAACACTATTGGCAATTAGGGAAATGCAAATCAAAACTACACTGAGATTTCATTTCACTCCAGTTAGAATAGCAGTCATCGAGAATATAAACAGCAATAAATTATGAAGAGGATTGGAGATAATCTGCAAATTATAAGAATCAGTGAGGGTTACTAATAGGAGCTGTAACTTAACAAATAAGGATAAGCTATTCAAATGGTAATGTTATAATTGATAAAGGATATTTTAAAATCTATCATACTACCTCATTTTCTACACAAAAACCAATTTCAGATTTTTTTTAAGTAAAAAGTATAAGAGATAAAATTCCTGCACATTTGGAAGAAAATTTTGGAGAATATGTTTATGACCTCCAGGTACAAAATGATTTTCTAAAAACAGAGTATAAAAAGCACAAAGCATTAATAAAAAGGTAATAAATTCAAAAATTAAAATTAAGATCCTTTTATCAAAATCACTATGAAAAGGGTAAGAAGGTAGGATGGATATATGAACCAATCAGATATTTAAAAGTAAAATACAAAACAAGATTCTAAAATTTAGAATGAACACAACTACTTCAAAAGAAAAAATGGGCAAAAGTCATCAGCAGGCATTTAACAAATGGTTGATAAACAGAAAATTTTCAACTGTGATAGATAGAAACTTTTAAAATGAAAACAGCTTCAATCTTTTAACATTTTAAACCCACTCAATTGGTAAAATCTGAAAATGTGAAAAAAAGTGTTAGAAAAGCTATAAAACAACATGGATTCTTATTCATTCATGATAAAGTTTGATATAACATTGGGATTTCTTTTTTAATACAAGCATATGTATCTTCCTTATTCCAAGAGATTCACTCTGAGAGAAACTCCTTTTGAATTTGCCTCTAAGATCCTGTATGAAAATGTACACTATATTTGTGAGAACAAAAGGAAAATCCAAGTATACATACATAAAATAGATGAACAATTTGTGACATGGACAAAAAAATTGGAATGCTATACAGCAGTGAAAATGAACTATGACTTCACATACAATTTGGCTTAATTTCAGAAACACAGATTTTGAGGAAAAAGAACTCAGAAGGCTAACTGAAAACCATGAGGCACACTGCTCTGACCTCAACAACTGGGGAGGCTGAGTCAGCAGGATTGCAAGTTCAAGACCAGCCTCATCAAATTACCCCTCAGAAAGTCAGTGAGACTCTGTTTCAAAATGTAAAGAAAAAAAAAAAAAGTTTAAAGGTGAAGGATGTAGTTCAGTGGTCAAGGGTCCCTGGGTTCAATCGCAGTACCAAAAAGAAAAAGAAAAAGGAAAAAAATGTATAAACTCAAAAACAATAAGACATTATTGTATTGTATTTTTTAAATAAAGGCATAGATATTTGATGCAACTATTATGTTTTAAAGACCATGAGCCTAAACCCAAACTCTAGGGTAGTTTTTACCTCTGGTTCAAAGGAAGAGACAGAAAGAGTGAATTTATTTTATTGGTACATATTAATTATATGAAATGATGGGTTTCCTTGTGGCACATTCATGCATACATAAAAAAAATAATTTAATCAATTTCACTCCCCAATTCCTCTCCATTCCACTCCTCCTCCAACTGATACACTCCCTCTACTCTTTTACTTCCATGGGCCCTTTTGTATTTTCTCATTCTTTTCTCCTTTAGTTTTCATATATGAAAAATACAAAATGATGCTTTTCTGTCTTGGAGAGGGAATTTAGAAAAGGCACACTTCTACCTTGGAAAGTACTGGGAATGGTGTAGTGTCTATATTAGGGATTAGAATTTTAACTTCATTTCTTAACTGTGCCTGATTTCGTACAGATACATTACGTTCATCAACATACATAAAATGCTACATAATAAAATATTTTAAAATATTAACTGTTTATCCTATCATGCTAAAACAAAATTCTAACTATTTTCAGTTAAATGTACACAAGACTTTCTTCTGAAAGTTTATACCTCCTGAACCTCTGTATACTGGTAAGGCACAAAATACACACACACACACACACACACACGTATACATAAAAGTGAATTTTGCAGCAATGTAAAGTTAATGTTCTGCTGACTGCTTTCATCTCCATTAGCTAATATCAATATCAGACTTTTTGAAAATGAGCTTGAAAAATGTAAAAATTGCCATGAAATTTCTCATGTTAATCAAATGTATTATTAAAGAAACAGAAACCTTTGCCTCTTTTTAGCTCCCCCGTGTGGCCACCAGAGAAAAAGACAAGATTTCTGGTAATTAGAGACCCATTATTACTTTCATCACCATCTCTACACTTGAATTTCCATGCACCAATATCATGCTGTTTATTTGAGAGGTGAGAGCATGACTTGATTTCTTCCATTTTATTACTGGAGTGTCCAAAAAGAAAAAAATAAAGCACATTCCACAAGATAGAAAAAAAAATAATAATTCTCCAGCAAACCAGTGATGCCAAATATGTTCCACAAAGCATTTGAGAGCAGGATTTTCCTTGGGGGAGAAAAAAAAGTATTTCATGGTGAAACAAGTTTGAAAAATTCGGTATACTATTCACACTGGGACATTAACAATGGATAATCACTTGATAAGGGCCTGAAAGTCCTACAGTTAAAAGTCTGTTTAACTCTTTAATTTAACATTACACTTTCAAGTAAGGTTCTGTGAAAGTACTTTTATACCTCATTTTAAGATACACTGAGGCAAAACTTTCAATTCAGGGGCTCGGTTGAAGACATTGTAGTTCAATGAGTAAAAGAATGAATCAATCAAGCACAGAGAATAATGAAAAACATTCATGTAGAATACAAGTTACCTTTCAGACATTTTTAATCCCTTGTGTATGTTTTTTGCAAAGAGCTATTTCAGTCTCTGCCTCAAGTCTCCTAGTTAGTAAATGATCATGATCATCTCTACTCTTGTAGCTATAGGCTGAACACAACAATAATGATGCATTTCAAATCTTCTTCAGATTAGTCAGAATGAGAGGCATCAAGAAAAACCTGTGTTAATGTTTGAAGTTTATATTTGCTTCTGACTATTTCTACTTAAAATTGATATCACATAAATTACATAGAAATGATCATGCATCTGCTGCTCACTTTGTGTGGGGAAATGAAATGCACCTGTCATAGTCTCATCTCCTTGCTTCCATGAATACTCTCATCTTTCAGAATACTCTCTGAGAATCTTTCTATTAAGAATTGAGGGGCTGGACCTGGTGGTGCACACTTGTCATCCCAGCTACTCAGGGGGGCTGAGGCAGGAGGATCTCCAATTCAAGGCCAGTTTTGGCAACTTAGCAAGACCCTGTCTCAAAATAAAATAGAAAATAAAAAATGAACTTGGAATGTAGCTCAGTGGTATAGTGCCCCAGTACAGATAAGAAAAGTGATTTCATCTTTTAAAGAAGTGCTTGTTTTAAAAGTATGGTAGATTTACTTCCTACTTTGATGAATAAAACTTGAGTTAGTGAAAATTTGACCAAAACATCAGTGACTGGTGAAGAACAGAAAAATTGACTCTCATTTACAAATCTACCTTATTTTCTGGTATATGTAAATATTCTGTCTTCAAATATAAGATATATTCTTGTATCTCTCATAAATTATAGTAGATTTTCTTATCTTTCCATATATATTCCACTAAAGATTTTGTTAGATGATGAACATTCTCAGTTGTCAGAACGTCCTCTGGGAGGTAATCATGCTTCAACCTTTTGGGTTGTATCAACTTAAAGCAGGTTGTTCAGATTCAGGCAGCAAGAAATCACTTATTTCAGCAAAACATTTATATTATATATTTTAAAATATTTCAGGTTGGAAACAAACAAACTGTATTAGTCAAGATTCTCCAGAGGAATACAACCCATGGAATACATATATTATATGAGAAGACATGTTATAAGAATTGGCACAAGTGATTACAGAAGTCCCATGATATTCCTTCTGTATACTATAAAATTAGGCAAGCTGGTGGTGTGATTCAGTCAGAATTTGAAAGTTCAAGAACCAGAAGCTCTACTGTCCAAGGGCAGAAGAAGACGAATGTACCAGCTCAAGAAGAGATAGAAAGAATGCATCCTTTCTCCACCTCATGCTTTTGCTTTATTTGGGCTGTTGATAGAGTGGATGATACTCACCTATATTGGTAAGTGTGGATCTTCTTCACTCAGTCTATTGATTCAAATGTTAAACTCTTCCAGAAATGTGCTTATTTCTGAGACAAGCCCAGAAATACTTTACCAGCTATCTGAGGATCCCATAGCCGGTCAAGTTGACACATAAAATTAACCACTTTATGATTATTTAAAAATTCAAATAAGATTAGTTTGTCAACCTAGGTGCCTTCAACAGATGAATGGATAAAGAAAATGTGATATATATACATGATGGAATATCACTCAGCCATAAAGAAGAATTAAATTATGGCATTTGCTGGTAAATGGATGGAACTGAAGAATATCATCCTAAGTGAAATAAGCCAATCTCAAAAATCCAAAGGCTGAATGTTCTCTCTGAATTGTGGATGCTAACCCAAGACAAGGGAGGTTGGCAGGGGGATGGGAATAATAACAATCCATTGGATTAGACAAAGGGAAATGAAGGGATAGGAGGGAAGAAGGGAATAGGAAAGACAGTAGAATTAATTGGACATAACTCTCCTGGCCTAGTATTTGAATACACCACCAGGGTAAATCCACATCATGTACAACCACAATAGTGGGATCCTAAAAAGAATAAGTTAAACTTTTTGTATGTATAATTTGCCAAAATACATTCTACTGTCATGTATAATTAAAAGTAACAAATAAAAAGAAGAAAAAGAAAAGAAAAGAGTAAGTTTGTGAACTTAGCCCAGACAGGTATGATAAGCTCCAATTAATAGTTAAAACAAAGAACAGTCCTCACTCAAGGACTAAACATACTCCTAAAACAACACCTAGTTACACCCATAAGTCTCTTTTTTACATAGAACTAGATTCCCTAAATAAGAATGTAATCATTTATAAGAATTTTCAAATACAAAGTTGAGCACACAACCAAGAAAAACCAAGTTTCTGAAGAAAACAGAAAGGACTAATAATCAAGGGGAAAGGTATTGTAATCAACTTTAAATAAAACACAATAAAAGTGATTTAAAATCAGTGTGATTTACATTCTCGGAGAGCTCTTAAAAAATAAGGCATCCCTTGCTGATCCGTATTTGGGGGAGGTATGGAAGAATGAAGGAAATTTGGATTGCATGGGGGGGAATGAGGGGAGAGATGGAGTGGGGGGGTTGGGAAGGATGGTAGAATGAGAGACATGTATTACCTATATACATATATGATTATACAACTGGTGTGATTCAGCCCCATGAGTCACAGCAAGAGGAATGAGAAGTTATGTTCCAATTGTGTACAATGTGTCAAAATTCATTCCTTGTCATGTATTATTAAAACAAATTTTTAAAAACCCACAAAAAAAGAGAAAATTGGTAGTTATCGATTTGGTAGCTGTAAGGTTAATGTGCAATATATGCTCTGCATATGTTTAAAAACATGGAAAATTATGCCTATGCTGATATCTCCATTCCAAACATAGTCTTGTACTTATTAAAGATACTTTTCAATGAGGAACTCTTCACAAAAAAAAAAAAAAAAAAAGAATAAAGCATCCTTGGGCTGGGCAGATAGCTCAGTGGTAAAACACTTGCCTAGCATGTATGAGGTCCTGAGTTCAATCTCCATCACCACACAAAAAAATAAACAACAACAATAAATGATTTTTTAAAAAAAGAATAAGGCATCCTTGAAAAAGAGACTACTAAAAAACTTGGAAACTTAAAATATGATTGTTGTCCACAACTCAGTTGTTGTCCACAACTCAGTTGTAGAACCAGGAAACCTGGAAGTGTAATTCAGAGTCTGAAAGCCCAAGAACCAGGAGATCCACCGTCCAAGGGAGATCAAGAAGATGGACAGAGAAGATGAATGTCCCAGCTCAAGAAGAAAGAACAATTCAGCACCTGAGTTGACTAACAGAGTAACCACGAATGTAAACCAAATCAGCAAGCTGGCCCATCAAACCAGGGAATTACCCCAGAGTATTATGCAAAAGACAAAGAGATATAAAATGAAAATAAGACAAAAAGACCTTCAAAGATAGATTCAGAGGTTCCAATACCTGTAATATGTCGACAAGCATTTCACAAAGAAAAAGAGAAAATATACAGTTTATCAAAGAAAACTTCAGAACTGTAGAAAAGCGTTAAGTCTGCAATTTGAATGGCTCCATCAATGTCAGTCATGTTGAATAAAATAATTTATAGCTGAGACATCATTGTTAAATTTCAAAATATCAAAGATAAATAGATAATTATACAGATTTCCAGCAAGAGGGAAAATGTCACTTAAAAAGGAAAAGTATTCCAATTTGTATGAAACGTTTAAAGAGTAGTAATGTATGCTAGAAGACAGCTGAATGATATTTTGAAGACCTGAGGGAAAACTACTATTAACCTATAATCCTGTACACAGCAACAGTAGCATTAAGTACCAAGGGCAAAAATCATTTCTGATACAAGAATTGAAAAATCAATTATATTTATTCATCAGAAAAAAACTTTTCCTGGGGGGAAAAAAAGAGAATGATGTGGTTTTATAAAAACTGATTTGCATCTCTGTTTTTATAAAAAAAAAAACAAAGATACAAATCAATCATATCAGTCTATGTAATGGTTGATGAACAATATTTAATAAAATTATGAAGATGCATTTTAAAAATTCTAGATGACTGCAAAATGTAAGACAGGAATGGAGATGCATTATATGGTTTCCTTGTTTGTAAAGAATATCTAGAAATGAATTAATGTTAGATATCAATTTCTAGATGTATGCCAAAATATCAAGGACCATAACAAAGAAGAACAAAAATTAAATATACAATCAGAACTAATAAGGTCCAAAGAACTAAAAAGAGAATGAAGTAGAGAAAATGATCAACCCAACAGAGAAAGGGAAGAGAGAAAGAAAGAAAAGGAGTAGGAGAGTGGCACAGATCGGAAAAAGGAGAGGAAGAGGGAGAGGAGAGAGAGTGAGAAATCAAAGGACAAAAATATGGTAAAGAGATGAACTAAAGTAAGTGATTTACCTCCCTTCATCCTACTACACTCTCTATAGAGGTGATAGCTAACATTATGGTTTGGGTAATTCCACTTTTATGCAATTACAGAATTAGATTAGATGAAGAAGGAGGAGGAGAAGGAGAAAGATAAATGATAGAATATGACATGATAGCTAGATAGATATGATATAGATAATAGGTACAGATAGGTATAGATTTTCCCTGGGTTTTTTTTTTCCTGTTCCTTTTTTTTCCCAGAGCTCAATCAAATGTACTTGAAAAAAATTTGCTAGGGAAAAATGTACGCATTCATTCCAAATGTAGAAAGAATGATATAATAAATTTATATGTACTCATTACCCATTTTCAACTATTATCACCATTTTTATCAGCCTTATTTCATCTATCCCATGTCCACAATGTTTTTATTATGGAACTTTTTAAAGTAAATCCTAGATCATCTACCATTTCCACCTCTAATCACTTTATTTGGCATCTCTAACTGATACAAAAGTCTTTTTTCATCCCCATAACCTATATCACATCTAACAAAATTAATAATTCCCTAAAGCCATCCAATACTCAGTCTGAAATTTAAATTTCCCTAATTATCTTAAAGATTTTCATGTACATTGGTGTGTCTTTGTAGAGTTAGATCAGAGAAGGTCCTCATAACACATTTTATTTCGTTTTTCCAGACCCTCTGCAATACTGGATATATGTTTAAAACCTGCCAAATAATGTAAAAAAAAATGTTCTTTTATTAGAATTTCTCCAATTTGAAGTGAAACATATTTCCCATACATATTTGACTTTTAGTATTCTTTTGTGATTGCCCGACCATATTCTTTGCCAATTCGAATATTTCTTTTTGTTCTAGTAATTCTTCTTTATTTGTGTTGTGTTGTGTCTCCTCCTTATCTGCCTTTTGTTTATATAACTTTCTAATTTTCATATTTCTGTCCATTTTCTCCTCTATGACCTCTGAAATTTGCTTATATTATGCTAAAATTAAACTACCCTAAGCAAGAATCACAAATGTTGACTATTAAACTCCTTCCCCACATTGGTATTTGGCTTAATTTCTGACCTGAGTCATAAGAAGACATTTTCAAATGCTGATAGGTATACAAAGCTTCACCTTCTACAGCACGCACACACACACACACACACACACACACACACACAGAAAAATACAATTCCTTAGCCACATTTCTACATTTTAAAAAAAAATGATCCTTTTTCTTTGACAGACAAAATAGCTCACTTAATACAAGCAGTCTGGAAATGATAACATTCCAGAACAACCCAAAATACCATGACAAGCAGGTTATTGAATATTCCCTAAAATGGAATGTTGGTTTTCCAGGAATAGTCACAATGACCTCATGCTCTTTTATCAGAAGAACACTTTGAGGAGATTATAATAAGTGTATCCTTAAAATTTTACCTCAGGAAACCTGGAGCTCTAAAAGCCAAGCTGGAGCCCTGACTAGCGTCAGTGCAGGAGGAGGAAAACAGCAGGATAATTTTGAGGCACATTTGTAGAAGACTCTTTTTATGCATATCATTTCTAGTGAGGGTAGAACAGCTGCAGAGGAGCAAGAAAGAGAGTATACACACTGGGAAGTGAGAAAAAAATCAGCTCAGCTAAGATTTGGGACCATTGATGCTTTAGTTCTTTCTTTGGCTTTAAGGAATAACCTGTTAACGTCTCCTCTCTATTTACTCAGACAACTGTTTTATTGTTTACGATTTGGATCGGAGTTACAGCCTTACAGAGTTTCAAGACAAAATGTGACACTGGTAAAAATAGCTGTTTCCCCAAGTGAGTCAGTGTCTCTCCGTTGTTCTACCTTTGGCTTCTCAAGAAACCTCTCTCTCTCTCTTTCTCCATAGACTCGGTGTCATAAGCCTTGAATCCTGGAAGCTACTCTTTGAAAGCATGTCATACACCCTGTGTCCAAGTATGGTCAGTATGAAGGAGAGCTGTCACTGAGAGCCCTTGTGGAAAATTGATGGCTAACTACAGAGGGCAAAATGATAGGACAGATGGCTCCGTCACCACAGCCGGCCTGAAAGACTGAAAGAAACTCAGGGTCTGGGCAAATACCACTACATTTCATACACTTGCTCCTTTGTTAATCCGACCTCCCTGTCAGCAGCTGTCCTTCATTGTTTGGTTTGGGGGAAGGGTTGTTTCATTTTCTACACATATTTTCTATTGGTTCCAATTTGTTAATGACTCAAAGGACACATTTCAGAAATTCCTTGAGACACCTCAAACCAGACCAGGGTCTTTCCTTTTGCTTCTTTAAAAAAACAGTGAAATATCTGTTTTTGTACAATATGAAGAAAATGTTGGTATGGAATATTGAACTTAAATCCTTTAAGAAATTCTGCAGAAAAAAATCAGCTAAATATACTTAAAATCCTGAGGTTACATCCAGCTAATACGAACATGCCATTAGGTTAATACCGTAAGGTATGCAGGGGTCAGTATAGCAAAATATAGATTGGCATGACTGAATGACTCATAAATTTTGTGCTTTTCAAGGGTCTTGGTGTCAATTAAATCATCCTTTCTTTTCCAGTTGAGCTTCCCAAACAAGGAAAGACAACATAAACGAAGTTGCAAAATGTTGGTGTGATCTTTTTCCTCTTCCGCCATCTTCTTGGCCAGCCTAAGTCTTATTTGCCCTTTGTCAGGACACCTCTAGTGTTAATAGCTGGCTTCAGAAAAGAGGCAGAGCGAGTCACCTTCTCAAGTGGCAAGGTCATGCCCAAATTGAGCAACACCAGGCTACAACTCAGGAGAGAAACTCACCTGTTTTCTAGTTCTTTTATAAAAAGCCAAACATGCATCCTTACCAGGAAAATTCTTTGATACCATAAATCCTTAGGCGTTCCATCCGTGTTTGACACTCCTCCCTTCCCATTGCTTAAGTCTGATTTTTAACCAACGAGCTACAATCATTCCTTTGACCCTGAACAAGGACTGACCATCAATTTCATACGAACATTACTAGAGTCTCAGTTATCCTCTATAGACTTTTCTTATGTTTTTCTAAATTAATAGTCCTGGAGTTTGGGGGAGTCAGTTGGTACTTTCACAAACTTTTTAAAATGTTAAGGAAGGTCTTTACATCTGCTTGCCTTCCCTGCAAATGGTGTAACTAAACTAAATCCATGACTTAAAGTTGTCACATACTCCATAAAATACTAAGAGCTTTTCATTCCTATTTATAGGAATTTGGAGAACCTATCCAAATCCGCATATCCGGTTAGCAAGCTTCTCATCTGGCTTGTTAGAAGTCCATGCTGAGGGACTTCCTCCAGGGAACAACTTTCCCAGTGAAACCTGGTATTAAATAATCATAGCAGGATTCTCTCAGTGACTAGTCTAACTCATAAGCCCTTCTGTAAAAGCCTTTTGTAAGGGGGTTCAAGAGTACCTGTTGTCTGGCATTCTGTCTTTCATAAACCTTATTTAGACTCTACATCCATGCCATTCAAAATATGAAAGTACCCTAATAGCAAGTCAACTCGAGATTTAAAAGTGATCGAAGGGAAAATGACTCTATAAGGTTTCACACCAACCTTGCAAGTAAGTCTTTCATGACTCACAGATCCTACCAACTCACTCCATTTTCCCAAGCCTTAGAATCATATTGATTGAATATCTTTTATATTAATACACCAAACACTGCCCCAAATCCATCCTTCTCTGTGTTCTCTTAGACTCTGCAACCCCAACTTTCTCCTGCCACCCTTGCGTGGCACAGTGTAATGTAAGTGCTCCGGATTCCCCTCATCACTCCCCCAATCCCACACACACACACACATTGACTGCTTCACAGAGTAAACCATTATACTTCTGAACTGGATTGAAACTGATGGGCTTCTGCATATTTTTATGTACAAGAATAACTAAACAAAATCACAATCTGAAAAATTTAACCATTTCAATTTCTATGAGTAAATAAGTTTATAATGAACATCTATCTGTAGCCCAGTACTATGGGAAGAATAAGAAAAGTATAATATGAACATGGTTCTCAAAATGTACTTCTGGGGCTGGGGTTGTTGCTCTGCGGCAGAGCCCTTGCCTAGCATGCGTGAGGCCCTGGGTTTGATCCTCAGCACCACAATAAAAAAATAAAAGCATTGTGTCCACCTACAACTAAAAACTACATATAAAAATGTTTTTAAAATTGTACTTCTGAGAATCCAAGGGCTCTCTGAAACCACTTCAGGGTATTCCATGAAGTAAAAAGTATTTTCTTAATTTTACTAAGATGTAATTGCCATTTTCAAGCTTACTCTTACATGACTGAACAGTGGAACATTCTAGGGAGTAAGGACAAGTGATATTGGCATAGATTAAATGCAGAAGCAGGTATGAGAATCTTGCTGTCCTTTGTTAAGCCAGATATTAAAAAGACAGAAAAATTCAAACAATGCCATTCTTCTCACTAAAATAGTTTTCGTTTGGGAAATTGTTTTGTGTGTTTGTGTGTGTGTGTGGTTTGTGTTAGCATATAAGGGATTTATTATTTTTAAGAAATTAGTGAAAATTCCAAATTTCTCAATATTAATGTCTAATATAATAAATGTCAATAGATATAACAACACAAATGCATCCCAAAATTGAAAAACCTTGAGGACTGAGAGTATAGGGCAAAGAATTGTAACTGCCATGAATTGGGAGGATGAGAATAAAATCAATGAAGCATGAAAAAAATTTCATTCCATGTAACCCAATGGTACACAGTCCAAGTAAACAGTGTAATAGAAGAGGAGGGTGGGGAAGAGGTAGCAAGAATAATTGGAAGGAGAGGTGATATTCAAAATAATTTACTGATCTGCTTGTCAAGGGCACTGACCCATCTGATGGGCCCTAGTTTATTAGCAGGAGTTGGAAGGGCCCGTCAAGGGCTTGAGCAAGGCTTAAAAAAAAAACCTAGTTTTGAAAAGATAACAAAGATGGTGTGTGTGGTGGTGGGTGGGGGGAGCTTCCCATGCAAGAACATTATCTGGAGGGGAGAGTTGATGGAGAAAATGTGACAGCTAATGAAAAAATGGCCCTGAGTGAAGGGAAGGGAACCTACAGTAAAAGGGAATTGGACCAGTAGGATTGTTGTATATACAAACAGAGCAGGTGAACTCCTGAAATCCACTCCTATATGCTAGGGATGATACTCTTTTCATTCTGCCTTCTGGAAATTCTGCCAAATAAGTTTATGTGAATTACCAACATAAGCTTCTTTGAGCATCAGTTTCCTGAGTTATGAAAAGGATACTAAAGTCAGTATATTACAGTGATGCAGCCACATCAATGTTTATAGCAGCTCAATTCACATTAGGTAAACTATGGAACCAAACTAGATGTCTTTCAACAGATGAATGGATAAAAAAGATGTGGTGTGTGTGTGTGTGTGTGTGTGTGTGTGTGTGTGTAATGGAATATTACTCAGCTTTGAAGAAGAATGAAATGATGGCATTTACAGGTAAATGGATGGAGCTGGAGAATGTCATGCTAAGCAAAATAAGCCAATCCCAAAAAACTAAAAGCTGAATGATCTCTTTGATATGCGGATCCTAATTAACAATGTGGGGTGGGGGGATAGGGAAGAATAGAGTTACTTTAGATTAGGTAGAGGTGAGTGAAATGGGGGGATGGGGATGGGGATGGGAAGGATAATAGAATGAATCAGACATTATTACCCTATGTACATATATACATATGTACATACATACATATCCTGTATAGTATACAACCAGTGGGATTCTTTATCATGTATACCCAGAAAAATGGGAAACTGGGAAAAATGGGAAAAATGAGAAACTATATTCCATTATATATTGGATATATATAATATATCCATTATATATATTTGATACATATATATGATGTATCAAAGTGCATTCTACTGTCATGTATAACTAATTAAAACAAACTTAAAAATTAAAAGAATTTTAAAAAGTCCTTCAGATACTGATGTTTAAATGACTATTGATATCAAAAACACTTCAGAAAAACTCTGAAATGCTGAATGCACCCTGAATAAGATTTTTTTAAAATAAAAATGCCTTTTTTTAGGCAACAACTGTCACTCACAACTTTGTGAGAATTCAATTAATCAGATTCATTTTTCTCTAATGTTCCTAGTTGAGAACCAAACAGTAAAGGAATAGGAACTCTGAGGTCAGAGGAGGACATTGTAGGGAATGAGAGGCAATCTGGGGGCACGATACACTTCAGTGGCATGGAGAGCAGACAATGGTCATCCAAGGTCCCCAGTCCCAAGGGTGCAGAAGATGCCAAACACCAATGGTGGCAGCCCAGTTGGTAATGAAATAGAAGGCTCTCCAGTCAATGCCTGGCTTTGGCACTTGCTAGCTACATGATCTTGAACAAATTACTTAATGGTTCCTAAATCTTTGTTCCTTCATATGGAGATAAAAAAAAATAGTAACTACTTCTTTGGTCAGGGGCCTTGCTCTTGCCCCTTGGAAATTCCATGAAGAGGTCTGTCAGTTCCACTTGCATATCCCCAGTACCTAGAACAAAGCCTAGTGTACATAGGTGCTCACATCGTCTCACTGAGTTTTGCACACTGTGACATCTAGTGTGCAAGATCAACCTTACTTGAATGGTTTTATTAGATTTGCTTAAAATAACACATGAGCCATTAGAAGGTTATCTCAAAGCTCATAAAATAATTTTTTGACAGCATAACTTGTTGGGTCTCACTTGGAATCAGTAGAACAAATGTTCATTCATTGTCAGTGAGTTGGGAAATATGCTTAGCACTGATATGCCACAGTGTACAAAATGACATGGTCCCTGACCTCATAGAAACTAAGAGAAGGACTCAAGTAGGTGGAAAACCCAGAGAGAATGGTGTTATAGCATCCAGTGGAAAAGAACATTCCAAAAAGCAAGGAGTGTCATCAGTTGAGCACTGCTGAAAGATCAAATAAAAAAATCAGGATAGAAATGTACCCATCATTTTCAACAGCAAGGTCAGTCACTGCAACCTTAGCAAAGTCATTGAGTGGAACAGACATCTCTTTCTTTGGCATGGGTACATAATCAAACTATGAGGTTTTGATTAATGAGACATGCCCAGGAAAACCTTGTTCAATTTCCTACCGTACATTTCCTCATGTATACAAATAGAAACACAGAAACTTTTGGAACATAGTGTTGTGAGCTCAACATATTTAAACGTCTTCTGTCCTTGTTGCTCACAACCAAGCATGAATTAAATCCTCTAAATGATGAAGTATTGAAATAATTCTTGCAGACAGAAAGTATCTCCAGCCAAAAGGTCTGGTGGAGCA
The DNA here is from genome assembly GCA_020662805.1 of Glaucomys volans. Lineage (NCBI taxonomy): Eukaryota > Metazoa > Chordata > Mammalia > Rodentia > Sciuridae > Glaucomys > Glaucomys volans. The sequence continues at coordinate 93,569 of JAJEJO010003703.1, forward strand.
GAAATGCTGGTACTTAGGGAGGTGCCCATTCTAAAATCTCGTGCTAGAACCTAGTGCTTGAGATCTGGAGTCTTCAGGAGAGAAGGGGGGCGGGTCCCAGTGATGGCTGAGTGGGAACAATCAATTATCATTACCAGGCAGTGGGGCTTCTGTATTTGAAGTGACTCTGTTTGGAGGGGAAGGAAGCCATGATTTGATTGATTTTGTTTTAGTTTGTGCTTTGGTCCTGGTTTTAAGTATTAGGTGATGAAAAGAGTGAACACCAGAGTCTGCTTGCCCAGGCTTGAGTCCCTGGAAGGATGCTGAGGAGCTCTGTGACTTCAAGCTTTTTTAGACTTGTAACAGCTTCATCTCTCAAGGACCCACCTATGTGCCTGCCATAGACATGTCCTGTGTGACTACGACTACTTTCCCAGATAAGTTTCCATCCAAAAAATGCATTCTCCATCTCCTTCAGCCCTTCTCAAATTTTTAGACTCCTTGTTTTCTTTACTCCATCAATCTCCCTCTGTACACTTGGGAAATATCTCTTCTATAATCATTGAAATCAGAAGTGATAACTTTCTTCTAAATTACTTAATAGAAGGCCAAATATCTCTCTTATACAATTATTTCAAACTGCAGTTGAATTCGTTTTGCTGTTCTTTAATTTTTTGGCATTTATTAATTGCCTCTTCCAATAGATCCCATACTCCTTAATGGGAGAGAAAGATTCATGATTACTGATTCCACCTTAATACTATGCCCATTGTACGCTGCCAAAAAGTTAGTAAGAAGCTTGAAAAATTTTTACACATACAAATATTTTAAAAGGTATACTATACAAATGTATAAATGTAGAAATCACTTTTGCTGTTTAGTTTTGATGACAGTCCTTTTTTATGAGACGCTTGTCAAATGATGGGTATGTCTTGACTCTCAGACACCAAACTCATTCCCTCTATGATACAAAAGAGATACAAACTTTAACATTTTTTTTTATTTATTTTGATTCATTGTACACAAATGGGGTACAGCTGTTGTTTCTCTGGTTGTACACAAGTAGAGTCACACCATTTGTGTAATCATACATGTACATAGGGTAATGATGTTTGTCTCATTCTGTTATTATTCTTACCCCCTCCTGATCCCACTCCCCTTTATTTCCCTATGCAATACATCCTTCCTCCATTCTTGCCTCCCTCCCACCCTGCATTGTGTATCATCATCCACTTATCAGGGAAATCATTCAGCCTTGGTTTTTTGGGATTGGCTAATCTCACTCAGCATGATCATCTCCAACTCCATCCATTTACCTGCAAATGCCATAATTTTATTATTCTTTATGGCTGAGTAATATTCCATTGTGTATATATACCACAGTTTCTTTATCCATTCATCTATTGAAGGGCATCCATCTCATCCCAATTAGAATGTCTATTATCAAGAATACAAGTAACAATAGGTGTTGGCGAGGATGTGGGGGAAAGGTACACTCATACATTGCTGGTGGAATTGCAAATTAGTGCAGCCACTCTGGAAAGCGGTGTGGAGATCCCTTAGAAAACTTGGAATGGATCCACCATTTGACCCAGCTATCCCACTCCTTGGCCTATACCCAAAGGACTTAAAATCAGCATACTACAGTGATGCAGCCACATCAATGTTCATAGCTGCTCAATTCACAATAGCTAGATTATGGAACCAAACTTTAACATCTTTACAATAAAAAAAATCACATTCATCTAAAGGATATGGTTTTATCTGTTTGCTCTGCTTTTCATAGTCCACATCAATAGCTTGTTACATTGCTTCCACTCCTTAAACTTTCCTGCAGCTATATGTGGCCAATCACAGCAAAATGTGGCTGATATTGCTGTGATTGGCCACATATAGCTGCAGGAAAAGTTTAAGGAGTGGAAGCAATGTAACAAGCTATTGGTGTCTGGAAGGCAGAGTGAAGTCTAGTTAGTTGTTCTATTTTAATTCAGTTTCCACATAATAGAAACAGTTTGTTAAGATACCTGTGACTTACACTAACCATGGATAGATCCACTTTTTCTTAAATAGACACCTCTTTTTGTTGAAGACAAATACGTCTCGTCATAATTTGACTGCCTAATTTTAGCTCCAACTGGAGTTTGCTTAGCCACCAAGCTCCAAATCCAGGCCAGAAATAGGCAGGAGAGTGACGGTCATGTGTTTAACAAGATCCCAGGCTACAGGCCAACGCACATTGGAGCTAGGGTGGAATTTCTTGCCCTGTGAAAATGCAGTGCTAAATCTTCCTCTCCTTCTTCTCTCTTTCTCTAGACGTGGATCTCTCCTGTACAGTGAGCTGTCACCTGAAACTAACAAGGAGGATGTGTCTCCCAGCAATCTGAGCTACAGTTAAAAGTGCATGACCTACCAGCCTTGACATGCCAACTTGGACCATGATTTCTGGAATGGTTGGGAAAAATATTTTAATGTAGTTCATCTTGCTATACTATTTCATTAATAACTTCTAAAATTTCACAGGATACATCTTTAAAGTTCTTTGATACCCTCAGTGTATAATACATAGTACTTCTTTTTTTAACCACAGGAAATGAATTCCTTGTTCTTCTTTCACTCTTCCTCACCTTCTAATTTGAGAAGGTGTATATGTATGTGTATATGTGTGTGTGTGTATGTATGTGTGTGTGTGTGTACACAGACACACACACACACATACACACCTTCCCCCACTCACTTCTGTCTTTTCTTCTCCTGGTTATAATTACTAATAGAAGTATATTTGCTGAGAAAATTATCTATCAACTTGTAAACATATCATGTATTTTGTAGGTATCTAAATTTTGCTTTATGCTCATGTCTCCTCAATTTTATGAGATTTTCATATTCTGTCTCACAGACACTTTCTATGGATAGTCTATAGAGCCAAAAATAAAAATAGCACATTTACAAATTGTTTATTTTCTGTAACTAACTCCTTAGGAAATTTAAGAAAGAAATATATAAGAATGAAACTGTTTCAAAAATCAGAAAAGATAGAGAAGACCTGCAACCTCAAACAGGGTAGAATTCTTAGATATTGGTTACCTAGGGTTGCTCAAATCAAAGAATCAACATATAAGATCTTTTTAATATTTTAAGAAGTAATTAAAGTTCTGAATTCTAATGAAATACTTTATCCCAAGAAAACTCTCAAAATATGTTAATTATGTCTCACTCAGGGGATAGATGACCTTCACTTTGGATTTAGAGAACCAGACTTGGGTTCCTCTTTGTACATAAAGGGCTTTCACTTTAAGACCTCAGTGGTGGTAGAAATGGATTCGGCATGATCCTTCCTTCTTATTGGTTTCCTACTATGACCTAGACAACAAGGGTAGGGACAGAGTCTCTGAATCCAGACCTAACTCATGCTCATCTACTACGTACCCAGAAAAGAACATTTGCTGTACAGAATAATTAATTCAATGGACTTTCTAACTGAACCAATAATGTCAAGCCAAAGACTTATCTAATGATCTGAACTTTAGTAAAGTTCTAAGCATTGTGTTAAATATTTGATGGAAATATTTCACTGTCATCCTTATTGATGTAGAGATGGATCCTAAAAGCTTTTTTGGTGGCTCTGGGAGGGAAGGGCAGTAAATTCCACATTGCTTCTCCTCTGTGAACAACAAAGCACCTTGATGAGGAAAGCCCCTTCAATCACTATGTTTCCTCTGCTTCTGGGCCTTTGCTCTTGGTTCCCTTCTGCTCATGATACTGTGCTTTTCTCCCTTGTCCCATTTCAGCAGGCTAACTTCTACCTCTCCTTCTGGTCTCAGATTCTGTCATTCTCCAGGAATAGAGCAATAAGAGGACAGGAACACTCAGAGTCAACAGGATTAGCTAGAGACACACTGATCAGTGCCTCAGCCAAAGTAAACACTTTTTCTCAGTATTAAATTTCTCAACTGATTTTCTCAATATTTTGCATTTATTCTCAATATACATTCATGAAACTTCATTAAAATATGGAAATCGTGGCCCTAGGTACTGAGGAGTGACAGCTGTTACAGGAGTCCTATGTGTAATGAGATCAGATTCTTTCAAAACTTGTACAAATAGTTAATGATAGCACCGAATGGGCTATGATCAATGTATGGGTCAAGTGCTATAAGGATGCAGTATTTTTTATGTGTGGAGTTGAGTATGAAAGGGTAGGAAGGATTCTTATAGGTGGGGAGCCAGAAAGGGCATTCTAAGCAGAAGATGCAGCATAAGTAAAGGAATGTGAAAATGGAAGAAAGAAGTGTGTGTTATGTGTGGAGATGAGGAATAGTGCAGAAACTGGATAGGGCAGCTGTGAAATTTATAGGACCATGTACAAAATGAAAATGTGGGGCCCATACTTTGAAAAGTAGGGAGAAAACTTCAGCTGATCTATAAAGCTTTTTTCTTTTTAAAAACCAGAGATGGATTAATTGTGGTGTATGATTAGCAGCATAAACTGGCAACTTGCAAAAATGTATTTTTGGTGGCATGATTTTATGTAACACAGCAAATAATAATTTGTTAATATGATTCTTTGTTAATTATATAATTTTTCTGGTTTTTCTTTTTTTCCACATTTTTATTAGTACATTATAGTTGAACATAATGATGGCACTTATTGTTACACATTTGTATATGCACACAATATAACAATATAATTTGACCAATATCTCTCCCTAGCACTTGCCCCTTCCCTCTCCAGCATTTTAATTTATAAGGTTAAAAAAATGATGAAATTAGGAACTTAATTTTACAGCAACATAATTAAAAATAACATCAATTGTTCTTGGCAAATGCAAAATCACAAATAATTTTTGATAAATTTTAATTCTCAGAATGGTCTTTCCTATGATGCAAATTTGCTGGAATTTTTTTGCAGGGGGTACCAGGGATTGAACTCAGGGGCCCTCGACCACTGAGCCACATCCCTAGCCCTATTTTTTGTATTTTATTTAGAGACAGAGTCTCAATAAGTTGCTTAGCACCTCGCTTTTGCTGAGACTGACTTTGAACTCAAGATCCTCCTGCCTCAGCCTCCCTAGCCTCTGGGATTACAGGCGTGTGACACTGTTCCCAGCTTGCTGGAATTATTAAGGGTATTTTGCAGGTCATGCCAAGATTAGGATACTTTTCTGATAAATTATTAAACTATATAAATTTTAGTATATTCAGAGTTGATGATTCTTGTAAGATAACTTTTTAAAGACTTAATTCTTCATAAAAATCAATTTCACAAAAATCTGATTCTAATTTTAATTATAAATTTATACAATAACATTTTTATGCTCCCTCAGACATATTTAGAAACTCACAGAGGTTTACAAGAAACTGAAATCAGCTTCATGCTTTGCATATGACTCAGAATACCTGTGGATATATTCCATCTCTGTGTCTTCAATTATAAGGAAAAATTACTTTTAAAATTTTCTTCCTTATTTATGGTTCACATACAGTTTCAGATGAAAATAGCATTCTATTCTGTCAAGTGTGACCATTTTTAAATTTAATTTTTATTTCTAAATTGTGCATATTTACTTTACAATGCTGCAGTGGTTTTCAAAAACAGAAGTTCAAAAATTTCCAAAGAATTCTAATAACTCCCTGAAATACTTTAATATGATGTCCATGTGTACATTTTTCCTTTGCAATTATTTACTGGTAATGTTTACTGCCTGATCTCCACACTTCTGACCTTGCACTCAGACTGGAGAGTTCATATTTGTGCAGATGCACAAGGATTAGCTCCAAGGATTGGTCAGTAAGCCCACCTTTTCACCACAGTCCTCAACAGTAACCTTAAGCAAAGCTCCTCCATTCCCAAGGCTGTGGTCACTAGACCAGTGCTGCTGTTCTGCTTGTACTGCTACCATTGCCACTGCCAATCTGTACCTGGGGTTCCAGCCTTGGTCACCCCATTGCTCCCAGGGCTCCCAGAAGACCCAGACACATGTATCAGGAGACCAGGCCACCTACCCAGATGTTCACTGCCACAGATCTGAGCTCATATATGTATAGTTTGCTGCCTTGCATGCCTCCACCACTCACTCCCACACTCAATTATTTCTTGTGACATTGTTTATTAAAACAAGTTCAAATATGAAGTCGTTAAGAACTTCAAGAAGAAAAAAATATTTCAAGAAGTTCATAGCATAGCATTAAACCAAGAGTAGGGTCCCTTCAAGAGCAGTGGCTCTGTGGATTTTTACTTTGCAATGTTTCAACATCTGTTTCAAAACCAGAAATTCCAGACCCTGAAGAATTCTAATAATTCCTGCATATGTTTTAATGCAGCACCCATGCGTACATTTTCACTTTGTTATAACTTATGCACAACTGCTTCAACATTAAGCTAGCTTTGGGAATGGGGAATGCATGGAGGAAAGAGTCTTTAAAGTAGTCTGAGGAGAGGTTTTAAAGTTCTTTGAATGTCTTAAGAAAGAGTTCATGATATCCTTTACATAGAAAATATTTTGAAGTAGGGAAGGGATTTTAATTCCATATTATAGAAAATTCACTCTGGTGTCTATCAATCAGGTAGAATGACTAGCAGATACATAAACCAATAGACTAGAAAAGTGATTTTGAAGGACTGGCCTTAGGGGAAGTAACTAATTCAAGAAATAACCATGGTATGTTGTATACAACTGTATGATGGTGGTGATTTTATTTACATTATTATTATTATTATTATTATTATTATTATTATTATTATTATTGATACTAGGGAGTAAATCCAGGAGTGCTTAATCACTGAGCAACACATCCCAGCTCTTTTTTTTTTTCTTTTTTTTTGGTATTTTATTTAGAGAAAGGGTCTCACTGAGTAACTTAGGGCATCACTAAATTACTGAGGCTGGCTTTGAACTCATGATCCTCATGCCTCAGCCTCCCGAGTGGCTGGGATTACAGGTGTGCACCACACCCAGTGTGAACTTTAAAATCTTTTTTCTAATCCCCAAACCTCTAAGGTGGATGTTCTCCTCATGTTGCAACTGAGGCACCTGCAAGCCTTGGGATCTGGTCACAAAGGAGGTAGAACAGAGCCAGTCAAAAGCCCTGAGTTCACCCACTGCATGCCACACTCGGCTCAAGGAGGACACCTCAGAATGTGGTGACAGATCTGTGAAAAGCTTAAGGGGAGGAAAGAGTCTAAGATTTGGTGCAGCACGTTCTCCTTCCCATCCTACACCCTCCAAAGCTTTCAGGCTTATCCATATTTATTATGTTTGTGTTTATAAGATGAATAAGTTCAGAGATCGAATTAATGCACAGCATGGTGACAGTATTAACAATGCGATAATGTATACTGGAGATATGCTAAGATGGACCTCAAGTGTTCTCACCACACACCAAGACGGAGAAAATGGTAACTATGCGAGGTGATGGATATGTTAATTAAATTGATTTGGGTGATCTTGTCATAATGTATTTGAATGTCAAAACAAGTAGTACTCCTTAAATACATACAGCTTTTGCTACACTGAGATTTCATCTCATGCCAGTCAGCATGACCATCATCAAGAATACAAATAATAATAAATGCTGGAGAGGATGTGAACAAAAAGGAACACTTTTACACTGTTGGTGGGATTGTAATTAGTACAACCACTATGGAAATCAGTATGGAGTTTCCTCAAAACGCACAGAACCACCATATGACTCCCTGTACTACTCTCCAGTATTTATCCTGAAGAATTAAAGTCATCAACTACAGTGATACATGCATATCCATGTTTTTAGCAGCACAATTCACACTAGCCAAACTATGGAACCAGCCTAGGTACAGAAGAATGGATATCTTTATGTGGTATATATACACAATGGAGTTTTATTCATCTATTAAGAAAAATGAAATTATGGCATTTGCAGGAAAATGGGTAGAACAAGAAACCATTATGTTAAAAGAAATAAGTCAAACTCAGATGATTAAGGGTGGAAGTTTTCTCTCATATGTGGAACTTAGACAGGAAAAGAAAAGAAAGATGGAGGTAGATTTTATGAAAATCCCCCAAGGAGGGGGAGGTAGGTAGGGAGGGGAAAAGTGCTAGGGAGTGACACTGGCCAAATTATATTGTTATATTATGTATTGTGCACATGTGCAAAAACAACCAATCCCATTAGTATGTACAACTATAATGTACCAATTTTAAAAAGTGGAAAAAAGATTAAAAAAAATACATATATATTCAGTTTTTGTTAATTATACCTCAACACAAATGAAAAAGGCTAAGAAAGACACCCAAACTCTGAAAGGGGAGACACCACTGCAGTAAACTCTTGTTAAGTCCTATGAATATGGTTGGTATTCTATAAATATTCTATTCCTTATTATCACTCTAGTCAAGATCTCAATCTCACAGTGTTCAAGCTGATTTGATTTGGTTTAGTTTTTTGTTATTTTATCCCAAGCTACACCATCTACCCTCCCTCTCTCAACTTCGATATTGTAAATTTGCTTAAAAGCCCTTGGAAAGTATGTGTATTTTCTAAGCTGTGGAGATACTGCCCTCATTCAGTTCAAGAATCATCCATGGGGAGGCATAGTTGAGAGAAATGAAAGATAAGGATGTAAATGAGTGAGGTGATTAGCACCCAGGCAGCATCCAATAAATGTCAACAGCCCATCAGCCACAAGAGAAAGATTTCTAAAGGCTCTTCAGTTACCTACCACAGAGAAGTTGAGAATCCTTCCACCATGAACATCCCTAGGCTGCACATAGGGACGTGGAGTCCCAGCCTCTCTTCTGAAAATCACTATGCATTCATAATTCAACAAAAACGTATTGAGTGTCTATTATGACAAAACATCATGCTTGGTGTTTTAAAAATCTGATCTTTCCTATCTGGTTAACCATTATGGTCTTGGAAATTGATCCTGTTGGAATATATGATCCTGTTAGAATATAATTTATTTGGTCACAGATGTAAAAACTTGGAAAATCTATTGAATCTTTTAATGATGTCTTGGGGTTTCCTTATGCAATGACATTCAGTTATTATCAATTTAATAATGTCAGAAATTATTTTAGAATAGAAAGTTCAATTTCCATTTCCATCATACTAATCCTTGTGATATTCTTTTTAAAGAAATTAATATTGACCAATTCGCCATTTTTCAAGATTAAAATAAAATTCAACTATACATTCATGTCATGTAATGGAAACTTATTGGTGGGGGAGAGCACTCACATTTACCTTGTAGTACACACGGAGAAGCCCTTTCACAAACATATTCTCATTTACATTCACAATAACTGGTGTTGCTTCCATTTTACAAATAAGGAAATTGAAAGTCAGAGAAGCAAAGCAATTGACCACATATCACAACACTTATAAAGTAAAGCCAGAATTTAATTTTTCTTCTACTTGATTTCAAGTAACTTCCACATATCAAAGTCAGATTTTGCATCAGGTCACTTGATTTAATAGAACAAAAAGCTGGCACATAAGGACAAACCTGCCCCAAACCAAACATGTGGACTAAACAGCTTTAATACTATCTATATCCTTGTGACTTCCTCCTGTCCTGCAAAGTTAATCATTCTTCTGTAAATAATAAACTCAATAAATGTTTGCATCCTGAGATTTGAGTAAAATTAAAGTCATAAAACATAACTATCATTTTCCTAAGAGGTCATCAAGGTACATCAGCTTCAATAATAAGCTGGAAAATCATTGCTTCCCCTACTCATAATCCATGCAAACTGAGAAATACCGTGAATGAGCTTGGGTTAGACAGTTGGCCACAGTTGTGCCCTGTATACTCTGCTTAGCAACAACGGTCTGGTCTTCCAATGATGAAAGAGCCCTGGGAGCTGGGTACTGACCCTGTGGAATGTGTGGAGCGCTGAGTGTGCAGGGTGCTGGAAGGCAGGGATTAAAGGAGGGCTGGCAAGCGTGGGCTGGACAAAGTAGGCAGTATTGAAAGATATGTGTGTGTCCTGTGCAGGAAAGAGAGTTGGGCCACGCAGAAGAATCTGAAGGATGAAGCAGAGGCAAAGGATACCTAGTTGATTTTTTGAAAGGAAGATTCAAGATTGTGGGAAATATCTGATCCCTTAAACCGTGCATCTAGGTGCACACCTTCTGTTCACCTCTTCCAACTCCTCGTTTCTCACCAAACCCTGTGAAATTTCTGCAGAGGTAGTATTCTTGCATACTGGATTCCACATCTTTTTGTGTCATAATTATTCCTTCTGATGAATTGCTACCCTGAAGAGCAGCAGTCATCATCCCTCCTACTCTGCTCCCCTCCTCTCTTTCCTCCCCTCATCTCTCAGATGTTTCCCTCAGTTTTTCAGATACAGTGGACAGCACCAGGACTCCAGCAGGGCTTGAGATGTGACTACTATGGCTGCAGTGGATAGAAGAGTCATACAGATCATCGATGTGTGACTAAGGTCATTTCTTATATTAGAGATAAAGCTGCCAATTTGAATACCATGTGACCTGTTATGCATCAACCAGAACTGGGATGCCTACTCTATGATTTCCAGTCTTCTTTCTATAAAGTGGAATGAGGAGTTAAGAACCACTTACAAAACAACTATGTGAACAATTGTTCTGTATTGTTTTCATTTTCTTCCCATCTTTTAATACTGTCTTCCCAAACCTGATCAAAATTTTTAGTGACTTGGCTTTAACAAAGCATTTTTTCCTATTTTTTATTGGGGCATTGTAGTTGTACATATTGATGGTATTTGTTGTTATATATTTGTACAGGCACACGATATAACAATATAATTTGGCCAATATCATGCCCCAGCACTTCACCACTCCATCCCCACCTCCCATCCCTTGGTCCCTTCCTCCACTTATCTCCCTTTGATTTTCATGGGTTCCACCCTCACTTTACTTTGCCTTCCCACCTCCATCTTCTGCAATATGAGAGAAAACATATGCCCCTTGACCTTCTAAGTTTGACTTATTTCACCTAACATAATGGTTTCTAGTTCCATCCATTTTCCTACAAATGACATAATTTAATAAAGCATTTTTGAAACATTCAACGTACTTTTGAGAAAAAAACCCTCTTATCTCACACATTTGTTTACTTAAAAGTTAATTAACTTTTAGCCGGGCGTGGTGGCGCACGCCTGTAATCTAAGCGACTTGGGAGGCTGAGTCAGGAGGATGGTGAGTTCAAAGCCAGCCTCAGCAACTTAGCGAGGCCCTAAGCAACTCAGTGGGACCCTGTCTCTAAATAAAATACAAAATAGGGCTGGGGATGTGGCTCAATGGCCGAGTGTCCCTGGGTTCAATCTCCGGTTCCAAAAAAAAAAAAAAAAAAAAGTTAATTAACTTTTACAAACAGAATGTACTTTGTAACATAGATAATAATTATGTTAGTCTACTAAGGCTGCCATAATGAAATATCACAGACTAGGTGGCTTAAACAACAGAAATTTTCTCAAGAGTCCTGCCATTACAAAAGGGCTTAGCAGAAGGTGTTCATCCTTTTTTGTCCTTCTATCATGTGAGGGCACAGCATTCCTCCCCTCTGGAGACCCCACTATTCAAAGTGCCATCTTGCAAGCAAAGAGGGGATCCTCACCAGACAACAAACTTGCCAATGCCTTGATGTTGGCTTTCCAGACTCCAGAACTGTGGGGAAAAAATTACTATTCTTAATAAATTACCAAGTTAAGTTATTTTGATCAGAGCAACACAAACAGATTAAGGTAACTCCTCTGGGAAGAGGACCCTTAAATCCAGAGTTCAGAATTGTGGAGACAGGAAATACAAGCTCCACAACTGGGTCCCTAGGACTGATGCTAAGAAAACTCACTCCTATTTCCATCATCCATATAGTTTACCTACTGGGGACAATGCACCAGAAAATATCCAGCTATTGAGGATATATACCTAGTTCTTGGAAATGGTGCAGATACAAGGTATTCTCTCTAAGCTAGCAACTTCTGGTGCAATTCATGATAAGTCCAGTGCATCCCTATTTACTGTCCTTCCTCTGTTGAAGAATGAATCTCTAGGGCCCCTGAGATATTATGAGGGATTCTAAGGGGTAATATTGACTGACATCCTGTGAGGCAGAAAATCAAACTCACATGCAAAATATGAGCTGATTCCAAACAAGATGAATTTCTTCTTCTTCCAGTGAAAAGTGGTTCAAACACAATCACTGACACTAGTGTTCAACTGTTTTGCTTAAAGATTATCATCCTGTTTAGGACCCAGTATTATTCTCTGTTGTAGTTCTCTGTCTTAATAGTTTAAACATTCAGTAATAGCAATCGGGAGGTCAGTCTTGGCAAGAGAACCCATGTTATTGGGCCTATGCATAAGCCTACATTCTTGTCTCCATAGCAAATTCATCCATGGCTGGTTTAACTAGTGATAGAGACTGGTTAGTGTCAACAGAGTCTTCTGCTTGCTTGATGACTTAGGAACTTTTCTGGGATAGATGTTCTCTGGAGGGCAATTAATATGTGATCTAAAGATCTTCATAGTTCATGCCTACTTCTACAGGCCCACCCACTTGACTGTTCTCCAAATATTTTGCCTCTAATTTTCCAATCTTTCTCCTTTCAGGCTTTTCATCTATGTGGCTAACTTACTCCTCACTGACCATGAGTTTGTATATATTCTAACCTTTGGAATTACAGAAGAGCCCTTGAAAGATAAGAGCTCACAGCATATGAGAAATTGGCTTCTGAAGGTCCTTAATTTGGTTCCCACCCTTTGGATCTATGTAGTATATCCTATCCCCCCTCCCACCCTCAAAACAGAAAAGTAATCATAGTTATTCTCCAAAAATTAGGAATTCAGATCCATATAGTTTGAATGAATAAACAATATTGGGATTTGGAGTAAATTACAGCATCAAAGGACCACTAGATCTCTATTCCAGGCTCATCTGCCTCTATGAACTTACTGTAACAGGAACACCAATTCCACAAAATCATCAGATTTAAATGACTGCTTCTGTATGCATAAGATAAAACTCATTTTACTCAGACTACAATGTCTAGTCTCCAGCACATAAGAGGATGTGCAAGATTTCTTCTTCATTCCTTCCTCTATTTTTCAGATCTTCAAGGTAAATCTTCTATCTCATCCTAAATTCTAACGCTTGTTTCGTCTGTACTGGTTCTTGCCTTCAAAATGCTCTATCCCCATTTTAAAGCATAAAAGTCCTCACCATGGCACTGCTTCTCTGACCTGTATGTTGTACCCAGAGCAAGGTAGGCCAACATCCTCCAACACAACTCCTTCAACCTGCCTCAGCTCAGGCCATTCCAAAAAGCCTCTGCTACCTCATTCTCACTAACCTTTATTCTAACTGCATGCTCTAGTCTACATCACAGACTTATGCTAAACTTCATACACTCCCATGGTTTTCTTGTTCTGTACCTTTGGGGCTTAAGATACCCTCCTGTACTACTTTGTATAAACTCCAAATATGAGATGAAGCCCTGTTCCCATGCCTCCATTGACTTTCGCACTCAGGCTGATTATATACATATTTAATAATACAGTTGTACAGAGAATGCGAACAGCACTTTTCTTTGTATTTTACAAAGAGGCTAGAAACACACAGACTTTCTATTAATATTCATACCCATAGCATATCCATGTCTAACCCCCAAATAAATGCATTACAATTTGTTTAGAATTTAAAGATTTAATAGCAAAAATCAGGAGAGGAAAAAGAGTATTTAAGTCTATTTTCCATAACTGGATGAAAAATAAGTTATAGATATAGTAAATGTAACTTAATAGGATTTCATACACCCAGAAGAAGGTGATGCCCATCTGGAAGGGTAATTACTATGTCCAAATAATTGCCTATTTGGAGCTTCTGTGACTGCAAGGTCATAGAATCATCAGTTCCTTTTCTGCCAGACATGGTGCTACTAACTTCATAGCCAGGTTTTTTAGGTTCCATAAAAACAATTGAAAAATTAAAGTGTGTTCCCTTCCTTCTAGCTTCTGGGAAGGCTTCTTTTACTAAACCAATCAATTCTTTCAAAGTTGCATCCATCCAAGTGTAAATCTGCAGCTTGCTGGAAGGTACATTTCTGCAGGAGAACTCATCCATTCAGTGGTGGCGTCCCTTATTGTGGTAAAGATCTGCAATGCAGTGGGCATATCTTCTCATGGTCAATTGGCTTCTCTGACTTGGCTCTCTCTTAATTTCCTCCTGGGTAACAAGCAATTCATCCACCATCTTCCTCCTTCTGCCTGTGAGACACTTACCCTGACCTCTGACTCCCTGCAGTGAGCACGAGCATCAAGTCCCACACAGACATTTAATATCCCACTCAATCTCTACCAGTTCTTAGCAGCACATCAGAAGTTATTTTCAAAAGATGAATAATTCTCCACTGTCAATGGTCTGGTCTTATCCCAGAATGCTATGGGTGTAGGTTGTGATTCTCCTACTGAGGTTTGCCATAAATAGCACATGGTGTCTGGCTTGGTCCATCTTGTGCTTTATAACAGAATACCACAGGCTAGGTAATCCACAAACAGTAAGTATTTATTCTCACAATTTGGCAGCTGGGAAGTACAAGATCAAGATGTCAATAGATTAAAGCTTCTCTGCTTCCAAGATGGCACTTTGAATGCTGCGTCCTCCAGAGGGGAGGAACACTCTGTCCCCCCATGGCAAAATAGCAGGAGAGAGGGAGAATCCACCCCCACAAGACATTTTTAGAGCAGCATCAATCCATTCATGAAAGCAGAGATATTATGACCTGTTTTAGTCAGCTTTTCACTGCTATGACTAAAAGATCTGATCAGAACAATTGTAGGGGAGGAAAAGTTTATTTAGGGGCTCACAATTTCAAAGATCTCAATCCACAGACAGCAGACTCCATTCCTTAGGATGCAAAGTGAGGCTGAACATCATGGAGGAAGAGTTGTGGCAGAGGGAAGCAGCTCACTTGATGATCAGAAAGCAAAGAGAGACTCCACTCTCCAGCTACAAAATATATACCCCACAGTCATGCCCTCAATGAACCACTTCCTCCAGTTACACCCCACCTGCATCCAGTTACCACTCAGTTAAACTCATCAGGGATGAATTGGCTGATTAGGTTAAGACTATAACCCAATCACTTCTCCTCCAAACCTTCTTATACTGTTTCACACATGAGCTTTTGGGGGATACCTCACATCCAAACCATAACATGACCTAAACACCTCCCAGTAGGCTCCACCTGCCAACTCTTGCACTGGGGACTAAGATTCCAACATAAGAAATTTGGAGGACACATTCAAACCATACCTGCATCTTTTCTTACTGCATATACATTGAATAATCTAGAGTCTGCAAAATCCTATGACCCAAGAAGCAGAGCTTCTTACAGTACAGTCTGGACCTGGTGAAAATGCTTTTTTGCTCTGGGCCCCATTCAAATTGGTCAGCTTTTTGTGTTACCAGTATATGATTCAGAGCAGTATTCTCAAGTATGTAGCATGCCACCTCGAGAACCTATAAGGCATTCAAGACATTGCCATTCCCTTTTAAAGGTGGAAAATATAAAACAATAATTTTTCCATTATCTTCGAAGGACTGCCCCAGCATGCCCCCAATCTGGACTCCTAAAAAGTTCAATAATATGGTATGCCCCTAAGTCTTCATGGTATTTATTGCCACTCACCCTCTTTGGTAAACATTTCATATTAAGGCTGTCAATATATTGATAATGATAGGCTACAGGGCCTAAATTAACCAGATATCACTAATGTTGTGGACCAGTATGATGCTCTGTGGATTTTGTAGATGGTCAAATGTTACAACAGAGAATAGAGAGTTAATTAACACAGTTTGTGGAGCTAGACCATAAATTTATACTGTTGTCCTTCCTTATCCTAGGGATGAAAAAGTTAAAACTCACCAAATCAATGACCACATTCCATGTTCCTGAGGATGATTATATGCTTTAGCAAAGGCATCACAGCTGTAATCAGGGCCACTAAATGGTGAAATTTCAGGTAATTGACCATTATCTTTCATGATATACCTTATCTTTGTAGAAACCAGGCTAATGAATTAATGAGTATATAATGGGTACCACAATTCTTTGACCTTTGAAAGGTTTCTCTTGCTTTTAATTTACTATCTAATCTAGAAGCTTCTACTTAGGCTGTTTTGCTATGATAGAGTTACCACTCAAAGGTCAAGGAGAAATTTCACAATTGTATATGCATCCCAATTGTGTATCATGGAATTATGATCATTATTTGACCTCCACTCTAATAGGGGATCCATGATGATACTTCTAGACCTTTCATATCAATATCACCTTGGAACCTCTGTCCAAAAGGTACACATGTCCCTTTCTTCAGTATACAGATACATGAATAAATGGCTATAGATTCCTTTGAGGGAATACTGAGAAATCACTAGCTGTAATACTGTAGTCTTTCTCCTGAAAGCCTGACCTTTCCTTCAATCTAATGAACCCCAGCCTGAAATCTGACTCATGGCCAGAAGATGGGCACGGAATCAAGATTGCTTTATTGGAGCAGCTTCTCCACCTCCCAATAATTCATTTTTGATTTATTGTTGTTGCATATTGAGTAACACTTTTGGTGACTGCCCAAATATCTTACTGTAAGGAACATGGTGTTTTTATTAACCTCCTCTATAGCTTTCTGCAGGTCAACTCCCTCTAGTTGCAAGTCTGAACTTGTTCATTACAAAAACTGCATGCATCTTGTTTCTGATGGTTAAATGCTACTCTGTGGCCTCTAACATTTTGGAATTTTATCATCTCCATTGCTATCAATGAGTATTGTACTAATATAGCATCTTCTATTATTCATTTTGCTTTACAAAGGAAAGCCATATTTGAGTTGTCTTTGATGCTAGCAATCCTCTCACCACTGGATGCCTTACAGCTTTGGTGGCATTCTGCATCCAAGATTCGGTAATAAAGGAGTGTACAGAACACAGTTCCCACTCCAAAAATTTGGACAACTCTGAAGGGCTTATTTTGTGGTGCTCTGAAGGAGTCCATGCATGCAGTCTGCACACTTTCATCCTGAATGTCAAAACAAAAGTGGATTTACTCTGGAGAACTAATTCCCACTTAAAACCCTAAATTTTCACAAGTAGAGTCTTTAAATTCTTTGAAGAACAGCCTTCTGCTTTCAGCTGGTTCAAGAGAGAGGTAGATACTGTCTCTACTAGTCAATATCTATGTGTAACATAGTCCTAAATACTTTAAAAGATTTGTTTACTTACTACTGAACTATCCTATGTGGAAGCTTTGCCAATTTATTTCCCCCATTTTATCACACTCTTGAAAGCTCAAAGTGTTATTGTTTTTAAAAATATTTTCCAGTTTTGTTAGCAAAAATATTGTTCTCATTGAAATTTGCATCATAAGTTTTTTGTGTATTTCATATATTTATGAGGTCATAGTTTTTAAACCTAAAGGAAAACTAGGGCAAGAAGCCAAGCTCTGAAAATCACAGCACTTCATTTTTCTATTCACCTTTACATTCCAGAGAGGTCATTGCTAAAAGGAAAAAAAATAAAAAATTTTGTTGCTCTGACATTTTAAAAATATTCACTCAGCCTGTTTATAGTCATTAAAGGGTTAATTTTTTTCATGAGGTTTAATTTTTAATAATTTGTTTCTTATTTGAAATTTTCAACATTAAATATATATTTAGGCAGCACTATGAGCTATGCCAATTTGCCAAAATAACATACCGACCCTAATCCATGTAATTAGATAATGTTAAGAAATTACTATGCAATGACACTGTAAATATACATAATGTTTCTGAATCTGAAAGTTTTTGACCTAACAAAAGACTGACATATCCATGTATTCCATCATGACATTGCAGGGCTTTCTCTGGCAAACCTCAGTAATGATTTCCTCACTTTCAGTCAGCAGTCAGCCTATGTTGCCCACAGATAAGCCCTGCACTCTTCCCATTGGCTAGGGAAAGAGTGATGGATGGTAGCAGCTGCCACCCTTAGTCAGTCCCAGGCTCCACCTTCAGCTTAAAAAGATCTTTGACTGCAATGCATCAGACACCACTCAGCTGTTCAGTAGAGCCTACATCCAGTGCTGGCATCTTGTACACATGAACTGAATGTAGTAGTGTCTCGTTCATACAAGAACAGGTCCAGCCCTATCCCCTCCTACACCCAATTATGTCTACAGCTCAAACTTGGTCCCAGAACTGGGAAATTATAGATTTGTGCACAAATCAGTGATTAGGAGGCCTACCTTAGTTCCTGAATGAAACTCTTTTACAGGGTAAAAAAAGGTAAAAAGGAAAGGGTTTGACTAGGCATCTTGGAGCGAGGAAAATACCACGACTATTATTGTACAAACTGGGACTTACAAAACTTGCCAGGCATGCCTTAGGATCACTGCATTTATTAAGCCTGTGAAATGGAGTACAGGCAGTAAGAAGGAAGTGAATAGGTAGAAGTCACCATCCCACTGGTGTGAGACTCATTCAGAGATTCTGGAATGAGGAGATCAGTGAATTTTAAATAACTGCCTCTCTCAGAGTGCAGTGTTTGTGGAGCATACTTAACCTCAAGTTTTGAGATGGTAACTTTGCATATACTAGTATTCAATATACAGAATTAAGTGGCTACTATCTTCTGAGAGCTCCAATACTCCTGGATTTGGAACCCATATTGATTCTAGGGCTTCTCTACTGAGCAGCTGACTGGCCTCTGAGTATCAATAATCTCTAGAGACACAGCAATGGAGCTGGGCTGACAGCAGCATCTGCTGCTCGTCCATCATCTCTTCTGGCCAATAGAAACAGGCCATGACCAATGTGGCCTGGGAAGGCCCTCACACTCTCTTCAGTGACTGTGCCAGATGAAGAAGCCATTACTATTCAGGGCTGGAAAATAAACCAAGGATGTCTGGGGGGAATAAAAGAATGAGAGAACAGGATACAGTCAGCCAGTTGGTCACCGAGGCACATTACATCCTCTGGGCACTCTTTCCAGATGCCTTGCATTTTTCAATGTGCAGCCACTTTCCCCATCCCTTCACTGGGAGAGTTCAAGGTTTCAACATCCTTGCACAACACAGTCTTTGAGAGAGTAATAGGGATGTCCCAAGAGAGAGAAAGCAATGTGGCAGTCCAGGAAGAGATTCATATTTTCCTCATTATCTTGAAATTAATTTAGGATGCTGAGGGAGGAGCCACAAAAGGTCATTTAGAGAAAGTGAGAAATGATGTCATCATTCAATGCTTCTTCAACCACTCTCAGCACTACCACAATTCTCATTAGATGAGATGCCTCAGATGTATAGGCATCTTTCAGGGTTGGGCCTCATCTCTATTTTCATCTCTTGTTTTCAAAACTCTTATGGTTTTTAAGTGAAAATAATACTAATAAAATCTTCTGGACCATGCATAGCATTTTCAAATGTTTTCCGCTTCACACAATTTTATCTGAAACACTGGGAAATAAGAATAATATGCTGTCATTTCCATTTTGAGATGAAAATGTGGAAAGTCAAAAGAGCTATGATCAGTCCCAGGTAGCAGAGCAAAGACCCAAGGTAGAACTTGACACCAGATGTTGTTTCCAAGTCCAAGACTCCTTCCATACCCATGGCTTACGTTACATTAGCCCTGTCTACATTCAAATAACACCAGTCAGTCATGATCCAGAAGGAGGGTCGATTTGAAACATATGGGACCTGGGAAGTGTGGGGGTATTTTGTCATGTGTCACTTCCATGAAGGAAGTCAAATCCATGCCCTCAGTATGTATATACATGTATAAAAAATCTTAATCTTTCTACTTAGCACATCAAAGACCTGAAGTCTCTCCATAATCTCAGTCCATTTGTGAAGAACATTCCCTCTCATTTCAGATCTAGTGTCCTTTTCTCAAATCTATCCGAACTGAAAGGTGACAAGTAAGTCAGTTGATTGATGCTGAGAAGATAAGCAAAATAGAATTCGTGCTTGTGTGTGTGTGTGTGTGTGTGTGTATGACAGAGGGAGAAAGAGGGAGAGAGGGAGAGAGAGAGAGTTTTTAAAAAAATGTAACTCATTTTACTAGCCCATGGAAAACAATTATTAACATTTAAGAGTTTAATTCATGCAGAAAAATATCTTTACAGATGGCAGAGTATGCACAGAACATAAAGTAATCTGTCCTCAAATTATTGAAAACTCCCAGTAAAAGTCATGTTTTTAGTTTTCCTCCCTCAGGATTCATCCTCATAAATATCCTTTTCCTCTTTTCAGGAAGAAAATGGAATATGTAATTCTAAAACTTTTTCCCACCACCTTAAAAATGTAAGAAAAAAAGCACTCCATTGTTAGCTTAAATTAAATATAGCAAAACAGCATGACTAACCAGCATCTCATTATTTTGAGGACAGTCTTTTTGGTCTTTTGACTTTCCACACCAATTATGAGATTTTGATTAGACATGAAACTTGGACGAACTTTTGCAGGCCCTCAAAGTACCTCTTAGCAAACAAACCATAAAGTATGTGACAAACCACAAAAATAATCCACAAATCACACCAGTTAAGAAGGGAGAATAGCAATTTTCAATCGTTTTCAGATAAGGGTCAGAAAGATTAGGGATCTGGGACAGTTAAGGATATATGAAAAAGGAAATTTCACTAGGTGCTGATTATTCTCTCCAGCAGATGAAGACTGAACTTTGGCTGTTTTCATAACTTGATCCCAGAACAGACTTTTCTCTCAACCTCAAATACATTTTCTTCTCAAGTTTCAGAAACTAAAATAAAAGAGAAGAAAGAGTAAGGAGAAAAATAAAGATAAATATAAAATCATAGCCCTGAAGTTGGTGGTCAATTGCTGTGAGCGCAAAATATATTGAAAAAAAAATGTATTGAACAAATTGCATCATTTATTTTCTTTAAAAGGAGCAAATAGGAGGTTATTATTCTAATTTATTCTTTTAAGTATAATCAAATGTTGTCATCATGGTGTTTGTTTGCTGTTGTTTGTGTATGGTGCTAGGGATAAAACCCAAAGCCTCATGTTTGTAAACTCTACCTCTGAGCTTCACCCTCAGGCCCATGTTTGATTTTTGAATAGCCTAAGGGAGAGTTCTTGAATAATGTCTGATCAATATCATCCAAATTGCTCTTCCTAAAACAGAGAGAGAGAGAGAATTCTAACATTCAATGTACATTTAATACAAGTCACATTGGGACTATAAAATTAACAAAGCAATCCACAATGCCAACTCCTATAGTACATAGAGCAACGGTTCTCAAAATGTATCATGCCTGAGAATCACCTAGAGGACTTGTGAGAATGGGTTATTGGGTCCCACCTTATGATTCTACAAGTCTGGTGTGGGGCCTACGAATTTACATTCCCAGAACGTTGATTCTGGTGATCAGGGGACCACTTTTTAAGAATCACTACTGTAGAATATTTAAAATAATAACAAATAATAAAGGGCCCTTAGCTTGGACTCTTGGCTTATTAAGTTATTAATAAGCCAAAAAAGATTTAGAATGGAGAGTACATTTGCTCTATAAGTATTTAAGAGCCCGTTATGGGCTAGTAACTGTTCTAGATACTAGAGATACAATGGTGAGCAAAACAGGCCGGGTCCCTGTCCTTCTGGGGCATAAGTTCTAG
>JAJEJO010003703.1:115282-280422 GCA_020662805.1 Glaucomys volans
CAGCAGAATAACAAAGTTCAAGGTGTCTTACTATCACTGTGATCTGTCTTACATCAGCCTTCAAGATCAACTTTCTGCACTGAAGCTGTTTTTGACAGGAAACATTTAGGTTCTTCATTGAAAGAACTCAAGACATCACCTGCACACACTAAACAGCACACATGCAATTTCTATAACTGAAAAAGGAGCCAAATCAATAAATAGCCAAGCAATGGAGTTGACAAAGGAATTAAATGTCAGTATGTAATATTGGTGTATTGTATTAAAAGAATAATATTACATGAACGTTATTTGGACAAATATAAAAACTATCAGTATAATATGTACAGAAGACAATGGGAAAGTTCTGGATTTAATAGAAAAGATTTCAAAATGCAATGCTAGAAGACCTGAACACTTAAGATAGATGAAAAATGAAATAAGTGAAGTAAATGATTACAGTCTAGTGTGGCAAATTCAAAGTAGGATTACTTATTTAATGAGTAATAAAGGGAGGCAGAGAGAGAAAGGAAAATTCCTAGGGAATGAGATTAATCAAATTATGTGCATGTACAGATAAATCATTATGACTCCCACTGTTATTATAATTATAATACATCAATAAAAAATCAACTGAGAAAAGAAATATTTATGACCCTTATCCAATTCAAAAAAAAAAGAAGAAGAAAATACATAAAGCAAAATTTGACCATAGGGGGAAAATGACTGCTTCCTTATTACAGTTTTCTTTACTTAAAAGCATGATTTGTAGTGAAAAATTTATATGTGCTCAGGATAAAAAATCAAATGCTCCTGATCTGCATTCTTACTCCTCATAGGAAGTTACTATGAACATTTTCTGTGTTTATAAAGCAGTTATTAAGTGTATATATCTCTCATTTTCACTTTTCATGCTCTAACCTTTTTGCTATAATGAAAACTGTGAGTTTATCATATTAAAATCTGCCATAAAAACAAAAAATAAAATGAAGTTACCTTATATGTGATTTGAAAAAGCAAGTTTACTTTGCTCAGTTAGATTATGCCAAGGATAACAGCCCTGTGGGAAAATTGGCATTGACTTCATGGAGAAGAAACCAAGAATATCACAATTGGTATTTTATTGGTTTTTCTTATACAAAGAATTAAATGATAGCTTTCAATTTTAGACAGTAGCTTAAAAAGTCTTAGAGGAAAGGTCTAAGATAATGACACTGATGTTGCTGGCAAAGAATAAGGTGGATGAGCTGAATTTTAGCTGAAAATCTGAAAGCATTCTTTCTGCCAAGTACAATGCATACTTTGAATTTGTTACTAGGAGACATGGCCTCAACTCTGCAGGTCATAATGATTTGGGGTAACCACTTAACAATTATATAAAATATTTTCTGGATTTGCTTAAAGCTAAAACATCTTGATGAAACATATCAAAGGTGTCTCAAAATTCATGACAGGAATTCTGAACTAAAGTTGTTAAAGCAACTAAATTAAAATTAATTTAGTCTAGATATGAGATGCAAGAAGAGAGTTTAGCCAAACCACAGAAGATCCTCAAAGAGTGATTCACAGACATTGGCAGAAAGTAGAATTAATTTGAACTTCTGCTAGCCACATTTATTAGTATGAATTATTACTTACTTTGAATAATATTAGCAAAACTAACCAAAACAAAGATATAACTTTAGTAGTTTCACCTTTAAAATATTTACATTTTTTAATTTAAAAACAATTTTAAATTAAGAAATACAAAATATGCCACAACAGTAACATACAATAGATTATAAGAATATTAAGACATGGGAGAGGTTCATGTGATTATGAAGTTGAGGGTTCATACACAAATAATTCTGAAACAATTCATTTATATTATTTTCTGCCTATAATATATCAAATATAGTGCTTTTTAAATTTTTAGAGTATATTTACATTAAAATTTTTATGAGAAAAAGAACTTAAATACTGTACAAAATCTAGATATTGCTTTTTTTGGGGGGGGAGGCTGTGCTGGGATTGAACCCAGGGGCATTAACCATTGAGCCATATCCCCAGCCATTTTTGGATTTTATTTAGAGAAAGGGTCTCACTGAGTTGCTTAGGACCATGCTAAGTTGCTGACACTGGCTTTGAAATTGCCATCCTTCTGCCTCAACCTCCTGAGCTGCTGGGATTATAGTTTGCACCACCGGACCTAGCTAATGTTGCTTTTGAAGATGGTGAATGTAAGTGCTAGCAATTTATATAGTGAAATTAAAATATTTGGTAATATTTTCTGTAATGATGTTAATTTCTCAATATGCTAACCCATAACAATGCATGAACCTATGTTTTAGTCAGCTTTTTCACTGCTGTGACTAAATGATCTGACCAGTTCAATTATAGAGGAGGAAAGGTTTATTTGAGGGTTTACGGTTTCAGAGGTTCTAATCCATAGAAGGCTGACTCCATTCCTTGAGGTTCAAGATGAGGCAGAACCTCATGATGAAAGAGTGCGGCAGGAGGAAGTAGCTTGCATCATCAGGAAGCAGAGAAAGAGTGAGTCTCCAGTCTCCAGAAACAAAATATGTACCAATTCCAGCCATGCCCCAATTCCAGTCTCCTCCAGCCACACCCTACCAGTCAATTAATCACATCAGGGATTAATTCACTGATTGGGTTAAGACTCCTACAACCCAATCATTTCTCCTCTGAACCTTCCTGCATTGTCTCACATGAGCTTTTGGGGTACACCTCAAATCCAAACCATAACAACCTGATTCAGAGCATTCATGGTTTGTTTCCAAATCTAATTCTTCCTTTAAGAACCTATTAACAATTCCACTTCCTATTGCCTTGGCAGAGCAAAGTGTCTCCATACTGAAATTAATAAAAACTATCAAAGAACTACAATGATTCAAGGACAATTGTTTAGTTTGACATTATTGTTAGTATAAAACATTATGTAGACATCTTCATAAAAATATAACCAGCAATTTTGCTGAAATACAGGCAAGAAAAATACATGTTTTATCACATTTTACTATATTGTTACTCATTCAAACATTTCCAGCTCATCAACAAAATCCTTAAACATCTGCAATAATTATTAAATTCACTTCTTTTTTTAGCCAGATCTATCACATAAATACAGCTTCACATGCATTTTTTATTTGTTGTTAAAAAGTTTCATTTCAAAGTAGGAAGATATAACCTATTCTAGTTATTTGTTTGTTGTCTTGATTTTTAACTGGCATGGATTTCCACTTTACCCTCTCATCTTGGCTTCCACAAATGCTCAAAACAGACGTGGTTTTACACAAGGGGGTGACCTGAGGCCGAGGTCTCATATACTTCCCTCTTTGGAGCTTCTTTAGGCTGATGGATTGCATAACCAGTCTCCCCAGATCTTCTTCTCCCTTTGATCCTCCACATGCTACTTCTCAGATCACTTCATTTAGTGTCCCCCTGTGCCTCCTGACCTACATTCCCATCAACATGCCCATTTAATCCAGAGCTTTGAGCCCTGGCCATCCCTTGCTACTTGAGTTGGGAAGGAGGGCAGATAGGACAGTAATATGGAGTGGTGACTTCTAGGTTGTGGGACACCACATGTTTCTAGAATGAAGGGAAGCAGTAATTGGAGGGACAAAGAGAAAAGAGAAAATGATTTATAAAACAATGTACCAAAGGAGTTAGAAGGAGTGGTTGGAATGGTAATGATGAGATGAGAGAGGCTTTAATTAGTCATGGAAGGATGATAGGCATTTCTTCCTCAGAAAAATATACACAGACAGACAGGCAGATAGAAGTAAATAAATGAAAAGTAAGTAAATGAATAATCTTGAGATGTTGAAAACATATTGGTTCAGAAATGCATGAAGGGAAATCATCTGCGTAGAGTTAAAGTGCAAATATTGATACATTCCACAGATATGTATTGAGAGCCTACTGTGGGCTCTGCATTGTGCTAGATGTCAGTGTTATTACAGCAAGCAGAGACATGGCCTCTTCTCATGTATATGGGAAACATAGAAACTGATCAAATATTCACACCACAGAATAGATTATTTCAACTTGATTTCTGAGATGAAGACATGTTTCTATAAAAGGAGGATTAGTGATGTTGAGAATGTGTGGAAAGGTTTGAAAAGTCATTTTCAAGTGCAACATAATTCAGAAATTCTAGAACTTAATAGGCAAACCAAAGGAAAACCAAGGAGAAAGGCTTAGCACCATATCCAAAGGCAGCTCACATTTGGGCCTAAAGAGATTATGTGGCTGGGAAATGGCCTGTCCAGTAATTTTTTTCATGATATTCTGTAGCTTACTTCTTTATTTTATAGAAAATAAAAAGAGAAAATCCCAAGGAAACCACCCTCTGTTCTTCAACAGGTAGATAGGTAAGTAAATTGTGGTACATCATTATAATGAAATACAATGAAGCAGTAAAATAGAACAAACTATTAATTCACATAGCTTGGATGAATCTCAAATGCTTATTGCTAAATGAAAGAAACTGTGTCAAGAAAAGCAGCATACTGTATGATTTCTTTTATAAGGCATTCTGAAAAAAGCAAAACTGCAAGGGAAAATTGGGAGTGAGAGGGGGCAGGAGGTGACTACAAAGAAACTCGAATGGATAAAACTGCTCTATATCTTGATTGTGATGGGGAATATAATCCTGATGTTTTGTCAAAGCTAATAACTATACACTGCAAAGGTAAACTTTTCTGTATGCAAATTATACCTTAATAAAAAACTGTTTTAATGTACCCAAAGAAAAAGGGAGGTAGCCTTACCTCACATGAGTTCTCACTACATAGTAATGTATTTAAGCATATAAGCATTTCTTCCCTCCTCCTCCCTCCTATTACCTTTCCAGTCGCCTCAGCCTGCCCCTCCCACCACCACATGCAGATGTCTTACTTCACAGCCTGATCTTAGTGCGTGCGTGGCTCAGATGTGACAGCAGGGATGATCCAAATCCAGTGTCAGAGAGCCATGTGGCACAGTTCTTGGTCATGAGGCTGTGCTTTTTTCCTCCTGCCTAGCCAGGGCAAGAGCTTTAATAAACATATAGCCACAGCAACATGTCAACAACATCTTTTCATCCTCCTTTGTGGGATGAGAGGTCAGAATAAGCCTTGATTTCAGAAAGTGAGGCCAACCTAGGATGTTTAGCCCAGGTCCCCAGGAGAAGCCAAGAGTCTGACTGCCAATTTCCAAGTCAGAGCTCAGCAAACCCAGGGCACTAACCCTGCTCATTGCTTTAAGTTCCTTTTTTTTTTTTTTTTTTTAATCATCTTTTTTTCTTGGAAAGTTTATCTTGTTTTGGGGTCTAGTCACATTTACTAGTTCTCCCTTTCTACATTTTATTTATGACTTTTATAGTTTAAGAGCAGAAAGAGCAAGTCTGATAGTAAACTCACTCTAATCTCCACAGGAAGTAATTTTCAAATATATTTTAGGATAAACAAAGTAACAAAATTTCTAACTAAGAACTCTAACATATTATATATTATTGCTCATTTTCTTTCAGCAAAAGCTTCATCTAAATATCTACTCTGGGCAGGTGAATTTGAGAGTACTTGATCCTCTAACAGGGTATTTAAATTAACAATTCTAGTAAATGTAAGTTCTCTATTAAGTAAGTTATATATTACTGCACATTGAAACATACAGTAATTATATCATGTAATAAGAAAATGAAAAGCTCTCATTTGGAAGCTTCAGATTTTCCAAATAGAAGATCAAGAACCTTCTGTTCCCAGGCTCACAAGAATTCAGAAAGGTTGAACATTTATTTCTCAAGGAGCAAACACTAGACGTGAATAATACATGTTAATTTGGGCCCACAGAAAACAAATATAATGGGCAATTCTGCTTCCAATACTGAGTACAGAGATCTCAACTTCACTCACCAGATGACTGGAAGACATAAGTCTTAAGAAAGACAATTACATTTCCTTGGAATTCTAAAGGATCTCTGGCTCTCACTGCCAAACCTCACTCTGTGAGAATTTGGGAACACAAAATTATTGTTTTTCAGTAAAGTTTATCACATGCTATTCTTCAAGAAGGATCTTACAGTGGAAGTACCTATACTCATATTGGAAATGTTTATAAACATTACATACTGCTTTCAGATCAAACGTGAATTTGTTCCAGTTTCAGAGACTGGTGCCATCAATGTCATTAGAGATAATCTAGTCCTGTTTCTTCATTGATCAGATGAGTAAACTGTGCACTGAAGGGGTGGCCCCATTTCACACCACGAGTCAGAGCCTTGTGTCTTGATCTCCAGTTCATCAGTCTTCCCATGCTACTCTCAGCCTCCTCCATCTTTGAGAAAGTAGCTAAGATCATTTCATCAGGTTGAGACTATGGTGCTTTCTCAGAGAAGGCAGGGCAATGTCCCATGAAATGAGACCAATGGGCTGAGTTCCCAAAATATGTGACCTTTAGAGCGATAGGAACTGAGGGATCAGCTCTGCTGCTTGGTGTGTTTCAAAGGTGGCAATCAGCAGCAGGCCTCCCCGCTTCCCCTCCCCTTTCACGTCCAGGGGGTTCTCTCCAGTTGTCCAGCTACTTGCCTACATAACTAGTTGACAACATGTGCTTTGACATGTCTTCTTTTTGTCACCTCCTATTGGGATTTTCTTTCTGCTGAGGTAACTCTGTAGCTTTCAGGTCTGTCACTCAGATCTTTATTTCTCTTTAACTTGTTAGTTTGGTTGCTTCAATTTAGTACTTCATTTTGCTATTTTTAATTGACAAATAAATTTGCATACATTTATGTATACAACATAATGTTTATACACACACACACACACACACACACACACACACATATACATATAATGGAATGGCTAAACCCAGCTATTTAACATAGGCATTGCTTCACATACTTCTGATTTCTGTTTGTGTGTGTGTTGAGAACACTTAAAATCTATTCTTTTTGCAATTTTCAAGTATCCAGTTTATTGTTATTAATTAGAGTCACCATGATGTACAATTGATCTATGGAACTTATTCCTCCTAACTGAAATTTTGTGTCCCTAATCCACATCTCCCCAATTTTCCCATCTTTCTAGCACTTCATTTATAATGCAAAGATACAGCCTATTTTTCTATCAATAGTTGTTAAGTCCTGGAGTTATTGTGTAACATTATTGACAGCCTTTTTTACCAAAAATTATAAAGGCACTGCCTTGCAATACCTACTCCCCCAGAAGCAAAGCTAAATATGGGGGTTGGTGCAGATTAGAGCTTCAAATCTGTTTTGCCACTGATTATAAACAGGAAGAAAAAAAGCTAATGGGCAAAAACATGAGGCATTTCAGAATCATTGTCTTAAAACATTTACAAATACCAACAGACATTAGTAAGGGCATAGCCACATTCTGAGCATATATGTTCAGAGAAATAATTAACTATGCTTAGAAGAATAGTCATTAGTTTGCTAGTAAGGAAAGAAGTTTCCTTGGTGAAAGCCTACTTTGCAAACTATATTTTTCAGTTTGATTTCTTAATGTGGTCATGGTTAGCTGGTTTTCATTCCAAATTATCTGGAAATCTGCCAAATTTCTATTTTGATTTACTCTGTGGCAATACTCTGCACCAGGCATATAAAATGATATACTACTGTTTAACTTTTTACATTCCTATTTTATTAAAATTTCAGATAATGTCTTGGATTGTGTTAAAATTAACCAATTCATGCTTCTCATAAAGAAAGATGAAAAAACAATACCACCTAGTGAGGTCTGAATTTCTTAGTCAACAACTGAGCTTTCACCTTAAAATATGATGTATCATTTTTATAGTATGAGGTTCGGAGCAAAATTGAAAATGAAGTCTCTGCTGTCTGATAGGGTAAGTGAGCTGATGCATCAAACCTCTTGATATATTTCAGGTATCATTAAACCTAATTTATGCATTCATCATAGCATTTATTTAAAAATCAGTTACAATAACCAAAGGAATTAAAGAGATAATGCCAGTGTAGCAGTAGGTGCTAAAAATTCTTTCATGCATGCCAAGTGAAGCTTCCTACCAGAGTTTCTAAGAAGCTGTTTCAAGATCTCTTGAAGCATGTGACAGGTCATCACACTCAGAGGGATATCTTCACCTTCTGTCTGTTATTGCTGTGGTCTCCTTTTAATCCCTTTAGCATTCTGCTGAAATGAAGTTTATAAACAGAAGTTTGGGACTGGATCAACACCAATACTGTCAAATATCTAAGTCAACAGTTTAAATCCTTCAGTCCACTTCTACCTACTGATTCTACAAATTGCTCTATATTTCTGTATTTTTAAAGTTTAACAGATATGTTATCTTCTAGGCTATTTCCAGATCATGTGTCTTTAAAGAAAAAAATAGTGAAAGGGTCAGAAATTAAAAGCAATTAGAGTGACTTTCCAATGCAAAGCAGATATAAAGAATGTCCTATTAATAAATAACTGGCACATGCTTTCTGACTTAAATTTTATAGAATGTAAATTTCTTACTTTTCCTCTTTTAAAAAAGACAAAATATTTGATACACATCTACTTCAACTGCCCCTTTTGTTATTTGTAAGCTATCATTTTCAAAGTTTCAAGTTATAGGCATTAAATTTGTGCAATCATATCTTTGCATAAATGAATTCACAGAAACTCATTTAAAACGACTCATTTCTGAAAGATGAATATAGTGTTAAGTATTTTTCTCAATCTTAGAAATGGGCTTTGACATCAACATGAATTCAAGAGAAAAATAAATCCAGAGAGTTGTGACTGTCTCACCAAAGCTGAAGTTAACTTGCACATAACATGAAAAATAGTCTTAGAACTATGAAGAAGGCAAAATTTACCTTTCTTTTAATAATAATCAAATATGTCAATAAATTATAAAATAGTCCCACCTATTCATTTGAACTAACCCTGAATGATAAGTTTGTATGAAAACAACCAAATCCTCTTTTTCCAGTTTTTTACCAAAGCTGTTTAACAAGGATAGAGTACATAGGGGCTTCTCTTTTTTCTTCCTTTTTTTTTTCTTTAAAATAAAACCCCTATTCAGATTTCCCATTGGTAAGAGTACTATTCCTTAGTAACACACCATGTCTGAAAAACACCAGCTTTTGCACAAATGTTTTCAACTAATATTATTAACAACTTGAATCCACAAAAATCTTGTCAGCTGCTCTCCTAAATCCAAACACATCTCTTCTCAGTTAAACAGGCAAGGATGGGTTTAGGGAGGAAAATCTATGAGATTACTATTGTGTTCATCCCCTTTGGTTGGCAGAATAAGGCAGCACAAAATGCCAACTTTCATGATCCAGATAAACCATGGACAATTGAGGGCCTGGGCTGGCTGGAAGTCAGTCCTCCAAATTAATTCTATTCATGTGTTCTTCCTTTAAAGCTGCATCTTAGCAGTTTTCAGAATAAGATGACACAGGTGACAGAAAAATTCAGAGGTGAAAAAATCAGTTAGTTTATAAAAACAAGAGGCAAATCTTTCTGAAAAGGAAACAAGGGGTTTCATTATAATTAAACATATATTCATTCAAACTTAGTTTAATTTTATTTCTTAACTTTGAGACTAAAGGTAATTTATTTTCACAGTTTTAGGTATTTTTAGAATTGCAAACTACAACCAGAGTATTAGAAGCACATTTTAGTGGAATTAATTTTATTTTCATATGGCTCCCTTCTGGCAGCTCAACAAATTATCATAAATATATCTTAAAGTGGGGTTCATTTCTAAAATAAGTTTTGATACTGACTCTGCCCAATTAGGAAGTTAAAATGCTGTTTGATGCAATTGGTGATAGTTTCTTTCTCTTCCAGTGTTGATCCATTTTTCCCTAGGACCCAAATCCTGGAACGTTTTAACTGGTTGGCTGTCTTTTTATGGAAATGAGGAGAGGCAACAAAAGAGATGAAGGGAAGAGAAAATTTTCTGTGTTCCACTTGTAATCCAAAATTCTAAATCAAAATATGATTTACTGGACAGTGTTAATAACTTGATTGTTTGAATGTCTGGGAGTGTGTTTAAATTTAGTTGTTACCTTTCTGCTTCATCACAGAAACAGGAGAGCTTAGGCTGAGAAATACAATCCTCATGTAAATGACAGCTTTTCAGATATAAAGAAAAGAATGAATATGCTCTGACCTTTGGGACCTGTTTTTAAACCTCGAGCTGTTTATTCTTCCTTCACTTTAGATTTGGGGGGCGAGGAATGTTTTCCTGCCTGAATTGACTCGCACTGTTCCTTCAAACTCTCGTGCCATTGTAAGTTCGCTTAACCTCAACTAGATGTTGAAAAACTGTTACAAGTTAAGACTGGGAAGAATGAACAGAAAGAAGAGTCTTGGGGAAAGAGAATCACATTCTCTTCATTTTCTTCGTACAAAATGTGCTCAGTTACTGCTCCTGTAATCCTTTTCGAGAATAACTAATGTTTAACCGGACCTTGCAGAACTCTCAGAGGTTGTGGTGGTATTCTTTGGCTGGATGGCCAAAGAGACATGGACAGGGGAATACCCTTGAGCCGGTACAGGGGATAGGATGTAGCTTTGGGGAGGTTAGGGTAGACAGGAGCAGTTTGCAAGCGTTTGCTAGATGTGCAATCCATTGCTTCTCTCTCGGTTTTTCTGGTACACTCTTGCGTACGGGTCGACGCTGCTGAGGCCAGGCTGCGCAGGAAGGGGCGCGCTTCCCAAGTGTAACCTCTGTGTTCAAGGCTGAACCATCCGAACTGTGAGAAATGGAATGAGACACTCACCAGAGCCTCCCAGACTGGTTGCTGCTAGTGGGCTCAGTGACTGCGTGGCACCTGGGTTCCTAAGGTATCCTTAGACCTGTCCTAGGGCACCCGACCCGAGGCCAACCCAGGGCCAGGACTGGACAGAGCGGTCCCTGCCAGAGCAGCAAGGGCGCGAAGCCTCATGCAAGGAGAATGGGGCCAGCACTCCCACCTCTCTCATCCAGAGGGGTGTACAATGGTCCTTCTGGCAACAGTTAGCTTTTGACACAGAGAAAAATGCAAATGGACGGTTTTGCTTCTGTGGACACTGGCGTGTAGGGCTGGGGTGGAAGGGAAGGAAGTTCTGCGCCACCTGCGCACCTGGATTGACCAAAGCTGCAGAGGCCCGGGGAGCTCAACCACCCAACAGTCGAGCAACTAAAAAGAGGTTTGGGTAAAAAAAATCATTAAAAATAAATTACATTGTAGTTAATTAAGTAAACTCCAATCGCTCAGGACGCTTACCATCTATGAAACCAGTTATAGATGGGAAGTCATTTATAAATAAGGCAAACCAAAAATTCAATCTGGAAACGAGTTGATTTAAAATATTCACTTTCTACTTTCAGCGACGGCGAAACCTGGCTCTGCTGAGGACGTCGGATCTTTTTGTCTTCCTCAGCGCGTTTTCAGTCCTTACCTCCAAGTCACGTAATAAAACAATTTGATCAAATATGGAAATAAAATATTCACTTTTTAAACACACGTTTCTTCAAGTGCGCATTTGTTCGCACGTTTATAGTTGAGAATCTATGTGAAACTTTCTGTTGAATTTAAAAAGAAGTAAATAAAAGGATTCGCTTTGGTCTATCATTACTGCCTCTTTCTTGGGGCTGGGCTCTCAATGTCGCCAGCCTCTGCACCGGTCGCCGAGTCTGGTCCGCCACTATTTCAGTAACCCTTTCCGGCCACCTTACTCAGCCACAGAGACAACCTGGTCTCAATTCATTCCTAAACTGGTAGGACGGAAATTCCATTTTTACATTCTCCTCCCCAGGGGGCTGCAAAGAGGATAGTTGAAGAGGCGGAGATATTTGCAGGTAGGAGGTCCGAGTCCGCTGAGTTCTCGGGGCCAGAGACACAACTGCCTCGGGCAGGTTTAATGATTAAAAGAAACGACATCGCAGCTTTTGTCATTAACGGTCGAAGAGGTAGCAGAAGCTCTCTTGTGGCCTGTCTGCAGTTTCTAGGATGCCCCTTAGATTCAACGAGTCCATGTCCCGAAAAATTACCTAAATGTGGAAGGACACGGGTTAAGGAGAACACCGCCTACAAAGTCAGGTGTTCGGGTGCTCCTCGAAAGCTTCTCGCAGAAGGAGCAGCCAGAGACTAGGGAGCAATCCACACTGAACAAGTGGGTCCGGGTGATGGGCATCAAAGGGAAAAGGGTGGGATCGAACTTTAGAGGGGCAGAAGAGAGCAACTCGAGAAAGAGCAATTGGGAAGTGGGAGCAGGCGGCCCGAGCAACCCGGCGCTAGGGAGATGGAGCAGATGGAGCGGTAACTGGCGTCAGCCACTGCCACTTCCCCGCAGAGGGAGCTCCTCTGCGCCGGGGAGGAGTCCCTCGACTTGTTCGACATCCTGTCTGCGACGACCCAGAACCCCTAGGGAAATCCAGGGGACACACATCACCCGGAGCCTAGAGCAGGGAATCTGCTGCACCTCGCCACTTCCCAACGCACACACTGCAGTCTTCCAATGTGAGGATCGGGCTGTCCCACCAGACTTTTCCCCTACTTTCGTTCTCTTTGAATGTAAGAGCTCCAATTATTCTTTCTCTATAAGAGCGCAATTCATATTCTTTCTTTCTCTCTCTCTACCCGCTGCGTCTCTCTCCCTCTCGCCCCATCCCTGTCCTCCCCCTTCCCCCACCCACCGAACTCCTTTTAGGCTAGGAAAGCCCTACTAGCAGTACGAAATCTGGGACCCCACGTTCAGGATCTCACAGTCTCTGACACCCTTGGCCACACGCTTGCCCCAAGAAGCCCAGGGAAACAAGCCCGCGGCCTCTTAGGCAGATTGCCCTCGCTCTCCATTGGGCCCTGGGTCCCCGCCCCCTCCCCCTCTGCGACCGGGCAGTGGCGTCAGCACGCCCGTGGGACGTGGGGTTTAAATGCCCACTAGCGGCAGCCTGGGCGCTCTGTCCGGGAGCGCTGCCCCGGCTAAAATTGCAGGAGTGGGAGGGGAGCGAGCCAGCTGGATCCCGAGCCGCGGAGCGAGCCGGCCCTCGCTCCGCCGCCGATGACTCCGGAGCTTGGGCTCAAGCGCCGCCCATGCAGCATCCCTGAGCCCGGCCGAACCAGAGTTAATGAAAAAACAGTTAACCGTCTCCGCTGCGGGGAGCCATGAGCTGTCTGGATGTTATGTACCAAGTCTATGGTCCTCCGCAGCCTTACTTCGCAGCCGCCTACACCCCCTATCACCAGGTACGTTTCTCCTTAGGATTGGGACTCAGACTTCGAAAACTGATGGCTCCCCTCCTCTGTTCTTCGGAGTACCGCTGGTACCACAAGGTCGGAAGTGACTCCGGGTTTCAGGGGCTTCAGGCTAGCCGCGGGCGCCGCCAGGATGCGGGATTGCCCGCGCTGCCACCCAATTTGCTGTTCACTTAGCTAACCCTTTTAGCTCGCCCGTTCGATCTCTTGGAAAGATAGCTAAGCCTTGCTTATGTGCACCCAAGTCTTCCTGTGAATAACAGACAAGGATCGCGGGCTAGATTTTCTTAAATCTGTCGGATTTAGGACTCCTAGTCTAGTGCGGGTAAAGGGAGCTTCAGACAAAGCTTACTCAGGGAACACCAAACTGGTCCCGAAGATGAGAATGACAACAAAATAAAAAGCAAAGGCCAGTCTCTATCTTTAGGTTTAAGATGCAAAGGCTCCGTGCTTTCTTATCCCTGTAAGCTTACTTATCTCGGTAATAATTTCTCCCAGTTTAATTCTTAGGCGTTCGGGCCAATTAATTCCAGAACGGCAAAGAAGGCATCGCTTTCCTAATCTTTGCTTTGCAAAGTTCTAGAGAGTATTATTAGGGTGAGACTTCGGATCCAGCTTCATAGATAATACTTCGCATTTCTCAAGCCTGGGTAACTGAATCAGGCTGTCTAGTTTTCAACAAACTCACTTAAAAGACCACTTAACCCCGGTCCTGCAAACTCTTCAAGTTTCAATTAATTCCACCAATTTCTCTTTTCCTTGGGCTGTATCCAGTCAGTTTTTCCTTCATATCCTCAATTGACCTAGCAGAAACCTAGGATACTATTCTAGGAAAAGAACAAAAGCACACACCTGGAGCCTTAAAGGCCCAGACCACTTGGAAAGTGAGTTTCCAGACTCCCGCTTTGGGGAAACTGAAATACACTCTAATGATCCAGTCACCGTTTTCACCAATTTTCTTTACAAATTCAGAATGTCTATTCTGAAATGTCCTAATGAATAATGGATGGGTGGGTTTTGCTCCTAGTTTTCTTCCCTCTTAAAATTTCCAATCTGAAGTTTGTAATTGCAGTGCTAACTTTAGGAATCTTCAGTTCTTCATTGAAAGCCAGGTAGAAAATGTCCTTTAGGAAGTAGTAATATTGCTAAATAACTGGAATTTTTTTTTTCTTCAACCTCTGAGATGCACTCCTTTTCAGGACAGAACTATTGCAAGGTGGAGAGAGGTAGGTTGGTTTTGTCTGGTCCTTTCTCCTCCTGGACCCAGGAACAATCAATTGCACTAAGATCTCTGTTCATTTTTCTGTGGCTTAACACCCCTGCCCCAAGGCCATCTCTGCCCACAGAATGCTTTAACACTATATTACTATATTCAGTCCATTGCTCATTTCTAAGAAAATGTTCTCAGCAGCTACACTTGGTTTTATAAACTCACTGTCAGACCTCATGATTTACCCAAACTCACAACCATGATGTTAACCTTCTTGCTCCTTTTCATGAGATACTAAGGGTGGAAATATTCACAGAGCACTGGTTTGTCCTTACTTAAAAGGTCTATTTAAAAACTGAAATAGATTTTTAAATTAACAGTTTATGGGTGACTAAACACATATCAACTCAAATTTATTAAAATGATCCATTTATTTCTCCAATCACAATTTTATCCCATATTCACCCCATTTGTTACTAAAACTCTTTCTCATTTCCCGTGGCAGTTCTTCTTTCACATTCCTGGTTGTGGGTGGTATATTTCAGGGTTTTGTTTTTTTTTTTCCAGTTTTATCATGAAGATGTTTAATTTTGCATCTTGTGCTTCTGTTTTGGATTCTCAGGCAGGAAACAGTCAGGACCTACCTAGACTTAGGCACCCTTTATCCTTGGAGCCTGACTTTTAAAATGTGTGTGCGGGGCTCTGAGATCAAATTCTGCTCATAACCTGACTTTTTGGACACTTTCTAGAACTATCCCTCACATTTTAGAGATTTCCCTGCAACCAGCAGTAACTCAAGGTACCAAGCATGGCAGCCTTATAAGGAAGTCCATCCTTGCTATGGTGCAGGCTGCAAGACCTGCTGACCATGTCCTGTTGCAGATTTTATGTGAAGGGCACAGGCAAACGCACTGATACATTTCCCCATGGATACTTTAGGGTTGGAATGAGGGAGTTCCGTCTGAACCCAATCTGCCATCTGTTTTGAAACTGACATATTTGTTCTTTCTCTCTTTGAGCAGAAGCTAGCCTATTACTCCAAAATGCAGGAAGCCCAGGAGTGCAACGCCAGCCCCAGCAGCAGTGGCAGTGGCAGCTCCTCATTTTCCAGCC
Organism: Glaucomys volans; assembly: GCA_020662805.1. Taxonomy (NCBI): domain Eukaryota; kingdom Metazoa; phylum Chordata; class Mammalia; order Rodentia; family Sciuridae; genus Glaucomys; species Glaucomys volans. Next base: position 130,795 of record JAJEJO010003703.1, read on the forward strand.
AAACCCCAGCCAGCATAAAAGAGGAGGAAGGCAGCCCAGAGAAAGAGCACCCACCAGAGGCAGAGTACATCAACTCCCGATGCGTCCTCTTCACCTATTTCCAGGGGGACATCAGCTCCGTGGTGGATGAACATTTCAGTAGGGCTCTGAGCCAGCCTAGCAGCTACTCCCCCAGCTGTACCAGCAGCAAAGCACCAAGGAGCTCTGGTCCCTGGAGAGGTGAGTTTGGGGGTCCTTCTGGCAACAATAGATGGAGGGCTCTCTCAACCTGGGATTCATCTACTGGAGACCAAGATTTGCAGCTAAAAGAAGACTAGATGGCAGAGAAGTGGCAAAGAGGGCATTTTTGGGGGGTGGGGGATAAAAACAATGATGGGGGGAAAGGGCTTGGGTATAAGATCCCTTCTTAAAGAGGCAGAGCAGAGCAGTAACCTGGAAATAAACACAAGCCTTGGAATTGGAAGGTCTGGATTTATGTGTTGGCTCTACCACTTCCTAGCCTTATGACCTTGGGCAAGTCTCTTAACCTCTTTGAGGTCACTATTTACTAGTCTCTAAAATTAGAATAACACTTGCCCTCCTAACCATCACCAGAGAAGGCTGTAAGACTGGTACATTAGAATGTATATAAATGTGCTATGGAAATATGAGGTCTCCAACACCCTCCCAAACCTAGGGACACAGGCTCTTTACCAACAGTAACTTACTGGGCATTTCCCCAATTTCCAAAAATTTGCCCAGGAGTTCTAAACACCTTTTGCTAGCAACATCTGCTGGAGAACATGTCCTAAAACCAACCTATGCCATTTGCCATGTTTCAATTACTTGGGAAATCTTGAAGCAGAAAAGTGTCTTTTCAATAGCAAGTAAAGTTAGCAACAAAACAAAAAAACTGGGTACAGCCAAAGCATCTCTCTAGTGGTTTTCCCAACATATCTCCTCTTAAAGATTTTTCTACCCTCCCCACAAAGCATCACTTTACTTTAGTCTGAGACAATGATTACTTAGATAAGTCAACTAAATCTCCCTTCTATTCTGAAATCTCAGCTTTCCTTTATTCTCAATAAGACAAAGGTGGGAGAAAACATTCAGTAAACTTGATCACTAAGCTTAGTTTTTGATGTGTACTAAGTTGAGAAATGAGGACTTTATTGTTTTGTTTTGTTTTTTAAAGAAGAACATTGTCATTTGGGAGGAAATAAGGATGCCCCCCCACACACACTTTTTTCTGAATCTGGCAGTTTGCACACACCTTGCCCTTAGACAAGATCCAAGAACAAATGCAGGACTTTTTTTTTTTTTTTTTATTCTCCAGCTGCCTGAATATTTTAAGGGAAAGACTGTTCATCACTTAGAATACATTTGAAGTCATTTTAAATTCTCTAGTATTTAGTGCAGATGGTTTCCCCAGAGGAAGGGTCTTTGAATTAAATGTATGTCTTTCATTCCCCACTAAAAGCAAAGAACTTAATTTAATCGCTGCTCCCTTAAAATGCTACCATGCATTAGGGGTTAACAGATAAAATGACAATTATCATCAGCATCATCATTATTCTTGATGTCCTCACTTTGATGCAGAAAGTTCGTTAATTGAAACTTAGAATAAAAAAAACCTGTCCCTTCATGTCCCTCTTTGCAAACAACACAACAGCTTTTTAAAAATATATCTAATTACCCTTTTGCTAGAGTTCTTGGAGAAAAATATTTGAAATAAGGTTTCTAGAAAGAAAACTAATAATAGCAAGACTTCGAAATATGTCGATGGACTAATAGTCTATCAGAGACCTTGGAGGGGCACATTTTCTGGAACAAGGAAGACTGAAATGGGAGAGGAGGTAGTGAGTTCGCTAGGCGGCCAAAGGAGACTGGAGGAAGGAGACTTAGCTTGAGGGTAGGCTGTGGGCTGGGAAAGGAAAGTCTCCTCTGCCCCGAGGCTGCTCAGGCAGCTTGGCCGGGAGGCGGAGGAAGCTTCCTGCTCTCTCCAAAACTTGAGCAGGCAGAAGGGACCTCTCCATTCTTCCTCTCTTCCACTCCCTGCGTTTCTGCAATAAAGAAACTTCTGCAGAATCGGAGGAATCCAGCAGCCGCGATTGCTCGGTGCCAGGACCTCCCTTTTACCTACTGCGTCCTTATAAAGATGCAGCCCAGAGACGGATGCACCGGTCCGCCCCGCTGCTGCAGCTTTCCCGCCCTTACCCAGCCGGGCGCGTTCAGTTCTCAGGGCGGTGCGGGTCAGTGTTCCTGCTGAGCCGCAGTGACATGGTCCTATGTTTCCTCCCTTCCACCTTCCCCGCCTGCAGACGGCTCCTTTCCAATGAGCCAGCGCAGCTTTCCCGCCTCCTTCTGGAACAGCGCGTACCAGGCACCGGTACCCCCACCTCTGGGCAGCCCTCTGGCCGCGGCGCACACGGAGCTGCCTTTCGCCACCGCCGACCCCTACTCGCCCGCGGCACTGCACAGCCACCTACACCAGGGTGCGGCCGAGGCATGGCACCACCCGCATCCGCACCACGCACATCCCCATCACCCCTATGCGCTGGGCGGCGCTCTTAGCGCCCAGGCCGCCGCCTACCCGCGGCCCACCGCTGTGCATGAGGTCTACGCGCCGCACTTCGACCCTCGCTATGGGCCTTTGCTGATGCCCGCCTCCTCTGGGCGCCCGGCGCGTCTCGCACCCGCCCCGGCGCCTGCGCCCGGCAGCCCACCCTGCGAGCTTTCGGCGAAGGGCGAGCCGGCCAGCGGCGCGTGGACCGCGCCCGGGGGGCCTTTCGTGAGCCCCGCGGGGGATGTGACCCAGGGCCTGGGCCTCAGCGTGGACTCAGGTAAGCGGAGGAGGGAGTGTAGCCTCTCCGGGGCCCCTCCAGCGCTGTACCCTACCCTAGGCTAAGCCTTTGATCCCCTTAGTTTTCCTAGGAGACTCCCGGGACTCTGTGGTCAAAGTCTGCATGGATTGTTTGAGCTGATACAGAATCCTGTGCCATCAATGTGGACGGGATTAGAAAGTAGGACCCTGCCCTAACTGGGCTAGAAAATATTACAGAAGACTTTTTTCCCCCTTTCTTTTTAAATAAAATTTGGTGGAAAGGTTCTAGCTCTGCGCTGTTCAGAATTGTAGCCACCAGCCACATGCGATTATTGAGCACTTGGTATGCGTGGTGTCATTAAGATGTGCTGTCAGTACATAAAACACACCGGGTTTCGAAAACGTGTGCTAAATAAAAATGTAAAATTCACCTCGTTAATATTTTCACAATGATTTTGCATGTTCAAATATGTTCAGCACGTTGCATATTAAATATATTGGGTTAAATAAAATGTTATTAAAATTCTCACTTGTTTCTTTTTACTTTTTTTTAATGTGGCTGCTAGAAATTTTAGAATTATGCCTGTGGCTCCCACTGTATTCTTATTGGACAGCGCAGATCTAGAGTACCTGCTGAGAGTGTAGTTTAAAATCCTGTTTGACTTGGTTGGGGAGGGGTCTTGTCACCTAGTGACAGTCATGTGATTCTTAGATCAGCTTAATTGCCAAATTAAATAGGAATCTTGAAATGTAAAACTTATAGAATATGACCTTAATAATCATGCTAAGATGCTAAATCTCTGACTCAACTGAAATTGAAAGGTACAAATGAGGAATTTTTTTCTGCTTTCTTTTATTTTTAGAGCAAATAAAAAAAATGTTGCATTTAAAGTGCAACTACTGGCTAGTAGTCTTGTCCATTCTCCCTTCCCTCAGGTGAAGATTGACTTTTCTGTTTACTTTGATTTTATTTTCATTCACCATCCACCCCCTCCCCTTTAGATGAAGTCTGTTACTTTCACAATAAAACAGTGGTGTTTGCTTTTCTCTTTCCTTAAATATCTTTGGTCTTCCCTCCCCCTCCTCCCTCTCTCCCTCTCTCCTTCTCTCTCTTTTCTTCTCTTTTCTCTCTCTCTCTCTCTCTCTCTCTCTCTCTCTGTCTCTCCTCTCTCTCTCTCACCCCTCTTCTCTCTCTCTCTTTTATCTTCTCTCTGTTTTCAGGTTTACAGCCTCAGGACAAAAGCAAGGATCTGTACTGGTTTTAGAACCCACCTTCTTCCCTGTAGGTCTCTGCATAGTGCAATTGGTGACTCAGAGCTGAAGTGGAGTGGGTTTGTAACAGCTTGTGATCTTGGTTTGCAGCTCATCGTTATTCCCTCTGTGGTGCATCCCTTCTGAGCTGATCTGCTGACCCAGGGTTTCCCCTTCCTTTTCCTTTCTGACCAGCCATGGAGGCTCAGCATCTGTGCCTCTCACTTCGTGGATGAGGACGTGGGGGAAGGTAGAGACTTCAAACTTCTCCATGTGTAGGAAAATCAAAAGGCACATTTACAGAAATATCATCTAAAATTAATCTCTTCCGAAAGAGCAGATCCAAAGACTCTGAATCATGTTCAATGACTGACTTTTGGCCAAATCACTGGAAATATCTGTGATGAAATTGTTTAGTCAGGTGATATGATACCATAAGTTTTCTTGGAATGGGAAAAAGAAAAAAGAGACCTTGGTGTGAATATTTTTAATGCTATTGTGAATTATTTCATTAGGCAGTGTGATCATTACACTACTGATGTCAACATCCTCAGGTTTAAAAATGCATTTGCTTCTGCAACAAAGACTGTGGTAGAGAAGGAAAAAGAAGCCAATTCTTCCTTCTTGAGGCTTAGCCTCCAGCTTCTTTCCTGCCCATCTCCTCCCTCCAATACCCACTCCAGACAGAAAGACACTTTTTCCTTTGGACTGTGAACATGGAAGCCTCAGTCTGAATGTGAGTGGCAAGTGGCTGATCTGGAGCCACCTGCCCAAGTCTTACTGAAATGCAGCTGTTGTAGGACAACTGTTTAAAACTCCAGAAATACATCGACCAAGGTGGCACTTCCCAGTGTTTGGCAGAACAATTGCAATTGCACTGGATATATTTTATATATATATATGTGTGTGTATATATCATCTTTTTTATAAGGAACATTTTACAATGAAAGAAGAACCCTGCTCTGCCTTCTGTCCCACAAATCCTGTCCCTACCTTTATCCTTCAGATGAAAGATGCAACAAGAGACCCCAACTGTCTCCATGGAGAGGAACAAGAAATCACCCACCACCAGGGGAAGAAATGTCTATGGAGTCAACAATATCTCAAATATTTTTCTCGGTCTTTAAGGTTGTGATTGGTCACTTTTGTCTTGAAACAGGGGAAAGGGCTGTGTGTGGGCATAGCTGAAGGAGATGAGGAAGAAGAAACAACCATTAAAGATGTCTATTTACTGCAAGTTCACTGTGTTGTTTCATAAAAATAAAATAAATGTCTTAGTTTTTCTTTAGTAGAATAAAATAATTTATAGTAGTATAATCTAATGTCAAAAAAAATTGTGAGACACACACACACACACACACACACACACACCACATTGTTTTTTTTTTTTTTCAAAGTGTTTGTTGAAGTCTGTTAATCCCTTTCTACCTCACAGCAAACCTAGAGATTGGAAGTTAGGTATCCACCCCACCTCTGTTGTACAGATGAGGAAACCTTGGTCTGTGGAAGCTAAGGGTTTAACCTGTTAGCATTCAGGAAGTTAGAAGCAGAGACTGTACACAGAGCCCTATCTATAGACCATTCAGTCAGATATAGATATCTTCCAGAAGGCAATTGCTGTTATTGTCTAAATTCTAGTCTCTTATGACAGTAGTGTCATCAGTTGAAAGTGTTTTTCAAATATTGGTTATTTTATATTTTAACAAGGTAGGCTAACTGACCAAAGATCCTCTTAGGGATTGATAATTAAATTCATGATTTTTTTTCCTGATAATTTTAAAGTTATTTGTATTCTTTCACTAAAGTGCCCAGGAGAAGCCAGGCATAGTGGTGCACACCTGTAATCCCAGCTACTTGGGAGGCTGAAGCGAGAGGATGGCAAATTCAAGACCAGCCTGAACAACTTAGCAAGCCCCCATCATACCATAAATTAATAAAAATGATAAGTAAAGTGCTCAGGAGAGATATATTATGTTATGCCATAATTGTCCTTGTACATTGTTGAAGCATAAAAATATTAGTCCAAATCTTGACCTTCATTGTAATGTGAGAGGCAAATATCATTTATCTTGGATCATAATCTCAAGAGCTGGAAGCAGTTAAAGGACCTTACTCAAAGCATGAATTTGGCAGAGTTACCCATCCTCTTTTTTTATCCTTTGGGAACCTGTGAAGTAAATATGATCATTACAAGAATATTGTTGATTTTGCTCAGATGGAAGGTCCTATATGATTATGCTACTCCAGATCTGATAATAATAATAATAAACTAATGTTAATCATTTATCATGGGCCAAAGACTTTATGAGTAGATTGACCCATTTAATCCTCACAACATTTTAATATGGCATTTGTTATTATGATCTCCTTCTTACTATGAGAAAAATGAGGCACCCAGAGAAAGAATAATTTACCCAGTCATGAAGCTTGTAAGTGGCAGAGCCAAGATGCAAACCCAGACAGCCAAGTGCAGAGGCTTCCATGTTACCCCTGCAATGTAATCGTCCAGTTCTAATTTCTCACTTTGCTGTTCAACTATGAACTTATTTTCTTCTCCTCAACAGATGTATAAAGAAAGGGGAAAGAGACAGGGAAGAAAATGCTGGCATTCACAGGATCCCAGGTCTGAAAGTAGCTGTGATTGAGCATTGCCCAAAATCCTTCATCAGATGGCATGACCATTAGACCATTCAGTCGGATGCAGTTCTCTATTCTTCTCCAGGAGGGAATTATTGCTGCTTCTTTTATTAATTCATTTCAGTATTTAACAGCCTACACTGCTCTGAAGTTCTTCACACCCAACCTAACCAAGCCCTGTAAGATTTAACTGGAGATTTGGACATTGAAGTGATTACTAAAATTAACTTTGGACTTCTCTGTGGATTTTTTTTAATCCATGTTCCATTGGCATGGATCACTGGTATATAAAGGCATAAATAAGATGCATTAAGTCCCCTTGTGATTTTCAGAATCTGCCAATGAATGTGTCATAGAAGAAAGCATAGCGTACTCTCTGCTAGGCATCTTCTCCCAGTATTCCCCACTGGAAGAGGATCTTTACCTGTCTCCACCTGCGTTAGCACTCACAAGGTCTGTGATCACAACCTCAGGGAGTGTTTTCCCAGCCACGAGGTTCTGATTACTGAAACCTCTCTCCTAAGCTGCATCTGACCTGAATATCAGATTGCCAGTGAGGAGACTCATTCACTGGAACTGGCTTTTGGGGAAGTCTTGAACACACCGTTCAGACTACCAAGCCAGCCCAGGCTCTAGCGACTTGGCCAGGATGACCCTCGAAGTGCAGCATTTTGCTGTTTTATCCTTTCTAATGTAGAAATGCAAAATTGATCCAGAACCACGATTTGGTTCTGTGTAATAAGAGCATCAAAGAGAACTTTGGGATCAATGATCCTAGCTGATATACTCTAGACCCACCAAGTCGTGTAAATTATGAACTCCCATACCTGCCTCGTTAATATTAGTGAAGCCATGCAGATTTAAAGGTTCTAGTAGTTGAATAAAAGACATTTGAGGAAATGAGGTATGACATAGAAAAGATAAGCGTGATGTTTTTATATATATTATACTTGGTTGAGGTCTGAGAGAAAGATTAGATTCCTGTAATCATACCCCTTGGCACCCACAGCTTTCCTTTTGCACTTGGCCTAAGCCAAGGAAGAGGTGATGAAAAGGGGAGAGACGGCTCTCCACCACCAAGTAATCCTTTGCCCATTGCCCTCTGGCTGAGAACTCATCAGCCAGCTACAGGGAACTCTATCTGTTCTATTCCTTTAGTTGAAAAGGACTTGCCATCCCCGTCTCATTTCCCCTTTGAAGTTCTATTTCAATGTGTGGCAAATTCTAGCACTGCCTTAAGATTGGTTGGGGCCTGGATAGGAGGCAGAGTAGAGGTGGTGGGTGTTGGGATTCAGACTCTAACTGAAATCTGCTCTGCCCACTTGTTCTGAGTAAGTGCTGTGTTTTCTGTGCCCTTTTGCATCTGGAGAAACAACTCTTAAGGTAACTTTAACTTCCATTTTGCTTAGAATCACAAAGCTGGCATTTCTGCACAGGCACCCATAATGTTCTCTCCAAGAAAACAGAGAAACTCTCTCTTTAAGTGCTTAGTGAATTGGAGATCAAAATTATATATAACTTATGTAAACTGCTTTTCATATCAATGCCATTTCCATAAATTGCATTTTAACGTAATTCATAGAATGATGTCAAAGCACAGGAAATGGGAAGGTATTTCAAAGCATTTAAAAATAAATTGAAAAGCATGAGATTTCTTTATAAAATTGCTTTACTGACAGTTTGCATGCAAAAAACTTATGTTGCAATTATACTTGTCAAGGACTTTTCCCTGTATTCCTTCTTTCCTTGCCAGAGTTTTAGAATTTATTATATACTCCTAAACTCTGGAGTAAAGGAATAAACGTCCTAAGAACAGTGCCGTTATTGCAGTTGCCATTTGTAGGTAATTGAAGGCATGACATTTACATAAGCTACAGAGTTAAGCAAGTTTCGTATTGCTTTTCTTTATCCTCTCTCTCTCTCTCTCTCTCTCTCTCTCTCTCTCTCTCACACACACACACACACACACACACACACACACACAGATGCCTAAAGAGAAATTAGAGACATCATGCCCTCAGACAGGCACAGACACAAATGATTATTCTCACTTGACAGACCAACTGTACCGCTCTTTCCTTGTATTTCACTCCAGCCCCAGAGGGCTGGATCAGGAAAGAGTCACTCGATAGCTTCTGTTTCCGTGGTTGAAATATTTGTGAAGTTAACGCATAATCTGAAAGCAGAAGCTAATAAATTATAGGGTGCTAATTGGAGCTGGAGTGGAGCTGTCAATCATGTTATCCTAAACACAGAAAGACCCTCATAACCTAAAAAGGCAAGGTAGCTCCAAGAACAGCTCCCAGTTGCTTCCAGCCATGACTTCCAAACTTTGAGTCCAGGCCTAGTAGCACTGACAGCAGAGGTGATTCTACTAATCCAAGTTGACTTTAAGAGAGAGAGAAATTTACTTATAGGAGAAAAGAATAAAATATTTTGCTGAAAGATTAACCCTTAGAGAAATATAAACTGAATTTACTAGAATAATTATGACTTTGATAAAACATGTTGCCCTTCATTGGGAATCTTTCACTTTAAAAAGAAATGTTAACTCAAAAAGAGAAAAGTTAAGGTTCTCTACAATGGAACCTTTGTCAAGTCTCAAATGATAGTATTTCTCAATGACAGTATTTCTATGAGTTTTTCAAACAACTTAAAAAGCTAAGCTCCTCCAACAAAGATATCCAAAGTTCCTCTACCTTACTGGACTTCAATTGTTTCACCTGGATAAACAGAAGCAGCATGTTTCCCATTCCTTTGTTTTGTCCTTAAAATCTCTATAGTAAGCTCCAGTTCCACATAAGTCCCAATGTTTCAAAATGTCTAAAATGGAAAGCTCAAACTATCCTTCCTCTCATCATCATTTTCATTTCCTATAAAAATGCACAAATGAATCTATTATCATTACATGAAAGAAATTTACATTAAAGGTAAACTAAACTTTGGAAAACAAAAGAACTTACAAATTTTGATTTCCCATAACTATTTGCACCACTTTAATGATCCAGTTGCTGATTAGAAAATTTTGCCTACATTTAGTTTTGGAAGTCACACTTAATCTCTACTTGTATTTACAGCTAGCCAAATATACCATTTACCTTATAATTTGGAAACTTCTTTAGAATACTTTAAACAAAATTAGTTTTCACTAAGTAGAGAAAAAATTAAGACTCCTTAAATTCTAAACACACATTTGGTAAAAACAACAATTATGATTTGAATCATTGGTGAGAATGTCACAACCTCCTTTCTTTTATTGCTAATTCTCAAACAACAACCTTGCCCTCATTTTTTGGCAACTGTATTTTCAGTCAATAATGGTATTGTTTATAAATTAGATGGAAAACAAAAATTTTTTTTGTTATTGCTGTTTACTTTTACTATATATGATCCTGTTTCCTTTTTCTTCTTCTAGTACATTTTACTCAATGTGTCATTTATTCCAGAAAGCAACTGTATATTTTTTCCATATGACTTTTTTTTTCACATTTGTACTGCTCTTTTATGGAAATTCTTGATATCAATGGAATAACTGCCTGAAAGTGCTGTATTATTACTATTGTTCCATCTTGCTTTATGGTGTAAGAAATTTCATTTTACCTCAGGGAGTTTCTTCTCTATACTCAGAAACTGACAGAAGAGTGTTGACAGACTCATTTTGGTAAGAAACACAGAGTACAGAGCTTAAGATGTTTGTTCTTCCTGTTTAAACACTTCCTTTAAAAGCACATTCTTCACTTATGCTTTTTTAAAGATGTAAGAAAAGGATCTAGGGAATTAGGCCCAAACCCTGAGGGAAAACAACTATGAATTTGTATTCAAGTGGAATTAGACAGAAAATTATTCATCATCTTCTACTTAACAATTCCAAGCTATTTAGTTAATAAACAAAAATGGTAATACTGGACACCATGATCTTGCATTGAAACTTGAGAAGTTTGGTCATTTGATGTTGATGATTATAAATGGGACTGAAATTTTTAAAAATCTGCCATGGGATGCTGCCATCTCCTTTTCCTCCCCCCGCCGGGATTAGAAAATGTATGGAAAGTAAAAAAATAAAATAAAAATAAAAGACCCTGCACAGCCACAATCTGCACCTATATTTACCAGTTAATGTAGATTTGAGTCCTAAGAGAATGAGGCAGGAAGTATAGGTGTTGCTGAATCATCCTGTGTTGCAGGACAGCAGCAAAGGCAAGACGTTTACTGTTTAAAAAGTTATACAATTTAACAGTGTGTATTTTTTCAGATCATAAAGTTTCTGAATACATTTGTAGTGTTATTTTGGGGTGCATATCTAATTTGTGTCACCTCATTTATCAGAGAGATTTCTAACTTGAATTCAATCACACACCCTTTATTCTTCTTACTATAAAGAGTTCTAAAAGTGGTAGAAAAAGAAATGCTTTGCATTATCTACTTCTTGAACTTTCTCATCCTTTATATCAACACTCTAAAAGAAGTAAGAACCATGTCTTCTCAGTTTTCAAGAGGGTATAAACTTACCACCAGATAAGATCTAGCCCAACCTTATACCAGCTAGATATTACCAGAGTACCAAAACATCGTTCTTCTGGTTGACTATTGCTCTGGCTAACAGCAGTCTGCAATGTTTTCTCTTATATCCCACAGAAGGTTCTTACAAATCTCTACCTCCCACAGTATTAGAAAAACTTCACCCTCACTACTCTCTTATCCAAATGCTATCTATTCTTCAGGGTCTAGCTTAAGTTCTGCCACTTCTATGAAGCTTTGTCTCTATATTCCAGATCTCAGGAAATGATCTCACCTTTATGAGAACTCTTAGCACCTAACACCTATGCTGCTTACTTGACACTTGTATAAAGCCAGCCTCTAATTCAGGACTTAAGAGGCTGCAGTAGTCCTAAAGTTCTTTTCTTCACTCTTGACATAAGATTTTTACCCTGCACTCAGTGTTAGCTACCATGAGCAGGTACCACCAATTATTGTGAAAACACAAACTATTGCATTAAAATATTTTATTCAATTATGCATTAATATATTTAAATATATATGTTGAGCTGAGGTTTGAAATACAAGTTACAAAAAGAAATTCTTCTGGAAGCCTGCTCAATAAAGACAATCCTCCTATTAAAAGGAGTGAGGAGAGAGATTCTGTCACATTTAGTAGGAGGAGCCAATTAGTGTCGAATATTCTTTTCCCACCCTGTGTCCTGAGTGTCGATCTCTGTCTTCTGCTCAAGGACATCACTTCAATGGTAACATTTTCTTCTTTCTGCATTATCCTTTTTTCCTCTCCATTGGATCATTCCCCTTAAGAGAAAAGAGACTGTAATATTTTCTATATTTAAAAACAAAGCAGCAAAAATAAGACCAAAAAAGTCCTCCTTGAACCTCACACCCACACCCTCTCACCCACATACAAACTTTTTTCAATGCTGGGGACTGAACCCAGGGCCCTGTGTATGCTGGGCAAGCACTCTACACCAAGCTACCTCTAAGCCCCTTATTAGAAAATGGCAAAACACTTTAATGAGCCATCACCTAGCTCTTTCCAAGTACATTATTATTTGGTTTCTATACACGCACTTGTCTCAGCCATTAGGTCCCTGTGGCTAAACCTGAAATTCTGTTCCCAGTAGAATTTGTCTCATCAATAGTGTGGATCCTCTAAGAAGATGCTGAGACCTGTATCATATGCTCATACATTCTAGCAACATATATGTTCTAGTCTGATCTAGCAACTGTCATTGGGACTAATATTTGGTTTGATTTGTTACCTTTCAGTCATTCTCCAGCATTTTTCTAGCTTCTTCAGGAATTTGATGTTGATTTTCCTTTATTATTTGGCTGAGGGAGAGAAAGAAGGAGTGAGGCAGTTTCAGAGCTTCCCACTTGACCTTCCACTGTGGTTTCTTTGACCCTACCCTCAAACTAAGAACTCAGTGAGAGGACTACTCCAATCATAAGGTATGTAAATCCCAATTACACATTTTAGCAGTAGAGAAACAACCATTGGGTGGAGCTGTGGACCCAGTGGATTCATTTTAAGTTAGACTTTAGCCCCAGAAGCCCCTCTGAGAGAGGGGCGATGATGATGTTGTAGGTCTTACTCCCAGTGTCAACTCAGGCCCTGTATCCAGTAGTCTGAAGTGTCTGGAATCTTCTTTAAAGTATACACCTGCAATGGCATTACAGAGTCCTTCCACCTAAAACCAGTTCTATGGTTAATGGGTTTCAGCTCTGAAAACAAACTCAAATCTGGGAACTGAACAAGGATCATAATTTTTCTTTGAATGACCATGTAAGCCCCCTGCCTCTCCATTTTTGCCTTTAGATGGCTAATTTTCAGTGGCAACTTGACACAAGAGAAACCAGGCAGATGGTAAAGCATTATTAGGTATGTTTGAAAGTGTGTTTCTGAGAGAGATTTGTATTTGAATTAGTGGACAGGGTAAAGGGTAAGGAAGACCCACCCTCACTTAGGGTGGTGGCCATCATCCTGTCAACTGAGAGCCCAGATAGAACAAAAAGGCAGAAGACAGGTAGGAAAGTTCTCCCCCACCCTTTATCTATCTATCTATCTATCTATCTATCTATCTATCTATCTATCTATCTAATCATCTATCATCTATCTCTCCTGAAACTAGGATAGCATCTTCTGCCCATAGACATCAGAACTCCAAGTTATCCAGTCTTTAGACTTTGGGTCTTATAACATCAAACCTCCTATCCTTACCAGTTTCTCAAGTTTTTGGCCTTGGAATTAGAGTTACATCATTGGCTCCTCTGGGTCTGAGGATTTTGAACTTGAACTGAACCATGCTACCAGTTTCCTTTGTTCTTCAGTTTGCACATGGGTCTTCACCTAATCCCTAATTTTGGGAGCCAATTCCCCTAATGAATTTCCCACCTTCTGTCTATCTATCATCTGTCTGTTTATCTGTTTGTCTGTCTCTCTATCTATCTATCTATCATCTATCTATCCACTCAATATTTTGGTTCTGTTTCTCTAGAGAACTGTAACTAATAGCCTTCTGACCATGTAACTTCTATCCTTCTGACCATGGATACTCAAGACTGGTTGCTGCCCATCTATTCTGCCCTAGGAACAATGTGTTTTATTAACCATCTTCACAACTCTTTATGAACAAGTGCCTTTGGCTGCCTCTCCATTATCATGCTGATGTGGGTCCCCTGGCTTCTGGTGGTCAAGTGAAGCTATCTTGTCACTAATATTTCAAACCTTCATCATGCCCACGGAGGTTTACAAGCCCAGCTCTGGTACCAGCTATGGCAGGTAACCATTGCTAAGCTTCTTAGTGATGCTTAGAAATGCCTTCTCATCAGCACAGTCCTTATGACTTTGGCGATGGGGGACAGGGGAATCTCCTGGCCTCATATAGTATGCCCACACAAGCTTTCCCACTTCCCTCAACCATTTTATTCCTTTCTGTAACTTCTTATGGGAAAATAAAATCAATATTCATTGTCTCCAGACATCCAAGGCCACTGTAGCCACAAATTTGCCTCATCCCGTGGGTCTTTTCCAGGTCAGCTAAACCTTACAGTCCAGAAAAGTCTCACCCAGTAAATGAATTCTTGCTTATCTAGTCTTACCTTCCCATGCCATGGTTCAGGCACCTTCAGAATGTAATCCCAACCTTATATACCTGGCTCATGCCAGTGCATTTTAGCCAATGCTTGGAGCTACTTTGGGATATAATCTCTTTCTTCTTTATCAGACTCAGAATACTCTCAAGATATGCTGGAATTTAATTCTAAGTATTGACCTGGCAGTAAGGAGGGGAGGGGAGCACACTTACGTTTTTCTGGTTGAGAAGAGGCCTCTCTGGTTACTTCCTCTACAAAGCGTTAACTCTTACTGTACATACTCTGAGGGGTCAGAAGGGTCTACTGAGTCAAAATTCTTGGAACATTGTTATAGTTTGGATATTAGGTATTCCCCAAAGCTACTGTGTTAATGCAGGAGTAGTCAAAGGTAAAATGATTAGATTATAAGAGTCATAACCTATCAGTCCATCTTAGTTTGAATGGACTGACTGAGTAGAAACTGTAGGCAGGTGGGGCATGGCAGGAAGAGGTGGATCCCTGTAGGCATGCCCTGGAAGGGTTCATCTTCCCTACAGCCTTTCCCCACTCTTTCTGCTTCCTGGCTACCATGAGGAGGGCATTTTCCCTTCACTACACCCTTCCACCATCTGAGACCCAGAACAATGGAGTCAGCAGAACCTAGACTGAGACTTCTGGAACTATTTATTTAACTTTTCCTCCTCTAAGCTGCTTATTTGGGGTATTTTGGTCACAGCAACAAAAACCTGACTAATGCAAGCATCCATCCAAATACCCCCATCCTGTTTTACAGGATCCCAGGGTTTTCAACAGATCTTCCTTGATTGAGCATTTAAACATCTAGAGCTCTGCAACACTATTGAATGCTGAGCTTACTCACAAGGATATTTGTTTGTTATGTCTACTCCCCTAAATAGCATACTAGAATATAACCTCCATCAAGGCAAAGATGTTTTGTTCATTGCTCGACTTTGCTTTGTTTATTGCTCTACTTCTAGCTCTTTTAACTGCTGCATAATAGGCAATCAATAAATATTTACTGAAGGAGTGAATAATAAATTAACTCATCAGTCTATAAGGGAGGAATATAGTATATCCATCCTAAGAGATTGTATGTAGTCATTAGAAACATTTATATGGACTTTTCATTGATAGAGAAAGCATATGTAATCATGTTAAGTGAAACAACTACTTGATTCATAAAAATAAGCTCACATTGGAGAAAGAAAAGCTGGAAGGACATGGTGCAACATATACATGCATCAAAACATTATGTAGTATCCCATTAAAATGTACAATTTTTCTATTTTTGTGTATCAATTAAAAATAAATAAATAAATAAATAAACTGGACAAAAATATTCTAAAGTATTTGCAATAGTGTTTTTGGAGGCTATATTTTAGCCCTTTCCTTCTTCTGGTTGTTTGCAAAGAAGCATGGGAAGATTAGAACAAGTCATCTCATTCAGGCACCCTATAGCCCTCTATCCCTAAGTAATTACAATAAGTTAGACAGGTTTCCTTTTATCAAGGAGAGAGTGTCAAAGAGAAGTCAAGGGCACTCTACACTTATCCTGTATCCAGAAAGGTCATTCTGAGAACAAAAGTTGGCTTTGAGACAGAAGAGAAATTTTATCATTTATTAGTATATATCCACCATCATTACAGGGGCTTCCATCATGTCAGGCCTGACTCACATCTGATGTGAACCTGAAAACAGCCCTCCACTAGCACATTCTATCTAGGTCTCAGAAAATACCTCAGGATTAAAACAATCCTCTTCAGTTCCTTGGCATTAGATCAATTTTCTGGGGTCTCTGCCTGAGTCACAGGTTAGAACAAGACTTATTCTGAAATGTGAGGAAAAGATGATGAGAAAATCAACCCACAGTCCCTTAAACTTGGATACCCAGTTTGGGTTAGAGAGTATACAAAGGGGTGAAAGACAGCTCTCTATAATCAGAAAACTTGAAATTTTTTGAGTAGGTAAAAAACACAGAATAGAATGAAAAGGCATGTGATTACTGCCAATGAGGTGTAAAGATAATAAGGGCAATGGTAATTCTGAGAAAGAAGATGGAAGAGAGAGTTAAGGTCAGCCTTTCCAAGAAGTTGGAATATGAACTGGCCCTAAAAGGTGTGTGGAATTAGAAACAGAGAAGTAAGGAGATCTCAACAGGCAAGGGAAAACCAAAGTGGAAAGCAATATAGAGTGCCTGCTCCAGAAACAGGTTCTGTTTTCAAGGATGTTATGGGTAAAGAATTTTAATCACAATTAGGTGAACATATTACTTTCATCTAGGTGAATCTTTGTCAATTGTCAGTGTTAAATCATAAACAAGATTTTGCATTTTCCAATTAAATTTTTCCTTAAAGATTATTTCTTTTCCTTGAACAATTTTAAATGAAACTCAGATTTAACAATCAGCTATTTCACTTAAACATCTACCATAATAGCTTCTGCTTTGCAAACTATTATTTCTCCAAAGTCTAGTACTCCCAGATCAGATTTTGCAGATAAAAAATTTACCAATATGATTTTGTTTTTCACTTAATGTTTAGGGAATTACACATTTGGACAAGTATTAGTTTTAGCCATTGCCATTTCCCCCTTGATTGCAAGAACTAATTTTTCCAGAATTAACCAACCAATTAAATTTTAGCAATTATTTTTATCTATAATACGTTTTACATGTAAGATTATAAAACACTATTTTATTTTACATGTTTCTACCAGTATTATTTGTTACTAATTACAAAAAGGCAGTTAATTTTTACTTATTTTTCAATAAGCACAAGAAACATGAACTTATTGAAACATGAGAATTTTATTGACTATTCCCCTCATAGTTATGAAATCTCTATTGTCCAAATTGTGATGGCAAATATACTGTAAATATATTTTTGTGCACTTCTGATTCCTTCATATTTTCCAAAATAAATGTTTGTGGCACTGACAGAGTGAAAACCTAGTTGCAAGCAACAGAAATTGACTGATTTAAAAGAAAAGTAGTTATTAAAAGGATATGGGTTAACTTGCTGAATCTCAGGAAGGCTTCAGAACCAGACTTAAAGGCAATGGAGCAAGGAGCAATGGTGAAGAACCGACAGCAGAATGAGTCCAGTCCAGACTGGCCACAGGCTGCCAGAGCAGGGTCGCTCTGCTGACTCTGCTGGCTATGGACACTGGAGGCCACCTCCCCACAGCACTGCCACCTCTGTGCCAGCAGCCAAACCAACTGCACTTGCCACCATTGCCCAGAATACTTGTTCTGGTTCTTGTTTCTTTGCAGCCCTAGCTCTCAATGAGAAGCCTGAGTGGTGGGGTCTGAGTATGAGGATCAGGATACATGCCTGCTTTCTTCCCAAAAGAGGTGCCAAGGGAACAAACAGAACACAGCCCCCACTAGAACAGTAAAGGTGGAGCAGTTCCTTAATGAAAGAAGGGGCTAGCCCAAAGAATGACAGATGCCCATCAGAGGGTCCCCAGAGCTGAAAGAAAGCATCCTGCCATGTTCAGGGGAATATCAGATGTTGCAGAGTGACAGTGAAACCTGGACCTTAACTTAGAGATTGTTCCCCCAGAATTATGAATTTACTTCTCTGTGCTCACATTCAGCCAGATTTCTGTGCATGTTCTCAGATAGTAGGCAAATTAAAAGAGTAATTGTCCAAAGTGGAAGCAGATACATGATCTTCTTCTACACTAGTTTTTAGCAAATGTTACAATCAGAATGTTCTTCCTATACACATCCTGTACACAGCAACTGAATAACACACAAAATAGTTACATTAGTGTTGTTGAAGCAATTGGGACTTTGAGATTTAAGTGTGTAACTCCAAAAAGAATTATCAGTTTCAAGGCAGAACATTTCTCTGAAGAATTTTTAAAATAGTTCTCATGTAGGTATTTATTATTTTGTACCATTATTAAAAATCACATAGTTTGAATTAACATTGTATAATCATATATTTAATTTCAAGGATAATATGATACTAGATGCAATTCTAAGGATTTTATGTATAAAATAGACATGGCAAATAAAAACAATCTTTTTTCTTTCTTTTTCTTTTGTAATTGTTATATTTTTGCTTTTACTTGTTTTTGCAGTGCTGGGGATGAAACTCAGAAACACATGCTAGGCAAGTGCTCTACTTACTGAGCCACACTCCCGGCCTCCCAAACAATCTTTATATTAATTAATTTCATAATGACACACTAGTCACAGGACAATTCTTATGCAACCCAGAGACTGCAGAATGCTAAACTTTAAGACTCAAAGATCTTCATGGTCCTGTTTTCAGTATGCTTGAAGCTGCTGTTTTAAGCCTCCAAAATACAAAAATTTTTATAGTCATGATTAAAGATAGTATATTGGAGTGATAACTTTCCAAATGATTCTTGTATCACTGGTGCTGGCTCCTCCTGTATGTGTAGACATCAGCAATCATTTCCTCAGTTCTCTGTGAGCCGATCTGTAGTTGACTCAGTCCCTCAGCGTATTTCCTCCTTCAGGTCCCTGAACTGACCTATTTCTGTCTCAATTTTTTTTTAATTACAGCCCAGGCTGAAGGGTGGGTGATGTTCTCAAGGACTGCATGGAGAGGGACATCAGTGTTTTGTTTCCAGACTTATTGTCTCTTCCTGGGCTTTCCACACACATGGTTATTCACCCCATAATTCCACTGAAGGTTAGGCTTTTGTATGGGGATTGCACCAAATGACTCTCAGAACCCAGACTAGAACTGGGACCTTCTATATTAAATCAGAGTCAGACCACCACCACATCTATTATTCTTTTCTTTCTGCAACCACTCAATGGATGTATTTCTCCCAACTCTATTTCCCAGGCAGTGCTATTAATCAGACCCATGTCCATATCCACTGTGTGCGAGACAGGCATAGTTCAGGCCTTCCAGCTTGCCAGGAGGGCAGTAAGCCACTTGTTTTTCTTGGCATAAATCTTTGTCTGCATGTGGTTCCTTCTCTTCTTTCCTCAGACCACAAGATTCAGATTCCTTGGGGCACAGAGGACCCTCTGAATTTTCTTCACCTTGGCTACATTCTGTGGCCAGGACCATATAGTTTAACCCTTCTTGGTTCTTGGTTTCCATTAAAGCAACTGGCATAAAGTCATCTGAATTCAAACTAATTATATTGCCATCTTCACCTGTGAAGAAGCACAAATGTTATTCTAGCACCTATTCAATTTCCTTTATTTGTAATAATACACAGGGTGTATGAGAATTATGACAACACCAACTTTACACATCTGTTCAGCAAACATTTATGAGGACCACTAAGTGCTGGGAGGACAAACATAAACAAGACATACTCCCTGTCCTTGAGTTTGCACCAGTCTGGTAAGGAAGCAGCTATGTTACTATAGAAGGTGACATGCACTTAAATATTGGTCTATATTAAATATGGTGAGGGTGCAGAGGCGATCAACTCTGCCTTAACAAGTGGAACAGGTCATGGTCTTTGTGCCAGAAATGAGGTGCCTCCCAGATAGCTCTTTGTCTAAAATATTTACCCTTTATCCTGCCACAGTAGTTGAAAGATCTACCTTCAAAGATTTATTCCTTTTAGACTTGGCAACCTAATTACTTATTAAGCTAATATTCACTGAATGCCTATATAGGTCAGGCTGTATTCTAGGTACTGATGATAAAAGTTGCTGCTCTTTGGAGCTTACATTTTCATGGAGAGAGACAGACAATAAACTGCTAGAAAGCTAACTCTATGTCAGATGTTGAGAAGCATTATGAAGGACGATTTGGCAGAGGAAGGGGCAAGAGAATGATGGTGGTGGAAAGGGGCCATTGTAGATGGGGCATCAGCAAAGTGCTCTTTCATGAAGTGAAATTCTAGAGGAGACCCAAATTAAATGAGGGAATTCACCATTTGCCTATCTTAGAGGATCATCCAAGGGAGAGAGAGAGTCAAGAACAAGGGTCCAGCGGCAAGAACAGACTGGTGTGCATTCAGGAACAGCCAGGCAGCCAATGCGGCTGGTCCTCTGCAGTCATTCCCCTGGGTTTAGTATCATATGAAACCATTAACACTAATTGGCTTGTAAAACTGGCATGTTTGTGAACACAAAAGGGAATAGATATGAATCTAGCAAATTTTGATGATAGGAGTAAGGGAGAAGGAAAATGACATGAAATATTAATAACTATTATGATTACTATTGATGTTGTTAGCCCTTTTAGAGCACTTACTATATACCAGACACTATTCTAAACTATATACATATGTTAACTAATTCTTCTATTAGTTAGGTTCTGCGATTGACCCCAAATAACAGATGAGGAAAATGAGACATAGAGGAGTTAAAAAATTTGTGAACGGTCACTCAGCTGGAATGAGTCTGTGTCCTCCCAGCAGGGTGTGTAGAGTTGCCCCGCTGTGTGAGGAGGAGCCATGTGGACAGTGTGCCCTATAGAAGTCCTTGGGAAGTACAAGGACTGGTCACCCGTGGGAGAGGGGGAGTGGCTGGCAGCAGGAAAATGGGCAGCCAGAGCGTGACTGGCCTTCTTCACAATTATGCTCATATAACTTTCCTTTTGTCTACCTAATGTCACATGTTTTCAATTCTGTGAACATAATAAATATTCAAATTTTTTAGAGTTACCATAAGTGGTATACTTTTTGCTCAATTTACATTCCCATAGGTATTCCCCAAGGGGACAAAATGGGTTAAAGGCTGCTCTTCTCACATAGGGAAGTATAAGAGGTTCCGTAGAAACCTAAAAGCAGAGCTTCTGATACCTATGCAATATAAAGATCAATATAGAAACATAAACTGTGAGAATTGCTTTTTTTATTATCAGGGCTTTCCAATCTTTGGGTTTTCCTACTTGGATGAGAAATTTATAATCAGAAGTATTGCTGTCTTTTCATAAAGTATCATTTTAAAAATCAGAAGCATTTCAGTAGATCGATCACATGAATCATTTGAAAAATCCTTTCAAACCACATACATAGTCAGATAGTGTTGTAAAATATCTCCCCCACAGGAATAATTTCATCAGATGCCAATCCATGTTGGAAACCTGTGGAGGTACCCAGCTGTTATGGTTATCTCCAACATATAGCAATAGAAAATATTTTAAAATGTTAGGAAGAACTAAGATATTTAACTTTAAGTAGTCCAGCAACCCATGATTAGGAAAATTAGGATGTTTTAAAGGGTTTAAAGAAATTAGTCTAAAGAAAGTTTAAAATTTCAAGAAAAACTTACATCTATAATATAGGTCTTCCCACCAGCTACATCAATGTCATACCTTTAACCCATTAAATAGTACATTGGAAAACTCCTACCAAAGCAATTATTTTAATTTTTTATTTTTTGCTTGTTGAATTTTTGAAAAATAATTTTTTATATGAGATAATTTTTTTTGCAATTTTTTTTTTTTGCAAATTCTGCTGCCATGTCAGAGTAAAAACATTAGCTAACTACTTCATTGGTTTATAGCACTTACAGCAATATTTAGTAACTTGACCCTGGCAAGCTTTCAACAATTAATACATCTTCTTGTTGCATAAAGAGCTTATGAGAGACAGTGGTAATGGGAACAGGTTGTTTTGTTTAGTTTTGCTTCAAAATTATTTAATAGCCCACAGGTCAGACCTTAAAGCAGATATACTCAGGGGAGGGGGGTGCTTGTGCTCAGCAACCTCTTTAAGAGGGAAATATTAAAATAAAGGTTTCTGAGTAAGACAGGGTATTTACAGACGAGACATATGCCGGCTGACTGGCTATGTTTAGAACAGCAGAGGAGCATTTAGATTTGTTTCCTGTGGAACTCTCTGGGACTGATGAGGTGATGTTTACACAAATGTTTGGATGAAGTCACTGGGATATTTTTACTAGATGCCCAGATATGTTACTAATCTTTTCTCTCTATCCCCTTTCTACCCCATTAGGTCAGTAGGACCATAGGATAGGCATGGCTCCCTATAATCCTAGGGTGCTTTTATTATAAATATATATAAAAAAGTCCTTCCAATGGCTTTTTTTATCTTCTTACATATTTCCCACAATAACAATGAAGACAGACACCTTATTGCTCTGTTAAATATGCTCAAAAGTCTGCAAACCATCATTATCAAACACATTCTATTTTATTTAAAAAAATATAGTTAAGTTTAGACTCACCTTGCAGGAACCATTCCACTATTTCTATCCTTTACAAAGATTGCAAACTGTCTTTCATTATATTTCTTCTGTCTTTCCTGACTCTCTTGTTCAGTTATACTCTCTATTATCAAATTTTTAATACCTTTCATACTTCTTTTCACTCCTTATATTCAGGATTTATGTTTGTTTGCAAATAACAGAATGATTATTGCTCTTTTACTAAAGTTATACTTTTCTCATGGCCCAGAACTGCTTGTTTCTTTTAAATTATCATAGTTGGATTATATTCCCTATTAAACTCTTCCTATATCGTTATTCTGAATATTTATGTCAGTTTCTGTATTTTTATGAATACCATTTAGAATTTCAATTCTTACTGCCAACAGATTGGCACCTAAATAAACTTGGTATAACCAGAACAAAATAGTATATCTTTTCCAGCAGGCATGGGCAAGAAGTCATTTAATTATACCTAGCTGTGCGGCACACTGTTGATAACACCATGGGGGGGCGGGGGGTGTAGGCAATTTCCTTACCATGGCCATGATGGCTAAGAGCAAGGGCTCAAGAATGGAACCAAACTCTGGCCCCGTCTCAGCAGGGTAATCATGGGAAAGTTGCTAAGCCACATTTTTCTCATCTCTAAGACTGATGATAACACTTCATAGAGCTATTGGGAGTATTTAATAAGTAAATTTACATAGCATAGTGAGTGGTACATAAAAAGTGCTAGAATAAAATTAACTAAGATTGTAATTAAAAGATTTTCACAAGATGGATTTTGTTCTGTATCTTTGGTGTATCATTTGTTACCTTTCTCAGCTTCACAGGTGAACTGATACAACATGGTAAAAAGATTTCACCCCAGACCTCAAAGGGTCTATGGAAATTTCTGGTAATGTCTAAGATACAGCAAACTCCCAGGCCCATTGTAGCAGTCTCTATGATTTTTATAAAATGTGTTTTACATATTGGAAGGAAAGGATTCCATGACCAAAGAGTTGAATTTTAAAATGAAAAGCAAGTCAACTGTAAAAATCCATATATCCCTCTGGAAGCAGTCTGTCTATTCCATCCTTCATGAGCCCTTGTCCTTTGGGTTTCCATGGCAATGCTCCCCTGTGGTTTTCCTCTTCCCCTTCTGGCTTTTCTCTACATGCCCACCATCTTTCTTAGTCCCCCATAGTCACACATACCAAACAATACACATTTTACAGGAAAACATACAAATAAAAAGATATTCATTAAAGTAATTAGAATGGTTGCCTGGCTGGGGAAGGGAAGAAATAGAACAAGAGAGGATTATGGGGATAAAGGGACTAAACAAATAAACAAGAGAGAAGCCCCACATAAGCCAGTGATGGTAATGTACCATAAATGAAGAGTCTATAATTAACCCAACTCTGCACTTGAGGTCCAAACTAGTGTAAGGCGGGGAGGAGGAGGTGAACAGACCTCATGTAAACATAGCCTAGCATGTTAATTCTCCTTATTATCTTATAGTCTAAATTCAGGGACATAGTGCTATCTTCTAAAAAAGTTTTTTGGTCTACAAAATAAAATAATTTTCAAGGAGGAAAATCATTTCATCGTCATCACTTAATTGTGAGGACAATGGTGCCAGTGTATTATTCTTCTTATCTACCCTAAAGTACCTTCTGTTCACATTCCATTTAATCTTGATCAGTTCACATGGGGGAAAAAAAAACTAGAAAATGCTTGAAGAATCAAACTTACCTTCAAAGCCTTTATTTAGGACTCCACTGGAGTTTGCCTCATCTCTGCACTGAGAAACACTATTTAAGGAAAAATTTCTGAATAACTGAAGCTGGTCTTGAATTTTCTGGAAAGTAGGCCTTTCATCAGGTTCTTGAGCCCAGCATTGGGTCATTAAATTCCATCTGGATAGGCAGATAAATATAGGAAAGTAAATGATGATTGAACATCATTATTGATAACCCAGGTAAGGTCTTTTTAGAAGTGAAAAATTTCTAAAATGTTATTTTAGAATAAATAAATGGAGTTATTTCCAGGTTTTCATAATTTATACAAATGAACAAACAAAAACTTTGGATTCATATTTATGAGTGACTTGCAATACTACCTTTAATAGATAACACCTTTATTTTGAAAAGCTGATATTATCTCAACAGTTATTAATCCAAATAAATAAATGGAAAGATGTTGGAAATGTCTACTACACATCTTAAGTTAGCAGCTATGAAATTATTGAAGAAGTTGAGGTTTAAAAGACATCATATGTGGACATTGGTATTTAAAACAAAACTAAGATTTTCTCCAGTTCACATAGATATTTAGTGGCAGAATCAGAGGTGGAAACCAGATTAAATTCCAGAGATCTTACTCTTTATTATACTGTTAGGTTAGTTGAGAGACTCAGTTCCCCAGATATTCATAACTAGTTGATTAAATATTACCTTTTCCTTAATAGATGTTTAAGAAATGCCTATGTGACACTCTCAACTAGTAATATTCATTAATTCACTCAGCAAAATTTGTAGGATATTTATTTTACCCTATCACAGCATCAGGGGCTAGGGAAGCAGCCATGGACTCCTGTTCTTGTAAGAAGCATGTATGGTAAAAGAGAATGAAAAAATATGTCATGCTGTGACTCATATAAGCAGGAAAAAGGATAATCCTTTTGTATTGTGTGTAATTAATTAGATCTTTCTCAGAGTCTCCATCAAGCAGAAGATAGTTAACTTCGTTTAGTACAATGCAGTTTATAACCTAGTCTAATTCACTGTTTTAAACAATCTTTTTAAGTAATAGATAATAACTCAGTCTTTCATATTTTCAGTCTATTCCCACCCCATCTCCTCTCCTTTCCAAAATGATATCAGGATTATACACCAGGTAAGAAGCTTATGTGATGTTTAATGACACAGTTAAAGATCCTTTGAACCCCACTCGGGGTTCTTCAGGAACCCGAGTTCCTGACTGGTCTGGTTCATCCTATAGGTGTCTGCCACTACCAGCACTCCATAAACTCTTTACCTGATCTTTCCCACTGAACACTTCCTCCCTTGCCTCTCTAGGTGGAGGCTTCTCTGTGACTTTCTTGTGTCCCATACCCATTGACAAGAGTAGGGAAATATATGTCTGTTTCTATCACATGCCCATAGAGTGCTTCTTGGAAGAATCTCTTTCAACAAAATCTTAACAATATATAGAAACTGGAAAAGAAAGTTTAGAAGTGAAAGCTAGACTGTCTTCATCTGGACATAACATTTTAACTTCGTAATAGTGGTAAAAAAGTGGGGGTCCCCTGCTAAATGACCTCTTATCATCCTCCCAAACTGGAAAGCATTGGGCCTTGGAGTTGCCCATCTAATCTGTCTGAAGTCTGAAGAGAAGAACTGAGGACCTATATACCCAATACCTTCACCCTCCCACAGCTATCTATGAAATTGTCTTCTTTCTATATTTCCATAGAGCTTGTGAGTAGTAAGTTTTCTACTCATTTCTCTTTTTTATTAGACTGTCCTTATTTACAGTTGTATCTTATAGTCATTCACACCTGGAACTTAATACACTAACAAAAAACTAAAGGACTCTAGATAACTCTCCCTTTCCAAAATTTGGTTTTCACATCTACTAAATTTACAAAAATTGTCAAGTACCTGCTTTCTTTTTTTAATTTTTCTGGAACTCTGAAGCAGATGTAGAGAGGAAATGATAAATAAATTGAGAGGTATTTTAAAATATTAGTTCTGCCATACTGAAAGAAAAATAAATTGTTCAAATTATGTTAACTTCTTTTAAAAAGTACTTAAGAAAATAAACATGAGTTCTAATAGAGATGGAACATTTTTGATAAGTAGCTCACAGAAGGTCCCTCTGCAGAGATGACATTTAAGCCCAAGAACTTTGTAGGAAAATAAGATGCTAGTCATGGGAATAGGGCGTGGATAGGAGTCAGGGAGCACACTAGAAGAGGGAAAAGCATGTGTAAAGTCCTAAATTTGGAAAGAGCTTGGCACAGTTCAGAAACTGAAAGAAAGCCAGTGTTACTGAAGTGCAGTCATTGAGGGGAGAGAATGAGATGAGATCAGAAGAGAAAGGTGAGATCATGCAGGTCTTCCAGACCAGGCAAGGAACTGGATTTTGTCACTACAATGAAAAGCTGTGAAGGTCTTAAAGAAGGCATGCTCTTTACATTTTTCAAGGATTACTCTAGCTTACAGATAAACAGTGGGTTGTAGAGGGGCCAACTGGAGGCTATTAAAGAAGGCTAGGTGAAAGATAGTGGTGGTTTGAATTAAAGTAATGGCAATGAAACTAAAATAAGATTATATTCAATCACTGGGCGACAATGACCTAGAAATCATCATAGGTATTGCATCTAAAATAACTAGTATCTATTTTAGGGATTACAATCTTCTATCTCCTATAAAGTGGCATATGAACTCACTGACATTTACTTCACTTCTTGACAAGCACCTCAGACCAGAGTTAGCATATCAGGGTATGATAAGGAAATCTAAACATTGGATTGTTTTTTTGTATATTGATCTGATAACTTTTCATATATATTACAAATAACTTAAAGTCTGATTATAGAATACCAAACTTGGCTCCATTTTTACAAAATTAGAGTCTTAGCTGAAAAATAACTGAAAGACAACCTAATCAGTTGCATTTTTCTTTATAACCTGTGCCACTTAGAAACAAGGATGATACACAGATCACAATGAAGGATTATTAGGCTTTGAGGCAAAATATAAAAACTGATATCAAAACTGATATCATGGAACTTAAACCAACAGTTAAAATAGAATGTTGATGTGTAATCTCAGGGTTGCTGTCAGATTAAAGAGGTGGAAGAAAAGTGTTATAATTGTCCACCAGAATCATGTCTGAGAATAAAATTATGATTCAAAGATATCACCAAGATATAGATAAGATCTCTCAAGACTCGACATTTAAATGATGAAGGCTTTACCTATTCATTTATAACCTGCTTCATTCTACAAAAGTTTCCATATGCTCAGTAGATCATGAGGAAAGAAAGGAAGAAGAAAGAAAGAAAGAAAGAAAGAAAGAAAGAAAGAAAGAAAGAAAGAAAGAAAGAAAGAAAGAAAGAGGAAGGAAAGAAAGGAGGGAAAAAATGAGGAAGGAAAGGAGGGTGGGAAGGAGGAGAGCGAGGCCAAAGAAGTCATCCTGATGGCTGACATTTAATCACCTGCCCCTTACCACACATTCACCGAATCCTTGAAAAGTTCTGCCTTTTTTTCACCTATGTAATCCATTTAAGCAGTTATTCCTAATGTTTTTCATCTTTGGAGGTTTTAATTTACATTGAATCCAATCATTACTTCCTACATGGCAAAACATATGCTCTGTGACTTTTACTTTGTAAAACTTTTCAATTCCACAATCCAGGGACAAATAAAGAATAAGAAAAGAGGAGTTATATAAAATATCAATCATCTAAAAGTCAAGAACACAACCTGTACTCTCAAATAGCAATAAACTAGCAATGGAATAAAATAAAGAGACTTTTAAGAATTTAACAATACTAAGGACAGCATTTCTTGCATCTTTCAAGTAAACTGACAGCTACTATAGCTGTGGCATAGGGGGATCTTCCCTTAGAAAGATACACCTGTCATTGTTCAGTATCTTGCACTATACACTGCACTAATTACAGTTACAAACAATCAAGGGTATTTCTCAGGTAATAGTCTAAATAAACTTGCTGATCCTTTAAGTTTGTTAAAATTTCCCTGATTTACTTCTATAAAAATATGCATTTATGCTTAAAGTATCTCAATTGTCTATGTATTTAGCTTCAAATTTCTCCACTCATTGTATGAACTCTTTGTTCCTCTTTGCCTCAATTTTTATTCTTCAGAATAGGATGGGACTCATTAGCTGTGTTCGATATTAATCTCTATGCTTATTAGAGTCCTTGGATTCATGAAGCCATTGACATTGATCAAAGAAAAACTCCATAGCATCTTTTAGTGTTAAGGGGGCAGGTATTTAAACACAGCTCATAAAACGCAGATCTCAAAAATTCCCTTGCCCATTATACCCAGTCTTAGAGAGACCCAATTAGCATACAGTTGTACATATTTTTCCAGGAATGAAAATAAGATGGTGAACTTCCTACATCTGAGAGACCCTCCAGTAATTCCACTTGCTGCTGTGACACATCTGTCATAGAACCCCAAAGAGCTCTCACTTGAGGTAGACTGCCCTTTGATCCTGTATCTTCTCTGGACTGGTGTGGTTGTTGTGCAAACTAAAAGCTGAAGAGAAGACTGATGGCTGGGTTTTCCCCTCTCCGCACATCTGAGCCTAGGAGAGAGGGCAGGAATGCTCTGAATCCCGCATTCCACTAATTGCTAAAGCAGCATAGCCATCTATGGGCTCACCTGACCCAGAGTGCATCCAGGTGCTGAGTATTTAAGCAGTGAATAGAAGGTGCAGCACGGCTCAGTGCAGACTTTCAACCTCTAAGCTGGGCCTGTGATCTCAGAGGACTGCTTCAAATAAAAATCAGTTCCCTCTGTACTCTAAAGAGAGTAGTTAATCTTTATCATGACAACTTAAGGCCGTGTCCAGATTGAATGGCATCACCAAGAGCTCCATTTCCTAGCACAGCTTGTTTTGCAGGTTGGCAGTGGATCTTAACCCTTCCTGGGGCTCTGCAGAGTCATGCAGCACATGGAGGGATTGGAGCATTACTCCCTTTTTTATTAATGAACTTCAACACCCCCAGTGAAAATTTTTGGTTTCAAGAGAACTGTATTTTTATAAAAATTAAGGTAATAATGTTTTCAACTGATGAATTATTCAAGAGAATACCAGATAGAATATTATTTTTTCCCACTCCTAATCAGGAATACTTTGTTAGCGCTTTTGTAGCACTCCTTCTTCCTCCTCCTTCTAGTTGCATTTGTGAATACCTTTGGATGGAACAAAATCCAACATACCTACATTTTTCTGTTGTGCAATAAAGTAATTTATTATTCATCTCCATTCTTCCCAAATAAAATAATTAAATACATCAGTCAAAATGTATAATTCAATATCTATTCCTCAGGTACCTGCACAAAAATATTGCATGATTAGGATGTTCCCCCTCCTCAGGGGGACATGTCAATAAAATTTTAAGAACATAAGAAAAACTGT
This sequence comes from Glaucomys volans, assembly GCA_020662805.1. Taxonomy (NCBI): domain Eukaryota; kingdom Metazoa; phylum Chordata; class Mammalia; order Rodentia; family Sciuridae; genus Glaucomys; species Glaucomys volans. The sequence goes on from JAJEJO010003703.1 coordinate 160,380, forward strand.
GCAATTGAAATTTTGGGAGGAATTTCTGAGTGCTTGAGAGAAGTGTTAGAATATGAAATAGTAATTAGTTTGAAGTTAGTTAAACTTTATTTTATGTTCAGTTTTGCCGGTTGGTTGTTATCCTTAAGCCATTGGAGAAAGTTTTTCAATTTTGTATAATTTCTTAACTCTAATTTACAGACTTTCTCCATGTCTCCCCAAAAGGCTCATGAATAATTTTTTATGCACTGTTACCAAATTTGATCAAGTATATGCATATCTGATCTCTTTAAAATTATCCTAGAAGCTGGAAAACTAAATTAGAAACAAGTAGTAATTTATATATTCTCCCAGCTGGAAGATTCAAGTAATGCAGAAACATTCAGCAGTAGAACATCCAACCAAGGTGCCCAGCTCTTAATCATCTGTTGGCTCAAGGCTGAATAATCCTCTAAATAACACAGCATAGTCAAGGCAGTACAACCATGGTGTGCATCCGCATACTGCTAATTCCTTTTGCACTTGTCTGTACCACACAGTTTAGCACTTTATTACATGTTGGCTGGTCACCCAACTGCACCGTGTGTGTCTTTTCATTCAAAATACATTCCAAGATGTGGAAGAGCTATGGCCCTAGTATAAAGACATCTGTACTACACACAATCATTGGCATAGTATTGTGTGTATAATCGAGTTATTTGGTAATTTGTTCTTTCAGAACCTCTTGAGTTTCCCTCTTGGGTAAAGTGTCAAGACTTGATATTTCTTCTGAAGTTGTTCACAGGAGGTAAATGAATACTCAGCATAATAAACTGTCAATTTGTTTTAGCTCAGAATGAGACCAAAATCACTCACTCTTCTGGAGATCACTGTTAGAATTAAGTAGTCCAGGATTAATTTGATCGAGACACTAATACTTAGTCATTTTTATTAAGTTCATAAACAGATCACAGTATGTACAATTTTTAGTAATACTATTTCACATGGAAAATTATCAGTTATATCAACAAAGGCAATCCAACTTTGAAACAGTATATTCTCATTTAGTAGAGTCTTTTAATTAAGATATTATCCAAATCACATCTCCCAAAATTAAAATAAATAAGTACACACACACACATATACATACCTACACATACACACAAAACTTATGTTTATTTGTTAGAATTAACTTGCCAGGAGTGTAAATAAACTCTACTGTCCAAATGTTTGTTTCTGAGTGAACTATCACATGCATATATAAATAAAAATAAAACATAGTAAATTGTGTCACAATCAGTGACATATTATGTGGGATGCACAAACATATAAATTCCAGTTTTTATTTTAACAAGCCATACCAATAAGGCCTAAGATTATGCAAGTTTTTTTTGGAGGGGGGGTATACATATATTAACATAATTAACTTACAGATCATCAGGACAATTTCTTGGTGGCTCCAGTCTCCCTCCTGTTTGCACATAGTTTAAAACATCAAGGTTGGAATGAGCTGGATAAGGTTGGTGACCAAGAGTTAAAATTTCCCAAATCAGAATTCCAAAAGACCTAAGGACATAGAAGGGTTGGCTTTAATTATACTTATTACAGACCTCAGGTTTACAATAGCTTCCTCAACATCATTAGTCCTGGGACTGTGGGGTCTACTTTTGTAATTGACATTATTTGCCTCATAAAAGGCAAATATGAGACTTGAAAAAAAAGTTGAAACTTAAGAAAAGGTAGCACAGAATACTGCATATGGAGCAATACTTCAAACATAAATAGGAAAACTTAGTGGGGTGCACATGCACACACAGAGGCACAAATGCACACAGATGCACATGCACACACATGCACATACTCATGTATGCAGGTACACGTACATACATAGACACATGTGTGTGCATACATGCAAGCACATTGTTCCTCCCCCTGGCTAAAACTCTACTACAGATTCTGTTGCACATGGACTTGAGAGCATCAGTATGTGGACACTCATGTGGGGAAAAAAGAGAGCATATCACTATTTCTCACATTTGTTGGATAGAATGCTGGTAAACATAGAACCAATTTTATCTCAACCACAATTTTGCCTAGGGCCAGCCTAACTTAAAAGTCACTGAACAAATCTTTACCTTCAATCAGCTCTAATCAAAAGTTGGGAGTCAACGAGAAAATGAGGAATCTTATTCAAATAATAAAAATATGTCCAAACCTCCCCTTTTTGCAATTCATGATTTAAAGTCTACTTATGAATCAATCACCAAACAACCTAAAATAGCAGACTTTTGGGCACATGTTTGGGTATTAATTCATAAGTACCAATTTGTATTTGTCATATACACTTGTGGAAAGTAATAAAAGACTTGAAGAAAATCTATCTCTTTAGTATACGATAGAAAAAGAAAGGATCAAAACTGATTGGAGGAGGAGTGTGAGCAACAGAGACCCAGGAATAGTTATACCTTAACAACCAGATTTCACATTAGCTTGAAGAAAATCATTTAATCTTTCTGGTCTTCTGTTTTCTCACATTTAAAAGAAAAATAGGATTAGATGTTCTTTCTGCCTGCATTTCTCTGGGTCCCAGTAGGCTCACCATACATCAGACTGAGTAGTGAAGATTCCATCCATCAAACTTTCTGGAGCCATCCACCGAACAGGGAGCAGGCCTTCCCCTCTCTTTCTATAATAATCATTTTTATAGATGTCCCTCGCAAGTCCAAAGTCCCCAATCTTCACTATCCGTGAAGGACTTGTATAGTCTTTCACAGAGACAAGGCAATTCCGAGCTGCCAGATCCCTATGAGAGAAATTATATTTAATAATAAAGTTCTGGAGAACAGACAAAGAACACTTGTAGGTAGTACAGAAGAGAGGCTTCTTACAGGAATATTGCTGTTTTGAAGGAATGAAAATGTGTAAATACCATGTGTGATGTGCTCAGTCTACAGGTAATATGGTAGTAATGTCCATAACAACCTTTTAAACAATGTATTCCTCTTTGGTAGAGTCTGTATCCAGAATATCATCATACCTGTGAATGAAGTGCATCTGCTCCAAGTAGACACAGCCTTTTGAAATATCTACACACACATCTATCAGGTCAACCAAGTTGAGTAAAGGACCATGAAGCTGTGAGAAATTATGGAAAAATTATTAGTACTTTTCCAATTTGCACAAAATATATACATATAAGTGTGACAATATGGACACATACATACATATTCATACACACATTTGTATATGATGCTCTACAGGAATTTCTAGTTATGTTTACAACAATTCAAATAAGAAAAAAAGTTTTTATATACTTTCTATCAAAACATACATAAATGAAAGACTATATTTATAATAAGGAGAGTTGGTATGGGATCTTTATAGGAAAGATCTCAGAGTATAAGGTCAGTCAGACCAACATTTGAAAACTAATTCTGCTATTAACTAATTGTGTGAACTTGCTCAAATTGCTTAATTAACCAAGTAACTTTCTCATATGCAAAATGGGCATAGTAATACAGACCTTAAAAAATGAAAATAAGATCTATAATATTGTTGGAACATAGCAGGCCCTTCATAAACAGTAGCTGTTCTCATGAGTAGCAATAATATTTAATTTGATTAATGGCCCTAGCACTCTAACATGTCAATCAGGGTTATGGACTTGTTCCTCATATGAGCCTCATAAAATTGTCAGCAATACTGTTGTCAAGTCACAGATTACTTTTGGCTAAAAAAAAAAAAAAAGCCAGCACAAATATATACAGGAGCCAGTACTAATTGCAATGACTTCCAGGTGAAAAAAAAGTCAGTCAAAAATTTTATTCACAGCATATGGAAAAAAATCAACATTGTTTCCTGAAGGCCATGGTCATACAATGACTGAGCCTTTCCATTTTCCTGCAATTACCTGGCTTGGGCTTTTATTATCCCTAATCTGATGCATCCATAAACTTCCCATCTCTTCAGCCTCCTACACTTCCATTAGATCACCTTGTTATGCCAAGTTCCTGTAAATTCCATTATAAATTACTGAGTACCCCTTGCCCCCCACCCCACATGGCAGCTTCTGACTGCACCAGCCTCTCCGTATGTTCATTTTACTTCTTCTCACAATCCTTGATTCAGTCATTCTGGGCTACTTGCTGTTCCTTATACTTTCTCTGCATTTCTCAACCTTTCTTCTTTTTTCTATGCTATGATATTTTTTTCCCCTTGGGATGACTTCCTTGCTCTTGATTTTCATCCACATCCTTTAGAGAACATCTCAAATGACTCCCAACCTCCAAATCCCTCAGTTCCTCAATATACAGGTGCTCTTAAGTGCTGCTCCTCAAGCTTTCCCTGACGAGCTCAAGTCGATTCAGTATTGCCACAGCTCCACGCAACTACACCTAGGGCTGACTAACTAGGGTCTGACATTCTGCCAAGAATCATTCCCCCTCCAACCTTGCTCAGGTCCACTAGATGACTGTCTCATGACCTAAATTTGAGCTTCTGCTGGGCATCCTGACTGCTTGACCTGTTTCTGTGTAAATGGAACCCTATTTGATCTTGGTAAAACCTAGTGTACTCATGAAGAATTTCTCTTGATTTAGAATCCTGCTCCTGAACTTCAGTCTGGTGATAGTGCCCTGTTTCTTATACTCTGATGAGGTGTCCATAATGCTGCCTGCTTGCCTGCTTGGATCCATGGTTATTACCTCCTCTTTTTGTCCCTGATGACAACCTATTGGGATACCTCATCACCACTCTATGTTGGGCCCACTGGGCTTTAGATGCTGCCCTCACCTACCACCTGCCATGTCTTGCTAAACCTTTTAGATGTAGTATTAAGCCTTTACCAGGGTCTATCATTAGTCAAAGCCTTAGTCACTCAGGAGATGGTGTAATTCAACTACCATTTTATGTCCTTCCTTAGCTGTGTCCCAAACAGATGACATCCACCACAACACCTTTCCTGCTCTTCTCAGTTAGGAATCACCTCTCCTTCCTCTGAGCTTCAACAGTATATTCTTTACCCCACTTTAATGGGTCCTTCCACTTTCTACCTAAGGGGAACTGATATGTGACCTATGACCGACATCCCTACCATGTGGCAAATTCCTTGAGACAAAGAGCCACATCTTTCACTGTCATATAATAAACACCCAATGAAAATTTTACCGATGGAATTGTTCTGGAAGACAACACAATTACTACCGTTTATTTGTATTATTTTGATAGTTTTTTTCTCTTTTAAACCTTAATCAAGTCCTAGAATATCAAAACCAAAAAGAACCTTAGAAAGTTTTTGATTCAATATTCCAGCTTATGAATGAAGAAACTGAGTTCCCAAACATGTGGTTTCTAGACCTTGTTGCAGTCAATCTTTATGCCTTCACCCCAAATTAAACAGTCTGGAAGCAGGGATGAGGAGGTAATTTGTGCTGATTCTTCTAGAATGGTGCTTCTGAGCACTCCCTGTGTAGAGATAGCTAGTCTAGAATGCATCACCCTGAGGGGGACATCATGTCTGTGTATTCCCTCATGGGCACCCAGAACCTAACAGCATCTTGTCCTCTCTGGTTGCAGTGAGTGGGACAAAGCCCTGGAAACTTCCTGGTCGGCCCACAGGTTGCCCATAGGAAAAGCAGCAGAAGAATTGGAATATCAGCCATTATAACCATTGATCTTGGGTCTGTAGGTATCATTTTGAAAAAATAGATACGTTTTATTTTAGTCCATCTTCATTCTCTCCCCCCACCCCACCAAAGCAAAACATACAAATCAACATTAGTATCCCAAGAAATATGACAAAATTTTGAATTTATGAAAAACAGAATATTATTTTACAAGGCAAAGCATAAGAACAAGTTTGTAAAAAGTTGAAATATGATAACACATTTTATTCTATGAAAATTTTAGGGGATAAAGTCAAGCAAATCTATCAGAATGGAGAGAAAAAGACCAAGAGATAGAAAATAATAGAATAGCTAAAAGTAAGAGAGGTTGAAACAAAATGGCTCACTATCAAACTAACAGGATTTCTATAACTAGGAAATAGAGGGAACTAAGAGCTGTATTTGTTATCTAAGAAATAATATTTTAAAAAGCAAAAATGAAGGGATTGATTTTTCAGACACTGTCCAGAAAAGAGTATACCACAGACAAAATTTCACTAAAGTTTTCCAAAAAGAGAGGCAAAAAGCAGATCATGAGTAAGTTCAGGAATCAGAACAGCATAAGATTTTCTAGTGGCAGTTGTAGAAGCTAGAGAATGAAGATGGTTTTATTTGGGGAGAAGAAGGTTTTTCAACATTATCAATCAAATGTGAGGAAAGAATGAAAGATATTTTCTGGGAAAAAAGAATAAAACCCCAAAATTTTGCCTCATCTGCATGCTTCCTCATTCTTGCTCTTTCCTAAAACAAAAAAAGAAGTCATGAGATAGAGGGTAAAAGGGTCCAGCATAACAAGAGTTGAGAGCCATGACCAGGGTACACCTGAAGGAAATCCCTGGGACAACAGATGTGCAGCCAGCTTGAAGGACAAGCACCTGTATGGCCTCAGGAAGGAAGTACCCAAGGAAAAACTGAAGACCTGGATTATCTGATTGACTGGCCATACAGAGAAAAGTGATATAATTCTAGCAGAGAGCTTAACTAAATAGCAAGTAAAACAAATGAAAAACAAAAAATTAAGAGGTATTTATTAAAATAACCCAAGCAGGGATGGGATATGGGGGAGATGGACCCACAATCACAGCATTTGAGTAACTGAGCTGCATATTTAATTATTATTAAATAGCCGCAATAATGCAAACCTGGAATACTGATGTGTTCAAAAAAAGTGATAGCTGTTGGAGGATGGGGAAAGCAAATTTTTTCTGTGTCTAATGCTGGTAGGGTTGGGCAGGTATAGGACAAAGTCTAAGTTAAAATCTCATCTTTCATTGGGGGATGTGAATAGATTCTTCCCCAAATCAGAAAATCAATGTGCATCTTACAATGTAATCAGAGTCTTTAAGAATGTGGAATTAAACACCCAAAGATATGTGCAGGCCTGGGTAGTGGGGAAGACAAGCAACACAGGGCTCCTGTTTTTCAGGAGCCTTGTCACACATTTTAATTTTTTTAGTCATGTAATATTTAATTTGATAGGAAAATACCCAAATGTTTTAAATCTACAGATTTAAACTCTAATGTGTCATCTCATGTGTTTCCTCAACTGAAGCATAAAGTAGGTTCCCACAGGAGGTCACCACCTGGCCCAGTTCACTATTCCACAGTATTTCTAGGGTTCACACTGAAGAAGGGAAGACAGATCTGGGCCACATTATGAAGGCACAACTGTAGAACTGGCAGGACTCAGAGCATGGACATAGGGGGAAAGAAAGCAAGGAACTAGATAGATGGAGCAGGAGAGGATTAGAATCAAGAGGTTTGTATTGGCCAAAGCAAGTTCAATGTGCCTAATAAAATCCAAATTGATCTGTCAGCAACAGACCAACCTAGGTAAATTTAAGTCAATAGATCTGAGCTGTGGGTCTGGAATTTAGTAAAGACTTCAGGACTGGAAAGGATAGGGCAGACTGGATAGGGCAGACAACCATGCAGATAAAGTAAAGAGATGTGCCTTTCTCAACTCCACACAATCTCTATACTCCAGAAAAAACATGATTCTGACAACAAGGGACCTGTTTTCCCATTCAATACTAAAAACAGACTCAAATTGCCCCAATCTAACAGTAAAGGTGTCCATGGAAACCTAAGGTTCTAGCACCAGCCAAAACTACAACCTACTGAACTCAAAATTAATGGGAAGTTATAAGGGATTGGCATGAGGAAATCGATAGTGTGGACTCCCCTGCCTACCATTGTCATCCGGGCTTTACGCAAATAGGTTAAAAGGTCTCCTCCTTCCATCAGTTCCAGGATAATGTACTGTGGTTCGTTCAGCAGACAAACTCCAAGCTGCTTCAAAATGTTGGGATGATTAAACTTGCTAAAAGGTGGAAAGACAAAGACTGATGACATGACAGCAACAGGAGACCCAGCTGAGACTCCTTATAGAGTGGACGAATTCTTTATCCATAGTTTCCTTGAGAATCCCTGACTTTCTTTGATAGGTGCAAGCTTCCTTTTCCAAGGACTGGTCTGTGTGTTTGCCTTATGGAGGTGACGTGGCAACCCCTAGTGGCCAATGCATGTGAATAGAATAGGGTGGATTTTAGAAGAAACAGCATTTATATTAAGAATTTTGTTATAGAAAAGAAAGCAATTTTGACTAATAGCCTTCTTCAAAATATCTTTGGAATCTTTGATGATATTTTTGGTCATCACAAGTATGAAATATATTCTTTCCCTTTTAGAGAAACAACTCAGGTCTACAGGCTTTGCTATAGTGATTTCTTTTTTAATTGTTCTATTTAGTTATACATGGCAGCAGAATGCATTTTGATGCATTGTACACAAATGGATTACAACTTTTCATTTCTCTGGCTGTGCACGATGTAGAGTCACACCATTCGTGTAATCATACATGTACATAAGGTAATGATGTTTGTCTCATTCCACCATCTTTCCTTCCCCGCTCTACTGATTTCTTAAGACATCAAAGTAAGCCCCAACCTACCATCTGGGGCCCACAATCAGGGATTCTCTGAACTGCTTTCTGGGTTCTTCATTTTAAGATGTTCTCGATATAATAGAAGGGAGATTAGTAGAGCAGAGGTAGGGGATTGAGGAGAAGGTAGGGGGAGTGGAGGGAATGGGAAGGAACTGGGGAATGAAATCAACCAAATTATGCTATATGCATGTATGAATATATCACAACAAATTCAACTTTATGTATAATTATAATTCACCATTAAAATATTTATTATACATACAGGTGTATATATAAGTAGAAGGGAGGTCAGTAAAGCAGATGCAAGGAGGGAAAGGGGAAGTACTAGGGAATGAAATGGATTATGTTATATATGTACATGAATATGTCACAATGAACTCCACTATTATGTATAATCATAATGTGCCAATAAAAACATTTTTAAAAGATGTCCTTGAGCATATATCATGGCCATAAACTGATTGAAACTTTGCAGACAAGTTTACTAGAAAGGGATATCTAATAGTGCTAAAGAGAACGCTCCCTTATAGGGTCTACTTCACCCATTATCACATATTTCAAAACACAGGTGTGTTTAAATTTGAATAGCTTCAGAATTCACTTGCAAATCATCCTCCTTTTTAAAGATAAAAGAAAGGAGAACCTTCTTCCTGAGGACTGCCTGTACCCCGGCTCAGCTGACTGGCATCCATAGAATACTTGTTAGTACAGACATATTTCCTCTAAAACTTTTCAGCTATGTTTGCTTTGGGCAAAACTTATTACATCCATTCATTTTGTATGTTAAAAATCCAATGCACAGAGGCAAGAGCTTCCTACCCTCATCAATAAGAAAAATTATTTTGGAGCTACCCTGATACCTCATCAGATGTGCTTCCTTCAGGAATTCAATTTTCTCCTGGTCTGTGGAGCCCTTCTTCAAGGTCTGTGCAACAGAAAAACAAGTCAGGAATCAGTACAGCATCCTGTGAGCTCAGTGGGTTAATGGAGACAGCCTTTGTTTTGTTTTGCAGTATTCGCCCTGAAAACTGGAAATAGACCACAGATACAGCATGTGCGTGTGACCTGCAAACCTCCTGTTATTGCTAGTGTTCAAGTAAGAACATCTGCTAGATAAAAGATCTAGCAATATTTATACAACTTTCCTCCAAAGATGAGAATTTTAAAAAGAGACCGATTTTGGCCTTCAACAGGTCAATGTCTTACCTTTCAAAATTTTCTACTCAATATGTATTTCCCTGATTTCTTTGCTAACAGTATCCTAATTTATTTTTTAGGGAGAAGGTGCCAAGTCTTAGGTAATTGATGTAAGTTACTCATGAAAATATGTTTTGAAATTCTCCAGCCTCTCTTATAAATAAGGGTGGTCACATGACTCAGTACAGGACCCAAGAGAAAATTGCTGAGCAGGAAAGAGGCTTGTGGGAAACTTTTGCATTCCTAAACATATATATCTAGCACCATCCTACTCCCCTTTCACTGGCCTGAATGAAGATGTGATGCCTGGTTCTTTTGCTGCCACCTGGGGACTATGAGGCAACAAGAAGCACAAACAGAAATCAAGAGAATTTCAGAGATACTGGCTCTGATGGGACATAGGACTACACCAAAACCAGCAGTCACCTCATTATGTGAGAACAATAAACATTTGTTTAAACCAGTTGAGACTGGAGTAAGTTACAGGAATTTTAAAGCCTATCATTTGGAAGTGAAGAGAATTTTGCCAAATTTTCTGGTTGTATAGGCTACCCTCAGAGCAATAAGTTCCTAATAAGCAATGAACAGGAAAGTACACAATTGCATTAACAGTTTCATTATCCTATCACCAAAAGAAAGTTTTACAAAAATATGAGCGTGTACCCAGTGTTTCCTTAAGTATATGTCAATCATTCAGCAACAATCAGATAGTACAGAGGTCAGCAAACTATAGTCTATGGGCCAAATTCAGCCGGTTATCTACTTCTAAGTAACCCACAATCTGAAAACAGTTTATACATTAAGTAGTTGAAAAAAATCAAAAGAAGAATATTATTTCATGACACAAGAAAATTATGTGAAGTTCAAATTTCAATGTTTATAAATAAAGTTTTATTGGAACACGGCCACACTGGCTTACATCTTGACTATCACTGCTTTTGAGCTGCAATAGCAGAATTGAGTAGTTATGATGGAGGCTGTATATGACCAGGAAGCCTAAAGAAAACACTTGTTGATCCCAGTCTGATTTTTTAAATATAAACTTTGAAATTCCAGTTTCCTTTTAGAATGACTGATGGGAAATAACTGTTTGCCAGGTCTTAGCTAATCACCTTAGAGGTCATGTAAACCCTGGAGATTTTGTGTTGATCATATAACCTATATGGAAAATGAGGGGGAGGGGACTTTTGTAACTATGGATAGGCTTCTACATTCTATCGGTCACTTTTTAAGTTAATTTTATTTTTAATTGACCTACTTGAACATATTTAGATGTACAATGCGATGTTTTGATTTATGTATCCATTGGGTTAATGATCAAATCAAGGACATTTGCATATCCCATCCACACTTTCATCACTTATTAGTGCATACATTAAAAATTCTATCTTCTATTTTGAGAGATACATACACACTATTGCTAACTGTATTCACTCTGCTCTTAGTCCTCTTTTCAGTTGAGCATTCAACTTTTATTACACTCACATGCATGCCAACCCATATGAATATGGTGCCCTACTGGTCAAGGAGTTCAGAGATCCCTGTTACCTTCACTGCCACTTTGATTTCTCCACTTCCATCTCCTAAAATGTCTACAGCCGTGCCTTCATACACTTCTCCAAAGGCTCCACTTCCCAACAAGAGACGCAGCGTCAGTTTTTCCCGAGGGAAGGCAGGAAGATTTTCAATCTCCTCTTGGGTCGGAAGAGTACTGTAAAATCACAGCATGTTTATTCTCATGGAATATGTACAGCTTAAAGTTTGTGTTTAAGAGAGAATGAAAAAATTTCAGGGCATGGCAACTTTGTGGATTCTATGTGATAAAGTGTATGAAATTCTGTGCTCCTATTAATACTTCTTGATTCCACCACCTTTTACAGAGAGCAAGTAGCTTCGCTTCCAGGCATCTTCATTTCAACAGAAACGTGCATGTGTATGTGTTGCTTTGAGATTTCTTTAAAGCTATTCTGTCAAAGTTAGCATCTATTAACTTCTTCAGGTTGCTAATTTGTGTGAAAAAAATGTTTGCAAATTAGCAATAGACACATCTGAGCCTATGAGCTTTCACTTCAACTGTTTCATATACCTGATATGTTATGTAAAATGGAATTTACTATGACCAAAAAAATCAACCCCATCACCATCTACCAGGTTAATTTAGAATGCTAATGTCCTCACTTGTACTGTCATGAGAGGGGAGTCTCTAGATTAAAGCTTTCAGTTTGCCAAGAGCGATGACACAGGCCCTTAATCCCAGTGGTTTGATAGGCTGAGGCAGGAGGATCAAGAGTTCCAAGCCAACCTCAGCATCCTAATGAGGCCCTAAGCACTCAGCAAGACCCTGTCTCTAAGTAAAATATAAAAAATGGCTGAGATGTGGTTGGTCCAGTGGTTAAACTCCCTTGGGTTCAATCCCCAGTAACTTTGGGTTCTTAATAAAGAATCTTGAATATCAGATATGCTGATTATTTTCTTAAAGAAAAGTCAATTCCAAATATCTGGTTACCTCTATATCTACTTTAAATCCTAAGAACATAAAATTTCTCTTTGTATAATTATAATATAGTGTCTCATGCAAAGAAACACAAATTTTCCTTAATTATAATGACAACAGAAGTTCAAAACTCATCTGTCTTAAAGAGATTTTGAGGCAATCACCATGCCACTTCTGAAATAGACTAAAATTGGCTTTATAGGACATTTATGAGACCCAGGGGAATTTCCTTTCTTCTCAAATGCTATCTCCAATGGAACCAACCATGTTACCATCTGCTCTCTTCAATGCAATATTTTCTTTCATTTACTTTTGAACTACATAATAAAACACTGAAAGGCAATGGGATAACCACAAAATTTGCCAACCATCCCTTGTCATATTTGAGACTAGAAGAGAAAGTTATTAATAATTGTGCCAGAATAAGGGGCATAAATAAGGGCCAGAATAAAGGGTATAATATTAATAATTATGACAGAGTAAGGGGCCTGTTGCCCACTCTTTGCATTGTGCTCCATAAGGAATGCCCAGGCCACGTACTGTATTGCATAGCAGGCGTTAGCCAGGCCCACCCCAGCTGCCAGGCCTCGCAGCTCTGCCAACTCCTTGTCTTCGTTTAGGAGAACTGTCAGACCTTCCTTGGAAGTTTTTGGATTCTTGAACTTTCTATGCCACACTATAAAGAGAAAATAATTTAGAAAATAAAATGTTTTTCCTTTTTCCTTCAGGACATGCTAATATACTTTAAATGCATATATATAAGAACACAATTGACAAAAATAATAGAACTTGATTAAAAAATGCACCCACAGTATAAAATCCAGATTAAATGCCATATTAATTTACAACTTAATACATATCACTTTTATCTCACTTCTCAGAGTGAAGCTTAACATATTTCTTACTATTATTATAAATAAACTGAAGCATCTTAATATTAAAATTTATTTCTCAAAATGACCCATAAACTAGAAACAAAATAAATCAAAACAAATTTGAAAAATAACTATTAATAAAACAAATTTATTTCTGAATCCAGACATATCTCATTTAGTAGACCCGAGGGAATGCTTTCAATATGACGGCACATTAAAAAATGTTTTCAATATAATGACAGAGTGCAAGACTATTATATCTATTGTTGTTTATATAGTACATTCAAATATGTGGAAAAATTATTGGAATGAAAGCCACCAAACATTAGCAGGTTTTCCCTCTGGTTATGGGATCATGAATAGTTTATATTGTCTTTTTTATAACATAAGCAGATATAATGATAAAAATTTATTTTTTAAAGATTAAAAAGCAATTATGTCAATAAGATCACCTATCTACAGTATAATATTGACTCAGAAGTTGAAAACATCAAAGATGCTTTGCTACATGATTGTTAAAATTTGGACTTAATATCACAGTAGCTTCTATATCCAAGAGGGTTAGAGTTTTATTCACATGAAATTCCATTGGAGGGACTATAAATGGAATAGTTACAAGTACATTTGCTAGTGCAGTTTTTCAACCCTGTAATGCTTTCATCCCCTTTCTACATTTTTAAAGGCCCTGGGTAAGCCCTACATTCTTGGTGATACCATCTGAGACCTCTGTAGACTCTGCGGATCTCTCGTCTCTGAATTTAAAAGACCAACTGTGCCTCCCACTTAGTGCTTCTCCTGTCACCATTTTGTACATTTCATACTATTTAACATAGGTAGTTCTCTTTTCATACTGGTATGTCTTACCACCCTCATTAAAGGGCAAGTTCCTAAGGCCAGCAATTGTATTTTTACATCTTTTTATTTCTCTCTATTCCCAAGCATAAGGCTAATGTTGCACATTAGATAAAACCACTCACCAATTCAAAGGCTGTCAATGCTCACGTTTAAACCATTCTTTCAAGTTTGTGAAGTATGAACAATGAGAGCCCTCTGCACAATGCAAATCTTAAAAGAATTGCTACTTCTCACCATTTTAATAACTCAGTCTTTTCTCATGCACTCACACACTACTAGCAAAACCACATGCACTGCTAGTAAAAGCAACAACTGAATTAACTTAGCTACATTCAAAAATCTATGAGTTCCAAACAGAACAAAGACCTTTAAGTCCTCAGAAAGTCAGAGATCCATAGAATGTCTTGAAAGCACACAATAGGTTGTCTGAAATTATCTCATGTTCATCCACTAGAGTCATGGGTTTAAACAATGGTGATGTATAAGCAGGCAAGCAGAGGTCAGATGAAGGGTTCTTCATGTAATATCCTTTCTAGCAGGAAAGCAGACAAGCAGGCAAGCCTATATGCCAACTGCCAAATATACTGCAGTCATATGTGTAACCGTGGAGGGGCCGGCTTAGTGGCACAAACATCAGCTGTGCGATACTTAGACTCCCTGGAACCACAGGTTAAAATCCTGGCAGGGTCAGCTGAAATTTTTAGCTTTCCCACTTTGCTGAAGGAGTTCCACATATTGTCTGAGTGGCATCTTTGAAATGAACTCCCTATTCAAGTTCAAAGTGCTCTCTGATACCTTGTGACTCCAATCAGTTTGGAGAAAGAATAGAGATTTAGAACACTGAATGAAACATTGGCTTTCCTCATCCTGAGAGAATTCGGCTTTATGCTTGTAACTTTTCCTCTGACTTCCCTTGTCACTTTCCCTTATTTATAATAAAATAAGCCACAGGTTCCTGATTATGTGCCTGAGTTCCTTTTCTGGCATTATGCTTTCCTCACAATGTTCCAGTGTGTCGGCAATAGAGAATGGGACCATGCATCTTGTAATTCAAACCAATAGACTTTTTGAGAACTGAAAGAAAGTGCTATTATTTTTTTTTTATTTTTACAGACTGCATTTTGAAAAAAGAAATTGAAGAGGAAGAGAATTTCAGGCTCATGATATATTATGAGGAAAAAGATCAACTCTACCATTTGGTTGGAATCTATTAAGTTAATAAAGTATAACTTTTAAATATTGTCAGTAATAGGTGACCTAGACCACTAATTAAATTACTGTCTCAACTTCAAACTCAAAAAAAGTGCTATTAATATTTACCATGAAACAACAGGAATAATCAGAATATACGATCACTATGATCACCCTGTAGCCATATATGACTGTCCCTGTTGGGATTGCTTCTCTATTTTCTCATCACTGAACTAAATCTTAAAAGAGGGTGGGGTATTTTAAGACTAGCACAACCGCTTAAAATGAATAATGGGATGTAGCTAACTCACTATCTACCTAGACGACTTCTTCTGCTTTCCCAGTCATTTGTAATTGAGCAGGGTTTTGAAATAAGTCAGTCAGATGTCTGAAAGTGAGTGTGGATCCTACAAGCCAGAAATGGATCTCCTGAGAAAGAGGCCCTGCTCATTCTAAACCAGGCTGTCTGCCTGGAGACCAAAACTATCCTGACCAAAGATTGTCACTGGCCTCCCAACTAATCCTATACTCTTTTTGTACCAGGGTTATTTTTCTTTTGTTTATTTCAATCTGTAAGACACAAAACACTTGGTTATAGCCAATCAGAAACAAATATTGTTTTTAAAGAAAACTAGTCATCTTGAAAATAATTTAATCTAAAATATACCATGAAATGTACATGCAGATATATTTTTCATAAAATAGTTGGTATGGTATGGCTTGGTTTGGTATGGTTTGGTCCCAGAATGGTTTGGTCCTGGAATCCCTTGGTATGGTTTGGTCCTGGAATGTCCCCTAAAGCCCATGTGGTAAAGACTTTGTCCCCACCTCAATACTGTCAGGATGTGGACAGTATTGTGGAAACATTAAGAGGTGGGGCCATATGGGAGATCATCAGATCATTGGGGGCTTGCTCTTTAAGGGGATAGTGGAACCCCATCCCCTTCCTCTTTCTCTCATTCATTCCTAGCCATGAGGTGAAGGCCTTGCCTGTCATGTACTGCCATGATGTGCCCCACACACCTAAAGAAACAGGGCCAGTCAGTAATGGACTGCAACCTCTAAAACTGTGAGCCAAAATAAGCCTCTACAATAACAGAAAACTCACTAACAAAGCTCTTGATTAAAAAAATTCACAGAAATTATTCATTACGAAAGGATGGTCAAGGGTACCATTAAATTATATGAACATATTTAATCAGGTTATGTCTCATGTGGGAGGGTAGATATAAACTGCAAGATAAGTCAATCAGTATGATCAAGTAAACAGTTTGTGGACTATTTTTAAAATCTCTGACACTTACCAAAGGTCAATGGGATTGTCACAACCAGAAATATTCCAACTACAGTGATAAGTATAAAACTTGCTTCTGGTATCCAAAAACCATCTAATGAAATATATGAGAAAAACAAATTAATGCAGAGAATAAAACTAAATTGTCCCAATTCTACCTGAGTACCTACAGAGTGATCAACCAGAGATAGCTCCTACTGGGTTTTTGAAGCCAGTTAGTAACCAGTTGGTAGTTTGAAATTATCTATAGTGAGAGTATATACACCATGGAAAATCAAAATAAAACTTCCAGCACCCCACTGGAATACACTCACCCAATTTTGTATTTTAAGGTGACTGAAGAAACATGTATAATCTTTTTAATGAATTTAGGAAAAAGAAATCTCAGTCTTTATATATTATATAGTTGGGATCATTATTTTTTAGTTCATGCACATTTAATTCCATGGATATTAAACATGAAAAAACAAGAAAGCAAATATGAAAACATGGTGCCTTCTCTTAAGGATTTTCAGTTGCATAGAAGAGATAACATGTAGACCAGAGTTTGGCACACAACAGCCTGTGGGACAAATCTGACTACAGCCTGATTTTGTACTTTCCATGAGTTAAGAATGGTTTTTATAATTTTAAAGTATTACTTTTAAAAAATATATGCTATAGAAAACAGATATAGCTTGAAAAGTAAAAGCTATATTTGCTTCTTTTAAGGAAATGTTTGCCAAGATCTTATGTAGATAACTCTAACTATAATACAAATAAGAATGATAGAAGTTTCGTATGAAAGGTGTGCATAAAATGCACTAATTAATTTTACCTAAGGAGTGTCAGTTAAGCATCATGATGGATTCTTTTACTTTAGGTCTTCAAGGATGAAAAGAATTTCAACTGGCAGAAAATTAAGGAAAGGAAATTCCAGGTAAGAGATACATGTTAGGGGGTGGAGTCCCACCTTCTAGGATAAAGAAAAGACAAGGCCAAAGACCTAGTGACAAAAACCTTTTTAATCAGGCTTTTTTATCAGTCAAATGCAGATACTGCACAGGAATAAATAATGGGGGAAATGAACAATTGGAAGATAAGTCATGGACAGCTTCACAGGCCACATAGAACTTTGTAGCTGATTCTGAAGGCAGCAAATGAAGAGCCATTTTGGTTCATTCAATGGTGGTTAAGTGAGCTAGACTGTGCTTCAGCTAGATTACTGTCAGCAGTGTGACTAAGTCAACAGCCCAAGCAAGAAAAGATACCTTAAATCAGGAAACCCAACATGAAAATAGGAAGATAGAAACTCATCAGAGAGAAATCAAGATGGTCAAATCAACAGAACCGGGTGGCTGCACAGAGGAAAAAAATCAAATATGGTTCTGAGACTTCCAACAGAAGTGATTAGAAAGTTAAATATTGTAAACTAAAATAAGACACAAGGTGCAAGAGGCAGGTATTAGAAAACAGACAAAAAGTTGTCCTAGGCTTCTTGACTATAAAATGGGAGTTCCAGGAACAAGAAATAAGACTGGATAGTTAAAGATCAGATTGTGGATGCCTTGGAAGATGTGGCAGGCAGTAAGGAGTATCTGCTTATTATTGAAGAGTAAAAATGATATGATGGTAATGATGTTTTATTTAGTAAGACCACATCAGATGAATTGAATAGTTCAATAGTTTGAAAGATAAGTTATACAGTCACCATATCTGATATTAAAGTTAAGGATGCACCTATCTTTATCACTTTATCAACTTTAAAATAATAAGCTAGTGTGTAAGCAGATATGTTCACATACCTCCAACTAGTATAATATTCTCACTGATTCCACTGTATTCACCAAATCCAAGATTATTTGCAGCTACTACTCTAAATTGATATGTTCCTTTCAGGTTTTTGGACTTCCATGTGCAAATGCTACTGCAGGACCCATTAAATGCCATCTTCCACCTTAAATTCTGGTTTTTTGAATCATTTGAAGTGCCCTCCCTGCAAGAGAAACACTAAAATAGTAAACACAGAAAATAAACATGACAATGTATGTGTTATTTTGATTGCTCAGATGTCATTTTAATGCAGAACTCCAAAGAGTTTCATTGTACACTTTACCCTTGATCTCATTTCTCCCATATGATGTAGCTGTGGAACACAGCATGGTTTGCAAAGTCATCCTAGTTATACGT
This sequence comes from Glaucomys volans, assembly GCA_020662805.1. NCBI lineage: Eukaryota > Metazoa > Chordata > Mammalia > Rodentia > Sciuridae > Glaucomys > Glaucomys volans. The sequence goes on from JAJEJO010003703.1 coordinate 179,023, forward strand.
GAGCCAAGCTACTCAGCCAATCCAAAAAGTTATGAATAATCAGTGGAACAAGAGAAAGATGGAAATCCTTTTCTTGCTGTTTAGAATGTATAAAATTTCTTCAGCATTTAAACATATACAACAATTATTTCATATTTTCCAACAGGAAAGTTTCCATTTTTCTTAATTTTTAGTCTCATCATATTTGCAAATCACTTATGCCATATCTGAATAAAATACACAATATAAATTGATAAGGAAGGTGTGATAGTTTAGTCACCAATGTTGTTATATCTGAGATTCCAAGGTTCTTTGCTTTCCTTTTGTATTAGTCTACACTCTATCTCAAAGCCAATCCACATTGAAACACAGAAAGAGCACAAGAGCTAGGTTCAAAAGATAAAATTAGAATGACTTTTAATGAAATAGACTGAAGGCAAGCTCAAGGTCTTATATGCCTTCTCTGACAATGAAGAAAATCTCAGATCCTAACAGTTTTAGCATGTGATACCAAGCCACCGTGATCTTAGGGGTATGTAGTAGAAGCTAGTTCTGCTCCTGCTAATTGAGTGGTTCTGAAAGAGCAACAGGATATGGAGTGCTGAGCCTCAGGTGGAGCAGGGAATGGACAAATCATCAAGAGCATCAAAGCAGTGGAGCTGGTCACAACAGTTTACAGGAGCAGGGTGTCCCCAGAACCTTCATGAGTAAAGTATTATGACAGAGGGCTTTTATACACTTAGTCAAGTCTCTTGTTAAGCACTGGCAGTTTTATTCTTTAAACAATTTTGATCCAAAAGAAAAAGGTCCCTAGAAATTTGATAAGTGACTCTTCACAATTTTCAATCAATGAAAAAAATGAACAATTCTAACATTGGTTGGGCATCCTCTATTCAACACACCATATTGAGGACAAAGAATTCTGACATTGATTGAGCAGCTCCTATTTGCCCACATACCATATTGGTGCTTTATGTATTTTGTCGCATGTCACTGAGTGTTCACAGCAACCTCAACAGGGAGATATTATCACCCCCATTTCACAGATGAGAAAACAAAGTTTTAAAACAGAAAATGAACAAAGATTTAAACATGGCCCATGTACTGGATTGAATAATGTTCTCCCCAAATCACGTTCATCCATAACTTGTGAATTTGATGTTGTTTGGAAATAGGTCCTTGGCAGATCGAATAAAATCAAGATGAGATCATACTGGATTAGGTCAGGCCCTTATTCAGTGACTGGTGCCCTTATGAGAAGAGGGAAATTTGGATACACACACACACACACACACACACACACACACACGCATACAGAGAGAGAGAGAGAGAGAGAGAGAACATCATGTGATGAAGAAATCAGAGACAAGAGTGATACATCTACAAGCCAAGGAACACCAAGGATTTCTGCCAACTACAAGAAGCTAAGAGGCAAAGAAGGAGTTTTTCTAGAGCCTTCAGATGGTCCTGATGAGGTCTTGATTCCAGATTTCCATCCTCCAGAACTATAATAGTGAATTTTTTGTTATGTTAAGCCAATTAGTTGGTGTTACTTTGTTATGGTAGTTCCCGTAGTCCTGGGAAACTAATAAAGTCTGTTCAGCTCACAAGTTCACACACTTGGCACAACCACTGCACCATCAGCAAGCACACAATCTAACTAGAGTGTCCTGACTAAAAAGCTAACTTAGATACTTAAAGTCAACGTTCCTCCCGGAGTCCATGTATTCATAGTGGGACAAGGAGTATACAAACTATTCAGATGAATCACGCACTAAAGGTGTTGCTGAGGAGACCACAGCAAAGAAGTCCTAGCAAGAACCATAGTGTGGCCTGGTTGTTGAACACAAATACAGTTCCAGGCCACTGTAACAGTTCTGCAGATCAGAATGCATTTCACTGTGCATGGAAAATTGTAATAGAATTTTCACAGAGATTTCAATTAGAAATATGTCCAAGGAAATTCTCTAACGTGAGCAGGAAAACTTTTTAAATTTATGGGAATGCCAGAGCGAGATGAAGCAAAAATAGATCTTAAGCTTGAGTCGCCAGGACTATAATTATGGAAGTGACTTTCGTCCTTGGAGCTTCTTAAAAGATGGTTTCATAGTCCCATGAGGGGAGTGTCTTTGGAATTTGGAATTCTCCCCTCAAGTTGGCATGAAATCAGTCCTGCTGAGCCAGTTGTGGTACTGAGCTCCTGGTACTGGCCAGGTCTGAGGTTTCATGTGCACATCAGCTGCTGGTTTTCTGGACAGCACATTTTCATCCCTGGGAGCACACTATAAACTGTAATCTTCTCAACAGATAAAGAAGCCTGGGTGACCATATGCCTCAGACCATTTCAGTCCCTCCCCTGATTTTACATTCTGATAAACACCTACCTCATGGACTGTTCACACTAGAGAGTATTCAATCTTGCCAAAACAAATTACCAGGAATTCACATACCTACCATCATCTAACAATAAACATCAACTTAGTTTCTTAAGCAGAATAGATATTAAGCAAATATTGGTCATATGAGCCTATGATTGAATGATTTCTCTAAGGTTTTTTTTAAAATATTTTTTTAGTTGTTGATGGACCTTTATTTTTATTTATTTATATGTGATGCTGAGAATCAAACTTCGTGCCTCAGTCATGCTATGTGAGTGCTGTACCATTGAGCCGCAACCCCAGCCCTCTCTATGGTATTAATGAGCAGTTTTAGATTTCTGAGAATGATGTGATAGGCCTTGTAATTAGAATGCTATGGGCGACCTCTAGGAGTTGAGCAAAGAACATAACAATGCACACAAGGTCCTTGTACTGATGATCCCTTGTGTTTGTATATAAATATAATTTCATAAATGCTATTACTTTTGGTCATCTAATAATTAACTGCTTAATTCTTTGTAGTTTATAAAGCACTTTTGCAAACAGACATACCTGATCTCAAGGATATAGTACATAAGTCTACTTCCATTATCTTCAGCTTTTTCCCACTGTATTGAATTTTTACTTCCTTCTAATAATTTGGGAATGCCTGGTTTACTTGGGACTCCAGCTTTGGGGAAAAAAGAACATACTGATTAATATATTCAAAGAATAAACTAGTCTGCATTGATATCTTTCTATAAAATATGCTGAGGAAAAATAAATACATTCAGGAAATATTCTGAAGTATTCTGATATAAGGAGCTTTTTAAAAGAGTATCAGAAGTTTTATTGGTGATGGATTAGATGGATTAGTGATAGTTTTAACAGTGTATCCTAGCTTGACACAAGATAAGTGATAAATGCAAATAAAGAAAACAATTAAAAGTTTTGGAGCATTTTCCTTCTGTCATAGTGAACAACTGGGAATTATGGTATTTCTTAATACTAATTAATTTAACAGACTTGTTAGATTTTTTTCATTTTTTAGCATCTGGAATATACAATTTGTTTAATAAACATTTGTTGAACACTCAGTTACCCTTTTTTCTTGATTTATTTCTTCCTGAAAGATACCATAACTGGAAAGGAAATCAGAATACTAAAAAAAGAAATAATTGTGCTCTGCTCAGGATCTTACAAGACCAGAGCAGTATTATCTTGTTGAGCCTTTAAAGACTCCTGACTTTATAATTTCTTCACTTAGGCTCTAGCAATAGTAATATACTCCTTTTGAAGCAAAGACTTCCACCTCTAGGATTGGTGAATAAGAGATGGAAAAGACTTGAGACCTTGTAGACTTTTTTTTTTTTCTTTTTTTGGTACCAGGGATTAAACCCAGGAACATTTAATCACCAAGCCACAACTCCAGCCTTTTTTAATATTTTTATTAGAGACAAGGTCTCACTGAGTTGCTTATGACCTTGCTAAGTTGCTGAGGCTAGGTTTGAACTTGAGATCCTCCTGCGTCAGGCTCCTAAGTCACTAGGATATAGGCATGCATCACCGTGCCAGCTCCTTGTAGGCTTTCTGAGTGCTGAGTGAGTTAACACTCACCTTTTGTCTTGAAGTTCTCTGGAAGCGAGGTGCTGTTTTCACCTGTCACATAAACCACCACTACTCGGACATCATAGGAAGTATGAGGTTGCAGATCTGTGATGTTACAGACATAAGCAGGACCTTTGCTGCACGAAGCTTCGACATGGTAAAACTCATTGTACCTCCACTAGAAAAAGAAGTCTCAATTAACATTTTTGTTTCTTTAAGAAAATCCTCTTAAACATAGAAATTTATAGGCCTGTGGCAAGTGATTAGTACTCAAAGTTTACTTTCTACTAAAGAATCAGAGCTTCTTTATGAATGTTTGATCCCAACCATCATTCTCACCACCATTTTGTTTCTCATGGCAAACTCTAACTGACCCAAACGACGATTCTTAGATGAAGCCAAGGTGGGTCATGTAACCCTGACTGTATATAATAGGGAAGACTCTGAGCTGTAACTTTCCATATTCCTAAAAGTAGATGCCTAAATTAAATCAGATGGCTGAGAATGCAAATTCACAGCTGAGGAGCAATGATGGAACAAAATAATGATAGCTTTGATTCTAGGGATTCATTCATTTCAAAATAATCAATTTTACTTATTTCAATTCTTTGAAGAAGTTCATAGTGACTTACAAATTAAAACATTTAGGGTTTTCCCTCCTACCACCCTCTTCAAACATCTGATCAGCATCCTTTATATTTACACATAAGAAGTGTAGATTTAAAAAAAAAAAAAAGGGAGCCTTTCCCACCATCAGCAACCAACAAAAAAAAAAGGTTAAAAGTTAAAAAAAGGAAATATTGCTTTCATACCTTTTAGATACTGGGTCTCTAATTAAAGCTATCTGAAACTTATTTCTGTATGATATTTATTTTAAATCTGTGTATTTGGATCCTTAAAGTAATTATTTGAAAATGGTGATTTATTTCAGTTGTACAAATAGGAGACCAAGGATGTGGCATATTGTCAAGGGTTCTTGGTGTATTTTTCCTAGTAGAGTTTCCTAAGAAGGCCAGTTTCCATAAATAAACTTTACTTTCATCTCCTTTTTCATTTACTACTCAGAAGGTCACATCATTTCATTAGATGCACATTTTACATTGGTTTTCTATGAAGTCAAGAGTGTTCTCTACTGTACCTTGGGAAGTAGACCATCATGTTACAAAAAGAAATGGGGGGAAAGAAAACAGAATGAAAAGTGAGAAATAGAAGTGCTGAGGTTAGGGACGTTGCCTACACTAAATTCATAAATGTACGCATGCTTAATGAAATAGGAACATTGAATATGCAACATTGCAACATTTAATCTGAAATGAATGTGTGTGTGTGTGTGTGTGTGTGTGTGTGTGTGTGTGTAAGAGAGATTAAGAGAGAGAGAAATTCCTCACTAAAAAATGTTGTTTTTGGTCCTGCCTCGCTAATGATCTGGTGTAGAAATAACTGCATGAGATGATCCAACATTCCATACCATCCAGAAATTATCAGAACTCCTGAAACATAGGGGAGATGCTGCGTGAGGACATTTCCTGGAAAATGGCAGTATGTTGGCATCACTACAGCACTGAATGTTGTGGGCAGACCATCAGCCTAGAGAGGTGTTGTCGACTCTCACAGAAAGTCACAAGGGAGTCAGGACCTTGCATTTGTCAAGAAGCCAACAAGTGCAGGAGTGAAGGCTACACAGAGAGATTTTTCAGGTTATTTTAGCAGTGTTTGGGAGACTGTGGGATATAATATCTCAGAGACTGGCACTTCAGAATTCTTTTGGTTCTGGTAGACATTTGCCTGTACTGCTGAGAAAAACACTTTCAATAGACTTCCAAAAAAATTATCAAATTAAAATGACTTATTCCTCCCTAATCTTAAATTGAAGGTGTTCTTTACTCTTTGGCACATTTGTGATTAAAAAAAAAAAAACTCACAATTCGATTTTTTAAAAAATAAAATCTATATAATTCAAGATCTAGATTGAAATTTAACCTTATGTTCTTAATTTCTCCATTTTCAGACAACAAAATTGTGCCAGAAAAGACAGAGACAAAATTTATCATGTTCTTCCTCTTTCCTTTGTAAAACAAAATTATAATTATGAAGACATCTATCCCCCTCACCACTCACCCTCAGAGTTTCAGTATTCTGAGATCATTCCTAGCTGTCCTGTCATTATGAGGAAGGTTCAACTTGCTCAAAAAGGATAAGAGCTTTCTGACTAGAGGTCACTCATTAACCCTCTCAGAACCACTGTGCTCATCCATTAAGGCTTGCCTGGAGATGGTCAGACATGCAAAAGTGACCATATCTTGCATTTTCAGCTTCATGATTTTCTAAATGGTCTACAAGAGATCTGTTGAGAAAGTGTGAAAACAGGAAATATAAAAAGAAAAGCACTGCTTCATTCTTGGTTTTATTTCTTGAGCTTTAGAAGTCTTATTAAGGAAGTCAGTGCCTGCATCAATATGTTGGATTTTGACCCCATGCTTTCTTCTAGCAGTTGTAGTGTTTCTAGGTCTTTGATGCATTTTGAGTTTTGTGCAAGGTAAGAAATGGATCTAGTTTCATTTTTGTACATATGGATACCAGTTTTCCCAGCACTATAGTATTTATTTATATACTTTTTGTATTTTTATTTTTATATTTATAAATATAAAAGTATTCATATCTATAAATATAAATTTATATTTATAAAAATACAAATACTTTTTATATTTATATAAAAACATATGTCTAAACATATACTTTTTATATTTATTTTTATAGTATTTGTTTAAAATACTATAATATTTGTTTAAGAAGCTATCTTTTCCCCAACATATGTTTCTAGCAACTTTGTCAAGGATTAGGTGACTGTATCTACGTACATTAGTCTCTGTGTGTTCCATTCCATTGTCCTTCATGTCTGTTTCCATGCCAATCAAATGCTGCTATTGTTACTGTAGCCCTGTGGTATAATTTGAGATAGGTATTATGATGCCACCAGCATCACTCTTATTGCTCAGTATTGTATTAGCTTAAGGGCTATTTTTTCTAGTTCTGTGAAAAATTTCATTGGTATTTTGATGGGGAAAGAAAACTAAGAATCATTAAGCCAAATCTTTAAATTTGGCTCCAAATTAAAAAGCTTCTGCACAGCAAAGAAAATAATTAAGCCTACAATCTCGGAGAAAATCTTTACTCTTCTGACAGTGGATTAATATCAAGAGTATATAAAAAACTAAAAGAATTTAATACAAAAAAAAAACCCAGTTAAAAAAATGGGCAAATGAACTAAGCAGACATTTCTCAAAAAAAAAGGGGGCGGGGAGAGAAAGAAAAAGACAATAGCCAACAAATAGATGAAAAAAATGTTCAAAATTCTTGGTGATCAGAGAAATGTGAATCAAAACTACATTAAGATTTTCTCCCAGTTAGAATGGCAATCATCAAGAATATGAAAAACAATAGTTGCTGGCAAGAACATGAGCGAAAAGGTAAACTTAAACATCGTGGAACTGCAAATTGATACAACCACTTTGGAAAGTGGTATGGTATTTCTCAAAAGATTAAAGGAATGGAACTACTATCTGACCCAGTTATCCCACTCATTGGCATTTATTGAAAAGAACTAAAATTAGCATGCTATAATGATATGTGCATACCAATGTTTAAGCACAATTCCTAATCTCCAAGTTATGGAACCAGTGTAGGTGGCCATAAACAGACAAATGGATAAATAAAATGTGGTATACTTACACAATGGAGTTTTACTCAACCATAAGGAAAAATGAAATTGCCATTTGCTGGTAAATGAATGGAACTAGAGAACATCATGCTAAGTAAAATAAGGCTGACTCAGAAAGTTAGGAGTTGAAATTTTTCTCTCAAATGCAAACGTTAGAGACAGAGAGAAAAAGAATTTTAATAATGTTGGGGAGGATCTCATGAAAATGAAAGGAAAACTAATAGTGTAGAGAAAGGAAATCTAGCAGAAGGGAAGGGGGAGGGCATGGGAAGGACTGGAAAATGAAATCTACCAAATTAGATTATGTCTATGTACAAATTGCCATGATGAGTCCCACTTATATAGATAATCAAAATGCACTAATTAAGATAATAATAATGACAATAAAAGGGCATCAGTAGACTAGAGCAAGTAGGTCAGGGAGAGGGTGGGAGGGAAAGGGAAGGTATGGAGGAAAGAGATTGAGCATTATGTGTATGTGCAAATATGACATAATGAATCTATGATATGTAATTATAATATACCAATGTAAATTTTTTTTTCTTTTCTTTTTTTGTGGTGCTGGGGATTGAACCCAGGGCCTTGTACTTGCAAGGTGAGCACTCTACCAACTGAACTATATCCCCAGCCCCCAATGTAAATTTTTTTAAAAAGTATTGCCTGAAGGTCATGAGGACAGGACCAAAAGGTCCTTGTCTGCTTTCTCTGTAGACTTTGAGTGGGGCTGGTGACTTAATGCCTAACGTTCTCTCCCACGACAATACCTAAGCAGCACTGCTGTAGGAATGAGTTAGTTCTAGTGCACTTTTCTATACCTGGCTGGTGATATCTAGCTTAGCATCGCATATGCCTGGGTCTCTATGTTCTCATCAGAAAAATGAGAAGCTAGAGCATCATTATCTCCAAAGTCCTTTCAAATTTCATTTGTTTAAACTTTAAAATGAAATTTACATCCCTCCCCTTGACTTTAGGCTGAACTGTATTAAGCTTACTTAAAGAGATGTTCAAACAAAGAGTGGTCCTTCAATTTCTCCAACCTTACTGCATTTTTATAAGGTCACAAATAGGCAACAAATCAGCAGAAATGTGTTCAATGGAAAAAAATCCTACTAAAGTATGGCCTTGGATTTTATCAATTTAATGTTCAGTGTTGTTCCATATTTTCATAGTTTTATATGCAAAGTGCAAGATCATAAAAATATTTTATATTGCAAATTTTAAAAACATCCTAGGTAACAACCTGATTTTTAAAGAACTAGTGAGGCCATGACTATACTCACCTGCTTTTAATTTACTATTGAACAAAATATTCTTAACCAATCTTTACAAATGTGCATGCATATCCAGTCATAAATATATATGTGATCCTCCTATATATATGTGTATATATATATAGTCATGTATATATATAGTCATATATATGACTAGATATGCATGCACTATATATATAGTCATATATATACACACACACAAAAACATATAATAGTAAAAAAGAAAAGTAGCAATTATAAAAACTTAAAAATCAATAATCCTTAGCATATCACTATAAATATCAATGTGAATCCTTCTTAATAATGAATCAATCAGGTTAATTGATGCCTTAAAATTTAGCAGGCATTTAGTATTGGTTAAAGCATAAAGAGTTTTGGATAAAGAACCATTTAAAGTTTATGAATCAACATCAAATGAGTTTGGAATAAACTAGCTTTATATTTTACTTCTCTCCTATTGTGACAAAGCCTTCCAATGGTTTGAAGGGCATTGGACATTCTAAACAAGGTTTGGAGTTTTTTCTTTGTTCATTTCTTTCATTTTTAAAGAAAACACCAAACTGTTAAACTTGACAACCATGCTGATAAAATCTAAAATAAGTAAAATATTATGAAATTATTAAACTGTAACATACACCTTTTACATGGAAACTTTTAAGAGCAAATTACTTTCCCCAGGAATTCTTTCCATCAGAGATTAGTATGGATAACTTACTGCTTCTAAATGCCAGAATTGAATCAATGAAAATTGTCAAATATGTTGTTAATTTATACAGGAGAATGCTCTAAACATATGAAAAATCCTTCCGATTTAATCTATATCATAAAATTATGATGAAATAATATTTAAAGAAATAAGCCATGACTATGCTAATGAATTGGTTTTTTGTTTCTTTGCTGAGGTTTTTTTTGTTTGTTTGTTTGTTTGGTTGTTTGTTTGGTACCAGGGTTTGAACAGGGGTGCTTAACCACTGGGCTCTTTTTTAATTTTTATTTTGAGACAGAGTTTCACTAAATTGCTTAGGGACTCACTAAGTTGCTGAGGCTTTGAACTTGTGATCCTCCTGCCTCAGCCTCCTGAGCTGCTGGGGCTAATTTTAAATTCTTACTTAACAAATATTCTTAACTAATCTTTACAAATTTGCACACATACATAACCCTGTATTTATGCAAACATACACATAAATGTAGAATAGTGAAAACACCAAGCAGCTATTATAAAAATGCAATAATCTATTTTCAGTGTATGGTTATAAAATTTACATAAAGATTTAAATTAAAAATCTACCTTCTGGAGTTCAAACCAAAATCTGATTAGGTTAACATCAGATGGAGCCTTCCAATCTAATTGCAAACTAGTGTTCCCTGGGACCAAGGAATAAGGTTTCTCTGGTGTGTCAAACATTTTGACAGTGACAGGATGACTTTCAGTACACCACATTTCCTCAGAATGGCAGACCAGAACCTTTTTGTAACAAAACAAAACAAAACAAAAAGCAGTTGCTTAGCATTTTCAGAATTTTATGTTGGAAAATGGCAACAAAAAGGTGCCCCATGTGCTCTGTACCTTTAACACATATAGTTGTCCACCAGACAGTGCAGTAACAAGGAGAGCAAGCCTGGCATCTGGAAATTCACTTTGTCTTAGAGGAGTCTCGGGAATTAGGGCCAGATGTGAGATTGCCAACTGATAGCGGACTGACTCTTCAGGTCCATTTGGCTTGTGAGATTCTCTCCAGGACACAAGGAGGCTGGTATCTGACAGCACAGTTGTGTTAATGAGCCAAACTGCCTCGGGCACTGAAATAAATAGTGATGAAGGGTAAGGGATGTTGCAACAGTATGGAAAGGTGCAAAGAATTGAGGAAGTCTTGGTTGAGGAACAATCATATCATGGGAGCAGAATGAAAAACAGGTGTCCAGAAGAAAGTCGACCTATTTCACAATGGTAAGTTAGCAGGCTGCCTGAAGTTTTCTCCTAAGGACCACATCTTTCCCTGACTCCAGGGAATGAATGAGTTTCATGAATATTATCAGACTATCTGAAAGAAATAATCATCACCTCTTAGAACAACTTTTTGGATTATAGACCTTTTGTCTCTAAGGTAGAGAAGTTACATGACTTTAAATCTCAGTGGGCTCAGGGCAAAAAACATAGAGAAAAAGGCTTGGTCTATGAGTACATGGGAAGAGAGTGACACTGTGTGGTGAAACCAAAGAATGAGTTTCTTTGTGGAGCTCTATTGATTCTGATGTTTCGCCTCCGTGCTTTCCATTTTGATGGGCTATCATCATATTCAGTGGTTAAAATAAGGGTCAAGTCATCAACATATTTTTCTACAAATTCATTTTCCTTATTAAACTTAAAAAGGCTCACATAATGATTATTTGTTAGCACTCCGATAAAGAAAATCAAAAACATACACATCACATATATCACAAAATTGCACTCTAGAAACCTACACCAAATTCACAACTCACCTATAGAAACCCACACTCACCTCCACTCTTAGTCTTTCCTGAAATCTCTTTTCCCAGAGGTAAACGTTCCAAAGGATCTGAATAATAATTCCTTATAGTTGTATGTATCATATATGTTGAAAATGGTTGTAAACCTTCAATAAGAGCTATACTCTCCTGAAACTCCTGAAATTGATGTAAAAATCAACATTTGATTCTTATATTTTAGATAAACAAGTAGAAATCATTTACCCAAAGAGAAAAAGATTGATTCATTTTTAAATTCTGGATTGTTCATGATAATAACACATCCCAGTCTACAAAGATCTGAGTTAATAGCTCCACAAATAAATGCCAAGTGATTGGCATTTTGTGAAACAACTCATTTCACATAGGAAACTACTTCAAAAGTATTACATTAGAAATTCAGCAAGAGGAATACAAGTGAATACAGTAAAATATTAAATAGTATCATTTAATCATTCTTAGAAATAAAGTTTAACAGGGTAAAAAGAAATCCATTAGACCAATGATTCTCAATGTTGGTTGTGTTTTGGAATCATCTAAGATCATCTAAGAAAATCTAACAAAATTTAAGAAAATACTATATTTGTGTTTCACCCACAGATATTCTGATTGAATTGTCTTGGTGAAGCCAAGATTGACAACCCATCTTAATCAATAAGACCAGCTCTAATAACAGAAATGTTCAAAGCCCAATTTTGGTCAGTCTAATGATTAAACTTCATTTTGAAACAACTTTTAGAAATGTGTAAAGAAAGATTAAAATACAAAACAAAGAAAGTAACAAAGAATTGTGTATTCTTCATGGCAAAGCAGATAGTTTTGAATGTCCAGTAGGTGATGATCACTTTGATCTTGAATGGGTTAAAGCATGCCAAGCACAAAGCAACATACTGGGTAATGTCATCACTATAACTACTGAAACACTAATGTCAATGATGGGATAAATAATGCCTATTCATTCGTTCATTCAAGAAATATCTACTGAATGCCTACATAGTGCCAACTCTTATGCAACTGCTAGTGATACAATGGTAATTTAAAAACAGAAATAATCCCTGCATAGCAGTGCATTTCACAATATTTAGGAAAAAATAGATATAAATATAATATACAATTTTATATTAGATAATTGCTATGGAAAAGAGGTACATGGCAATCAATGTTCTTTCCATCCAATTCACTTCTTACTCCTCAGTCTTCAATCTGATGTATAGAGCACAAAATCAAGTCTCTATCACTCTCTGGGGATGAATAATCAGGGAGGGAGCAAACCCAGACCTTTCAGGACACTCAGGAAATTGTTACCGTGATAATCCATCCACTGGCCAGAATTAATATACTTCCTAGTAACCTAACTTCCTCCCAGACAAGGAAACTAGAACACACTGTTTTGATGAATCATCAGCTATAAGAAGTTGCATAGTCAGAACATATGGGAAATACTTCACTATAGCTGATAGTTTTAAATCAAGAAAGGCATCTTGTGGAAAGCCCAAAACCACTAGCTCCAATCTTACCAGCATTTTATATATCAGGTCAGACCTGTTTTTCTTGCCATCAACTTCTGTATAGTAAACCAGGTATGTTGGTGTAGGGCTGGTGATGCCATACCAAGTAAGATTTGTCTTGGCTGGAGGTAGTCTGATTGTGAGACTGGTGTTAGTGGCATTAAGTATAGTTGGTTCTGAAATATCTGAAGCTAGAGACAGAAATTCTCTATCTACAATAAAAAGAAAACAAAAATGAAATGTATGTAGAAGAGAACAGCAGATTTATTTAACATTAAGGGTAATATCAAAGGTTAGAAAGAAATTTATAGACTATACATAACTTTTGTTAGAAAGGATAAGAATAACATTTTGGAAATAATGTTCTCTTTGAAGAAACAAAAAAGGCTGCATCTCAGTACTGTGTATGGCAAACACTGCTAGATTCTACCCAATATCATTCTCCTCTTCTTTAAACTTACCCATCTAATATTGTTTAAGGTGGCATGCCCAGAGGGAAATCTCAATTTCGAAGGCTCAGTAGCAGCCTGGGCAAGCTTGCAACACAGTCTAATCCATCAGATGTAAGATGGGTGTCTGCTCTGTGGGCCACCCAGAACAGCAGTTATCTCAGTGACAATAAAGAACAAGCGTGCTATTACGTACCCCGGCCCTTCACTTTCTCCCCGCCCAGGATGCAGACATGATACTTAGAGGGGCAGCAGCTATCTTGTGAGAACTGAGTAAAAGTCACACTAAAAAAATTAGCAGCAAGACAGAAGTCCAGGTGCTTGACAGCGTTGTGAAGCTGCCGGGACACGACATAACAACCAAACATGCTACACCCTGCACAACTCTGGGAAGCACCATTCACAGAGACTACAGGGGGAGGGGGAATGATATGCTCTTGACTAGTTCAGTGGCACAACTCCATTGCAAACTCAGTAGAATCCTCTACTCTAAAATCATGTTTCCATAACTTGCAGCTGAATGCAACTTCATATCCACTTACTTTAAGAACGATGTAAAACACCACCTAAAAATACAGTGTGAGCATACAAAGAGAATACAAATGCAAATAACACCCAATATGATTTTATATAAAGAGTTAGCCAACTGTTTGACTCATGATCCATGGCACTTTGTAATCTGGCTCCTGGTCACTGTTTTCCCCTATATCTGAGTCCGCAAAGTCATTCTTCACCCTAATCACATAAATAGTACAATCAGTGCTGGACTTCCACCCAGAAAGCCCTTCACACAGGCTTTCTCCTCAGTATGGAATGAACTTTCCCAACTGAGAATCCTTTCTTTGGGCTCAGGTCATGGATCATCTCCCCTGGGAAGCCCTGTCTGTGCCCTGATTCAGGTGAGAGCCTCCCACTTCTATTCCCACCACACCCCTTATATTCTTCCACCACAGAACTAGCCACATTTGGTTTGCTTTGCTTTTCCTTTCAGTGTTTTATTTCTTGATCTCCAGAATGTGATGTTTCTTGGACTAAAACTGTGTGTAATTTATCTCTGTTCCCCCAGGTCCCCAGGATGGTGCGTGGTATATTTTATGTACTTAATAAATGCTGTCAATGTCTATGAATTTGTGTTATCAAAATATAAAATGAATCCTTTGCATTCAACAAGAAAATTGAGGGGGATGTTTAAGTGCCAATGACTTGTTCAAGCTCATTCCTTCACTTCCTAAATTTTTGACCTTGGGATGTTGCTGTGGCTATTCTGTAAATGGGTAATTATCTATTCCACAGATGTATTGCTCTATCCCTGAACATTGTGAGGATTTTTAATAAATGTTAGTTATTATTATCTTCATTATAAGATATTTAAAAACCAGAGGAACGACTGCTAACCTGATCTTGGAATTCCAAATATGACTTCCAAAATGCAGAAAGGAGTGTGTGAAGTTAGAACTACCTCAAAATTTTCCAGGAATAGGGAATGTAAAGAAATCTGTGAACTTAACTTTGAGAACAATTGGAAAGTATGGGGATTGGAAGAAAGACAACTTTATAAAAGTTACAAAATGGTACATTTTCCAATTCAACTAATATTTATGCAATAGTATTTATTCATTTGTGCTGATTTCTGGTCTAAACTGGGAATGGGATACTCATGTTAGTCACCAGAGTAATAATCTGTTTCAAAGGTGGTTGGTATCTTTGCCATTTTAAAATCTTTGTTTTAAAATATGATGATATATGCTGAAGTGTTGTAAATGTCATTCGGGACAAGAAAACAAGTTATTCCCATACATTTTCTTCTTTTTTTAATTCCATATATTTTGAAGATGTGAAATGCCTCAGGCTCAAATGGAGCAAACGGAATGGTAATTGCTTAAAATTTCCAGCAGATGGAGGTAAAGTACCCTTAATAATGTACCAGGAAAGTAACAAAACAAAAGTTGATGCTTTTTTTCAAAGAAAATAATAGAGCATTATGTCAATCATATTTTAATAAGTCCTAGTAATAAAAAGTCATGCTACATTTAGGAATTTTTAAGTGTGTCTGTGTGTGTAGTTATTCAACTTCAAAAAGATATCATATGTACTTTTTAAAATAGGCTTTATTATTTACTGCAGTTATGATTGAGAAAAAAGTACAGAGATTTCCCAGTATATGTCCCCACACATGCACAACTTCCCCATTACAGATACCATGGGTACACAGTAGTTTTACTTCCCTAAAAATCCTCTGTACTGTCTATCTATCTCTTCCTCCCCCATCCCCCAGCAACCACTGATCTTATTACTGTTGCTATAGTTTTTACTTTTCCAGAATGTCATACAGTTGTAATCACACAGTCTGCAGCTTTTTCAGATTGGTTTCTCTCATTTCTATGTATGCAGATTTTCTTTATGTCTCTTTATAACTTCATAACTCATTTCTTTTTAGCTCTAAATATTTTACCTTAAGGTTTGGGATTCATTCTGAGTTAATTTTTGGGAGAGGTTTGTGTCCACAGTCATCTTTTTGCTTGTAGAAATCCAATTGTTCTAGCAGTTTAAAAGACCATCATTTCTCCATTGTATTGCTTCTGCCCCTTGTCAAAGATCACTCAATTGTATTTATGTGTGTCTTTTTTCTGGGTTCTTTATTTGCCTATTCTTGCACCAATACCACACTGTCTTGATTACTATAGCTTTACAGAAAGTCTTAGAGTTGAATAGTGTCAATCTTTCAACTATGTTGTTCCCCTTCAATATTGTTGGCTAGTCTCGGTCTTTTACCACACCATATAAACTTTAGAATCAAATTTATCAATATCCACAAAATAAATTGATGGACTTTTAATGGGATTGCATTGAATCTATGGATCAAATTGGAAGATATGACATCTTGACAATATTGAGTCTTCCCATCCACGAAGAGGGAATACCTTTACATTTATTTAGTCCTCCTTTGATTCCTTTTATCAAAGTTTCATAGTTTTCTTCATGTATCTCCTATACATATTTTGTTAGATTTGTATCCAAATATTTCATTTTGGGGTATGTTAATGTAAATAGTATTGTTTTTAATTTCAAATTTCACTACTTTGTTGCTGAGGAAAGCAACTGATTTTTGTGTATTCATCTTCTGTTCTGCAAACTTTATAAAATCACGCAGTAATTTCTGGAGCTCTTCTGTCAATTCTTTCAGATTTTCTGCATAGATGATCTTGTCAGTATTATCTTTTCCTCCCCAATCAGTTTGTTTTTTTATTTTATTTTCTTGTTTTATTGCATGCAGGGGTTGAAAAGAAGTGACAAAAGAGGACATCCTTGTCTTGTTCCAGATCTTAGTGGAAAAGCTTCCTGTTTCCCATATTAAGTACAATGTTAGTTGCAGGTTTTCACAGAGAGATAGATGGATAGATAGATAAATAAATAGGATGGATAGATAGATAGATAGATAGATAGATAGATAGATAGATAATAGATAGATAAAAGGATAGATAGATATTCTTCCTCAAGTGAAGAAAGTTCCCTCTCAATTCTTAGTTTACTAATAATTTTTAATCATGAATGGGCATTGGAATTTTGCCAAAGGCTTTTTCTACAATTATTAATGTGATTATGTGATATTTCTTCTTAAGCTTGTTGATGTGGCAGATTGCATTAATTGATTTTCAAATGTCAGACTTGCATGTATGGGACAAATCCCATTTGATTGTGTCATATGATTATTTTCATATATCATTAGATTCAATTTGCTAACACTTTGTTGAGGATTTTTCATTAATGTTCAAGAGAGATATTTATGTGAAGTTTTCTGGTTTTAGTGTGATGATAATGCTGACTTTATATAATAAACTCTTCTATAACATATGTGAAAGAATTCTCCATTTCTACCTTTTGAAGTTAGTGGGGAATGGTATAACTTCTTTCTTAAATGTTTGGTAGAATTCACTATTGAAACTATCTGGGTCTGGCACTTCTGTTTTAGGTTATTATTGATTCAATTTCTTTAAGAGAATAAGCCTATTCAAATTGTCTGTTTCTTCTCATGTGAGTTTTGTGTTTTTAAAAGAATCAGTCCATTTCATTTAGGTTATTAAATTTGTGGGCATACTCATGCATAGTATTCCATGGTTATCCTTTTTAAAAAATATTTTTAGTTGTAGATGGACTCAATACTTTTATTTTATTTTATTTTATTTTATTTTGTTTTGTTTTATTTTATTTATGAGGGGCTGAGGGTTGAACCCAGTGCCTCACGTATGCCAGGGAAGCTGAGCCCCAGCCCCAGCCCCCCTTGGTTATCTTTTTAACATTCATGGGCTCTGTGGACAGTGTTCCCTCCTTTATTTCTGATATTAGTAATTTGGGTCCTCTCTTTTTCTTAGCCTGACTAGAGGTTTATCAATTTATTTTCTCTTTCTGAAAAATCAACTTTTGATTTAATGGATTTTTTGTATTGATTTCTTATTTTCTACTTTACTCTTTTCATTTTGTCTCTCCTGTTTATTTTGGATCAAATTTTCTCTTCTTTTCCTAGTTTCTAAAATTGGAAAGTTATTGTATTTTTAAAATTTCTTTTCTTCTCTAATATAGGCATTTGATCCTACAAATCTTCCTCTAAGCACTGCTTTTTCCTGATTCTCACAAATTTTGTGTAAGTTGGGTTTGAAAATATTTCTGCATTTCCTTTGAGATTTCTTTCTTGGTCTATATGTTGTTTAGAAATGTGTTTTTTAATCTCCAAACATTTTGAGATTTTCCACTATCACTCTATTAAGGATTTCTAGTTTAATTCCATTATAGTATGAGAATAGATATTGTATGATTTCTGTTCTTTTAAATTTGTCAAGGACTGTTTATTGCCCAGAATATGTTTGATCTTGGTGAATGTTGTACATGAGTTTGAGAAGAATGTATACCCTGCCGTTGTTGAATGTAGTCAATAAATGTCCATTATATCCAACTAATTGATGGTGGTGCTGTATTTAAATCTATACTTGCTGATTTTCTTCCTGAATCCATTCACTTCTAATAGATGGAAATTGATGTCTGCAATTGTAGGATTAGATCATCTATCTTACCTTGTGATTCTATCAGTTTTTGTCTCATGGAATGTTGATGCTCTGTTATTAGACACATAACATTAAGGATTGTTGTCTTATCAGGGAATTGACCTATTCATTATTCATCATTCATCATTCAAAAGTATAAGGATAGTAGAATGAATCAGACGTTATTACTCTATATAAAGCCTGAAGTAGCCTTTGTCAGATATGAGAGTAACTACTCCTTCATATACATTATTCATGATGTATCAAAGTGCATTCTACTGTCATGTATAACTAATTGAAATAAATAAAAAATTTTAAAGTATATTTTTTAATCTGCATGTCTTTATACTCTTTCTGTAGTGTGTGTGTGTGTGTGTGTGTGTGTGTGTGTGTGCGTGTGTTGATTCCATTATAATCAAATAAGACACAGGGCATGATATCACTTTCTTTTTCTTTCTTCCTTTCTTTCTTTCTTTTTTTTTTTTTTTTTTGTATTTGTTGAGAGTTGCTTTGTGACCTAAAATATGGTCTGTTTTGGAAGAAGTCCCATGAGCAGCTGAAAAGAAAATGTATTTGCTGTTTTGGATGAAGTATTCTGTAGATACCTGTTAAGCTCAATTGATTTATAATATTTTTTCTTTAGGTCTGAAAGTCTTTAGTTAGTTTATGTCTGGAAGACCTATTGGTGAGAGAAGCATGCTGAAATCATCCAGTATTATTGTATTGAGGTCCATCTGAGTTTTTAATTCAAATAGTGCATGTTTTATATAATCAAGTGTACCAAAGTTTGGAGCATAAATATTTACTATCTTTATATCTTTTTGTTGGATTGTTATCTCTACCAGAATGAAGTGACCTTCTTTTTCTCTTCTAATTAATTTTGGCTTGAAGTAGGCTTTGTGAGTCATGAGAGTAACTACTCCTGCTTTGTTTTGGGCTCCATTCACGTGATGTATCATTTTCCATCTTTTCACTTTCAGTCTGTGACTCTCTTTGCTTGTAAGATGGGTGTTGCAAACAATATATAGTTAGACATTTTTTTAAAATCCATTCTACCATCCTTTTAATTGGAGAGGAGAGACCATTTATATTCAAGGTTATTATAGAAAACTATTTATTAATTTTTGACATTTTGACTTGCTTCCTATGTTTAAATTGGTCCTGTTTCTCATTGCCTAGCTACCCTTCAAATGAGATTTGTCCATTTGAGGGTTCTGAGTTTGTTTTTTGTTGTTTTTTTTCCTTCTGTGTGAAGTATTTCCATATTTTATTTAGTGCTGGCTTAGTAGGTATGCATTCTTTTAATTTCTGCTTCCCTTGGAAGGTTTTTATTTCATTTCTGATTTTGAAAGACTGCTTTGCTGGATATAACAATTTGGGGTTCTTTGGGATTTTGATTATTTTGTGTGTGTGATGAGGTGCATTATCTCTAGACTGAGTTTATTTCAGCAGTAGAGTCTCTACTCTGTGAACTTGTAGTGTCTCTAGATTCCCAGCACCTCACAGTAAAGGGAAAAACAAACAATAACAACAACCAAAGCAAACAATATACAATATTAAAATAAATGCCCAGTGCCTATATGATATCTACAATATTTATTACCACAAAAACAGAAATGATGAGGTCAGCAATTGCCAATAGCAAAAATAATAAATTTTGTGAACTAAATCTGGCATTAACCAACAGGTATCAACTAAGTGATACACAGTACTAATAAATGTATCCACATGAATTGTGGCAGTGGTAGTTATAAAACCAAATAGTTCTCAAAGATGGGAAAAATACTGTTCATTAAAAGAAAAGAAAATGTTACAGGAAGGTAAAAGAAAGTTTAGAATGTTGAAAACGTGAACAGAGAACACAGAAGAGATGTAGCAAGTGATGGAAATAAATTAAAAGGAGAGAAAAAAATAGAACAAAGCAAACAGAAAGAGAAAATAAGAGAATTTGACTGTTAGTAGAACAGAGAGAAAGAGAAACAACTAAAAACAAAAATAAACAAGCAAACAAAAAAACATAATCCTCAAAAGACAAAAAACTATCATTTTTAAAAATGCTAAAAATGAGAAAAAAATAAACAAATATTTATAGATGTATATATCCACAAACCAATCAGTGCAGAAACACACACACACACACACACACACACACACACACACAAGAAAGAAAAGAAAAAAGATTCTTAATGAAAAATGAAAGAAATGACTCCACTGAGGTGGTCATAATTCTCAACAAGGATGGATGGTCACTGCTTATGCCCAATTGTCCTTTTTTCCATTTCTTCTTGGGTTATGCACAAGGAGGGGAAGGCACAAGGGCTAGAAAATATTAATCCCTTCCTCTCTTTGTGTTGCTCACAAAGATGCCAGATGAAGGAGCCTAAAACTGAAACTGGTTGAAATGGCTTTCAGCTTTCCTTCTCACCAGTGTGAGGTAGGATGGAATGGGAAGTAATGTTGATTGGAGCTTTGTCCAGACAGACCAGATCAGTGGACTCCCAGGGTGGGACTGCTGGTGAGTTCTCAGAAGGGAACTCTTAGGGACTTTGTTGGGTGATATCTGTTCTGGAGAGATTAGATCAACACACCCCTAAGCCAGGAAGATGAAGATCTCTGCTCGGAGTCTGGATCTCAGGAGCCTCCCAGGAACTCTACTCACAGGGCAGGGGAGACAACCCTCCACAGGTCTCACACACCCTGCTGCCCTTGAATACAACTTTCTCAGGCTTAGACCAGGAGTGTATTCACCCTGACTTATTCAGTTTCCAGATCCTCTTCAGCTGTCACAAGAACCACCAGACTCAAAGGGAAAGCAGGTTGTGTTCCCCTCCATTTTTCTGCCCTGAATCCCCACCCCCATCCCAGGTACAATCTTTGTGCCTGTTTTAATCATGTTCTGTAGGTGCACCCTGGGACCCATCATAGGAGCTTCCCAGGACAGCATGCTTGCTATTATCCCCCAGGTTTCTGCAGCAGCAAGCTGCAGTGTGTCCTCCTCAAGACGGCTCCTGCCTCAGCTCTCCACTTGCCAGCTAAGAAACATAGAGAACTTTACAAACACCAGTTCACCATGCAGCCTCTGGATCAGCTAAGTTCCAGCTGCTTTTCTGATCTACATGTTTTTCTGTGCTAGATTTGTCCTTTGTGTTTCTCTCTGTTTGTATGGACCCTCCCCACTGTGGTGAACCAGCACTCTGCTGCTGCCACAACTGGCTTGTCCCCAGTGTACACTTTCCTGTTCTTCATGCAATGCATCTGAATTTGTGAGTCTCTGAGAGAGTCTGTCTGATACTGAATTTCAGTGAATTCCCTCTTTCACCCACAATGATGAGAAACAATACTCTCCCTGCTTGAATCCAAGCCACAGAGCAACTGGAAATGCAGCCTTCCTCTAATCTGTCATCTTGAACATCTGTTTTTGGAAGTTTCTATTGAGAGATCTTCAAGCTCAGTTTCTTTCCTCAGTGCCATGTTCAGTCTATTAATAAACCCTTCAAAGGCATTCTTCATTTCTGTTATAGCATTCTTATCTCTGGCATTTATTTTTGCTTTTTTTCTTAGAATTTCCATCTTTTTGTTTACAATGACCATCTGCTCTTGCAAACAGATGACTTCATTCATTAAAACTGTTAGAATTTTAATTACAGCTGTTTAAATTCAGTCTGATAATTTCAACATCCCTGCCATCTGAGTTTCTTTCTGACTCTGTATCTTCAATCTGTATTTCATGTATTTCTTTTAAAAAAATATATGCATATTTTTTAGTTGGGGGTGGACACAATCCCTTTATTTTACTTTTATCTGGTGCTGAGGATCAAACCCAAGGCCTCATGTATGCTAGGCAAGTACGCTACCACTGAGCCACAACCCCAGCCCCCTCCATATGCCTTTTAACTTTTTTTCTTGATAGTCAGACTTGAGGTACTGTGTAAAAGAAACTGCTGCAAATATGCATTTAGTAATGTGGTGGGGAGGGAGGAGAGAAAGTTTTCCATTGTCCTAGATTAGGTTTCAGACTTTTATTGAGTCTGTGCCTCTGGACTATGGGTTTCACAAGTTCTTCTTAGTCCACACTCTTAGATATGAAACTGAAAGTCTAGAGTAGGCTAGAATTGGCTAGTTCCATTTTCCAAGGTAAATTACATTCTGATAAAACCACAGAATGTTAGACTGTGTCTATATAGTTTCTCTTGATAGCAAGGCTTATTAAAAATAGAATAGTCTATTGTATTTTAAAACAGTTCCTTTTTCCTTCCTACTGCTGGAAACACAAGGAGATGTGCTAATACCATCACTGTGAGAACCAGGTCAAGTTCCTACAGATAAAACTCAGAATAAGTGTGGGAGCTCCCCCAACTAAATGTCCCTGGAGTTTTTAACTCTCAGAGTAACCCATGAAGTCTCTGGCAATTCATCAATTTTAGTTCAGCATTCCTTACCCTTGGCACTAGTTCCCACAAAAGTTTTTGCTTGTGGATTTTTGCTCCAATAAATTGCAATTCTCTATATTCACCATCTTTCTTTCCAGTTTGGGAGGTTGTGACCTCATTTTTTTTAAGGATCTAAGAAGAGTTGAGACTTCCATTAGCTCAGTCTTTTACTTACTGTTAGGGAAGAGTGGTACCTTTCAAGCTTCTTAAATGCTGGGCCAAAAAACATAAGTCACATAAGTTCTTAAAATCTCATAAAGTTCTCATAGTAAAAAGTGACTTGTTTTGCAAAAATATGAACTAAACCTATTTATTAATTCTTACATTTTTCAACTTATATATTTTAAAACAATATATTTAAGCAAAGGAAGGTTATCTCATTCATTTTTGTCCCTTTCTAGGAGACAGTTATGCTTAATTGAGAAAGACATCTAAATCTGAGTGGCAAGGAGAGCTTGATAAAAGACTCAAACTGCTTCAGATTTGAATGTCACCACTGAAAGGATGCACTACTCTTTTTGTTTTTGTTTGTTGGTTTTCAGATTTTTCAAAGTTTACTTTTATTCCCAGTAGAAAATAGTCAGTTCTCCTTTAATATGATACATGCATTCCTGTGGGAAGCCATCCTTATCTAGAAGAATCAGAAAAGGTTGAGCCTCTGGACACAGAGGCCTGACTTCTTGGAACTGGCGGACATGGAGGTCTGTCCCAGATTGCCAGGGAGTATGTGGCACTGTGGGAGGAGTTCCCTGCCTGGTTATATGATATTTCCCTGAGCAAATTGGCTCCCCTAACTCCACCCCATCCTGTTTATCACAGTAGAAGCCCCTCCTGTTCCAGGCCCCTTTACCTGTGTGACTATAAATAAAAAAGAGATGGGCTACTCCATGCTGTTAGAGGCCAGATCTGGTATGACCCAACCTGTCATGCTCCTTCTCATTTAAAAATAGTATTGACTATTGTCTGTTTATTGATTAGATAAGTTTATAGGTAATTGATTGATCTATAGCCAACATCGTCCTCCGGCAGTTAACCCTTTTCTTGTCCACGCAGGACATGGCAGAAACCCCCACACATTCCTATAAATAATTCCATTATTAAATAATGCCATAAATTCAAAGAGCTCAGGGGAAAAGTAGGATTAGGGAAACAACACTAATAGAATTCATCAGTGACACCTTAAAAAGAGAAAAGGCTAGGGCTACAGCTGAATGGTATAACACTAGCCTAGCATGCATGAGGACCTGGATTTAATTCCCAGAATAGCAAAAAAGGGAAGAGAGAGAGAGAGACAGAAGAACTTAAATAAAAATGGCAACACCAATTTACACATATTAAATGGCACTATATATTACCCCAACATATTAGCATATAGCACTTCAATACATAATACATAGTACATCACACTACAATAAATATAGCACTTTACCTTGAAAAAGAACTGGAACTTTATGAAATGCTTTTTCACACCACTGGGAAACCAAAAGTATCATTAAAAGATAGAAAAGACAGAAGAGAAATAATGAGACTGAGAAGAGAAAAAACAGAGACAAAACAGGTTGGGATTTCCCATGTCTAAAGGTGGCTACTGCAACCCAAGCTGTGCATACACATAGAGGTAATCTGTAACCAGGCCAAAGTTAAGGACTGATAGGTTTTGGAACAAGTTGAGAGTATAACAAAGTGACTAGAAGGACAGCCTTATAGAAGGAGAGAAGCTGACTTTCATACCTGGAAAAGGCTGCATAACTGAACTGTAAGCCAAGATATGCTTACTCCTTTGGGCCTCCACCTGGGAGAGGATGGCCCCAGTTCTTTTTTTTGCTTGATAAATCTGGGTGTTTTCTTTTGCTGTGATGATCCAATATATAAATTCCCCATCCACAGTTAAGCTATCAAGTGCCTTTCCTGCTGAATAAAAACATAAAGAACATAAAGAACAAATCATGCATCTTTAGTTTTCTACTCTAAACTTTTCCTATAAATGCTGTTTTCAATCTTTCTAGTTCTCAATATTAAAAAAATACTTTTATCTTATACCACTTGGCTAAATGATGTATTCTTTCATTTTAGCTCCACATAAAGTCAATAAATAAGATAAATGCTATTATTATTACCAGCTTCATTTTGTGAAAATGTATATGGAAGCTTGAAGGACTTATATAATCTACTCAGGGTCACAGTTAATTAAGGGCAAAGCCAGGATTTAAAACCACCTAGGCTACCCCAAGTCAAACAATACCAATCCATAACAGTAATAAGTGATATACACAAGGCTCAGTGCTTTATTCAATGTTTTTGTCAATAGTTTGGCATGAATGCATGGTGAACATATTCAACAAATTTGCAGACAATACATGATTATCACCATCTCACTAGCAGGTTCAATTATAGCCTTGAAATTCAAAAGTATCACAAAAGAATCAGGAAATGGATTGAAATGTAATAGGAACAAACATAAAATCCTAAATTCAAGTTTAAAATAAATTCTATAAATTAATAAGTGAAAGAGATCTGGTTTACTAGTAGTATATGTAAAAAAAAACTATGAGATTTTCAAATGGCAGGCAACACAAAGATTTGATGCTACTTTTATTTTCAGTAAGAAAACCTAGGAAGTCAGAGTCCCCCTACAATGGCTAGAACACATTGAGAGGACAACATATTATGGCAGTGACATTTAATTAACTGGTTTGAAACAACAGGAAGGTGACTAAGGCAAAGAAAGTCCTAGAAGGCACATCACTGAAGAATAGTTACAGATACTTAAATTTATCTTCTAAAGAAAATGCTTAGAATGGGCTATGTATGACACCATCTCTACACAGTTAAAGGGCTATCAAGTGAAAAGTGATTGATTAATTTTTTTTATAAATTTAAAGGTCAAATCCAAGACCAATGAAGAAATGGAGAGAAGATTTAGGCTAAATATGAGGAAAAAAATCTAATTTCAGAATTGTCCAAAAACAAACAGATGTCCGTATTAAGTAGTGATTCTTTTTTATAAACTGGTGCTCAATGAAGGTTATTTTTGTGGAGAGGTTTTCTTCCAACAACATGACAGCCAAATGATCTCTAAAGGCATTCTAATTTTCTAATTTTAGGACTATGGATTTCAATTGTGAATTGATGAGAGACTATTTATCTATATGATAAGGGCTCACTGGATAATCCTTGTGTATCTGATGTTAGAGAAAAGAGTCTTCTGACACGTGTTAAAATTTTAAGAAAGACATTCTTAAGATTAGCAATATGTTGTAATAGGAAGACAGATGTTGCAATACAACAAAGATAAGTGGGGATTTATAGCCAACAAGAGTGAGGGGATTAGTGGGTGGAAAATTACTGAGGAAACATCAAGGGTAAGGGAATTCTTGATACACTAGCTTAACAGAATTCTTGCTAAATATGGGTCAGGTCCTATACATCAAGATTGGAGGTGAAGAACTTGATCAGATACCAAGGTTTCTCTAAACTGATTTGGTAGGATTTTTGCTAAAGTTAGACTTGGTAAACTATGGACATGTAAGATTGAGGTAGAGGGGTAGGGAAAAAGGGGGCTCAAAAGAATGTAACTGAAGTTTGATCAACAAAAGAGTCTGTCACAAAAAGCAGAAACAAGTAATTTTCCTAAGAGGAGAAATTTGAAACATCATCTCTACTTTAAGCCTACTGAAAGCATATAGAATTGTTTCTAAAAGGCTCTGGGAGACATGTCTATAAAACCAAATGTACAATAACACCCTCCACCATGCACATACATGTTTTCAATGTCAAAACTTAACTTTATATTCCAGCATTACCTAAGAGAACTTTTCAGTGATGATGGAGACATCCGTTTTATGTCTCCAGTATAGTGACCATTAACCATTTCTGACTTTTGAGCACTTGAAATGTGCATAGTAGAACTGAGGGAATAAATGCTTAATTTGATTAATTTTAATTCATTTAAATTTAAATCATCAACATCACCTGTGATTTCTATATTGGACAATGAAGAGAAGACTGTTAATAGCATATGGGCTAGAGTTGTTTTATTTTTTTTCCCCTGATGGAGTTACTCCTAATTAGGAGACTTCCAAATCATTTGACTTTCAAACTTCTCCTCTGTAAGTTTGTGAATTTTACCAAATAGATGCCACATATTGACCAACCCATGCTAAAAGTGGAGTCAAAGTGGAAATAAAATAGGTGCGGGTAAGATCATGATTATTGCAGTTAGGCTCTGTTTCGATTCCTCTATTAACTGTGACCCTGGAACTTCCTTTCTTAGTCTAAGTTTTCTCATCTATCAAATCAAATATCAGTTCCTACCTCACCTAACAATTAGAAGATTAAATAGGGTATGCACTTAGTAGCATGCTTAGAGTATATAGTTAAGTTCATTAAATTTTAACTCTATTGTTAATTATAAATCCTTTAAAAACACTGAGTTAGAGAATTATGTGAACACCTACATACAATTTGCCTGTAAAAAAGTTGATTTGAATTCTACAACACTTGGCATGATCCAAAGCAAATACCATAAGCATATTCTTTTATGTGTATGTGGAATGCAAGCCCTTCTTAATGGGACAGGAGGGTGCTATTAGCATATTACCAAGCATGGCAGGCACCATGACAATTCTCCGACACTGACATCCTTCCAGATCCATGGCCCAGATCTCTTGCCCTTTAGCAAAGTATATCCATGGCTTCTCTAGTTCAGAGGTATCAATCGTCATTGCTCCACTTAACTCAAATTCAGTCACATTACAGGAACATTGACTTCTTCCATTTTGCTTGTTTGTGGCTGTGGGTTGCAGAATGCGGTGCAAGGTGTGATTGATAATACTGTAGTAGAACATCTGAGAGCCCAAATCGGAAACTTCTGTCCAATACAAGCGACTACAGGGGAAAAAAAAGTCCCTACAACTTAATGAATAAAGTATATCATTTCAAATATTAGTATCTAATAAAGATCAACCATTTGTATAATTGGAGGACAAATATAGCCTTAGGAGGGAGCATGTCCAAGTGTCCAATAATGTAATGAGCTGGAGGAAGACACAAGAAGTCTAACTCATACCATTTTCCAATGATTTTTCAATAAGCCCATTTACAACTAAAGCCCTGGTATATGCTTAACTTAGGTGCTTATAGTCCAAGGGACTTACATGCTATTAATGGCTGTAAATTTTCTAATTTTTCATCATACCCATCTCCATTATTTTCCTCATTTGTTCCTGTTCTTCATATTAGTATCCTGGTGAACAATCTGGTTTCAAAATAGTCTAAACTTTTTTTTATTAAAAATATGTCTTTCCAGCCTGGGAAATTGTTGTTTTAAGTTCTCTGAATAGAGACCTTAAAATTCATTTGATGAAGACTTTATTTAAACCAAAATGGTTGAGCTCAGGATGGCTTTTGCTGTACAAGACCTGCTATCCACATGTTCCTGCTCATCTGTCACTGTCTCAGTCCTCTTTTTGTCCTTACCAACTTATGGTATTATTAGATCCATTAGAACAAAACTCTACTATTGGTTTCCTCTTGGTAATTAGCTTAACTTTAGGTTAGTCAAATTTTCTGTATGGATTAAAATTATGTATTTGTGGTTGTGGACTCATGCAGAATTACTTACTCTAAGTTAATATAGTGAACCAAGAATGCTAAGCATCTTGTTTTCTAATATTAAGTCTAAAATATTACATTAAATGCATCTACACTGATTTCATCACAACAGAAAAAGATACACTTATATACCTTAAAAGAGGAGATACACAAAAAGAAATTATTGTTGAATTCCTTTTGCAAATCTCCAGCTCTCTGGGGTATTTCACCTTGTGTTCAAGATCAACATCAAATATTCGGATTCCATTTTGTGATTCTTTCAGCACAAAGTAGAGATGTCTTGAAATCCAGTCAATTGTAATAACTGTGATATCAGAAACCAGTACATCTCGGAAAAGCTTAAAGTTAGGTAGAGAACACAGTCAAAAAGATATCATTAATTTTTTTAATTTGAAGACTTTTCTGTAATTATCCATATCACTTATTTGCTGCACTTCTCCTTTGTCATCCAAAGCCTCAAAAATTCTGGATTGTGCAGCACTGTAACATGAGCCCTCCTCTCACATTGTATATTTTTTCTAGGTAATTTCAACTACCTTGACTTCAACTACTATCCACAGACCAGTGCTAAAAATCTGTATCTTTAGTCAAGATTCCTCAAGTCACTGATTCAAATATCAAACTACCTACTGAACATCTCTATGTGAATGACCCCAGAAAACGATTTATTGCCCCACCCCAAAATCTTTTCTCTTGCATTTTATATATTTATGGATTTCCAACATTCACCTGAAGAGCCAGGTCAGACAAATAAGGTTCCCTTTCACTTTTTTCTCACAATCTATACAAAGTGAACTAATCCCACTTTAAATATTTCCTAGTGTGTCTTCACCTTTCTCCCTTCACTGCCTGGCTAACCTGGGTCTGACATTTGCTGCCTGGATTTCTGTGATCCCTTCCCAATTGTCTCAGCTCTACCTAAGTCATTACTTACACTGCTGACCAAGAGGGCTTTCTAAAACATAACAACCAAGTCATGACCCATGAAATTTCTTTAAGCCAATTGTTTTTGGCTTCCAGCTTGACACCAGATTCTTCAGCATGGTAAAGGAGATTTATTGTGCTTGGCCTACCTCTGCAACCTTGCCACCTGTTTACTTTCCCTCCACTTTGCCCCCCCACTCACCTGCATGTTCCCACTATTTGTAGCTCCTGAGCATGCTCCCTTCTAATACCTTGGCATTTGATACTCTCTCTGCTTTTCTCCAACTTCGCTCGGCTCATCTTCCTTGTGCCCAACATGTTTTTCCATTCTACCACACCACCACCTCAGCCTGACTGACATTCATTTCTGTGATTCTACTATACCCTGATCACAACGCTAGTCTGACTTCTGTATTAGTTAATTCATTTAGTGAATGCTTACCACAGTCCAGGCATTGGGCTGTGTTTTAATAGATTATCTCATTTAATCTTCCTGGGAGCCCTATGATTAAATACTACTTAATTGCAGAAGTTAAATAACTTGTTGTTAGTCATAGAATGGAGCCAGAAATACATTCCAGCTAGTCAGATCCCAAAACTTGCCCTCTTAATTACTGTGCAGCACTGGCTTCCTAGTGTCAGACTAATACTAAACCAGTTTTGTTAGCAGCTGGGCCTATAATTTTTTACCCCTCACTGTAGTTTGGATCTGGAATGTCACCCAATAACCCATGCATTAAAGACTTGGTCCCAATTCACAATGCAATTGGGAAGTAGTAGTAGAATCTTTATTAAGTGGGGACTAGTGGCATGTCTTCAGGCTACTGGGGTCATGCCATCAAAGGGGACTGTGGGACCCTAGTCACTTCCTCTTTATCTCTTTCACTTCTTGGCCAGAAGGTGAACTGACTTTGATCTACCTCATATACTCCAACGTGATGTGCTCCCACACCACAGGTCCAAAAACTGGGGTGGGGCTGGGAGTGTGCAGAAAGGGCAAATGACCATGGACTGAAATATCCAACACTGTGAGC
Source organism: Glaucomys volans (assembly GCA_020662805.1). NCBI lineage: Eukaryota > Metazoa > Chordata > Mammalia > Rodentia > Sciuridae > Glaucomys > Glaucomys volans. The sequence continues at coordinate 209,437 of JAJEJO010003703.1, forward strand.
CAAAATAGGTCTTTTGACTTTATAAGTTGATTATCTCAAGTATTTGTTCCAGTAACAGAAAGCTAACACACTTGATCCTCAGATTCTAACACAATTCCTTAAACAGTAACTGAAAACTAATTCTGAATGACATTTGCCTAAATTTACATTCTTTTGTAGCTCAATAATTATACAGTATCTGTCCTTTTCAGTCACTCTAATCTTAGTAGCTCAACCACTGGCCATTCATTTTAATTACAGAGTAATATGATATGTAAATAGTACACTCCTTTCATTTCAAAAGAATTATAAAGCAATATACTTCGGAGCTGGAACGATTCTGCAAATTCAGAAGGAAGAGCGAGTCTCCTTGAACATAATACCCCATCTCATTATCGGCTGTGTAGCCTACAGCACTGATGTTTCCTTCCGCTGAAAATGTCCACGAAACTTGATTTTGATCCATATCTAAAAGCACTATCTTGTTGCCAAGAAGAGTTATGAGGTAAGGAAATGGGTTGATTTCTGCAAATGAAAAACAAGTAGATAGTATGTATGAGAAAATTAGATTAGCAAAGTCGCTTGAGCAGTATCAGGCAGTTTATAAATCCACTGGCCTCCTTTGGATTCATCTAATAGTCAGTTTCAATGAAGACTTTAAGGCCTTCTAATCTTAGATTCTTCAAAAATATTTTGGTGATGACAAAAATTGATAATTTTATTTCACCTTAACTTCAGAGATGCTGTTCATATCTCTAAAGATACCCATGGGGTGGGGGTGCTTTTATACTGCTAATTACACAGATTTTAGGTAGCAGATACCTGATGTGTAAGATTTCACTATGTCAGAAAATGGTCCAGGTCCTTTGGATGTGAAAACTCGAACCTAAAAGGAAAGAAGAGGAAACAAAAAGATACATTCAATGGTGGTGTCAGTGGAAATAAATAACTTCCAAGATTGACAAATTATTTTATTTATTTATTTATTTTATTTTTACAGACTTCTTTATGATTCATTGCACATAAATGGGGTACAATTTTGATACAGCCACTCTGGAAAGCGGTGTGTAGATTCCTCAGAAAACTTGGAATGGACCCACCTTTTGACTCAGTTATCCCACTCCTCAGTTTATACCCAAAGGACAAATTATTGAATGTTTTATTTTCACTCCTGATACATAATATCAATAATTTCAAATAGTTGTTTAAGTCTAAGTATATGGGGGAAAATAGTGTCCCATACTCATGTTGCTGGGTATTTTTGTTGTATGCTTTTTCTTTTGTTTTGTTTGGGGGCTCTAGAAAAAATTCAAAAAAATAGCACAAATTTATATTGCAAAGAAAGAGAAAAAAATAATTTCTGAAAACATCTGAGAATTTAATGTACAGCATGGGAGGTGATGGATGTGTTGATCAGTATGATTGTGATAATCATTACACAACATATACACATATCAAACCATCATATTATACACCTTGAATATGTATAATCTCTACCTGTCATTGAATATTATAAAATAAATAAGAGATCTTCAGCTAATTCCAAAATTAGGTTACATGGAAAACAACAGAAATAAAACTATACAAATTATGATAAATTTCCGTTTATCTTGAATTTAGTAACTAAAGGCTTCACATAACTAAATTTACTACATTTTTAAAAGGACAATTATAAAAAGAAAATAATTAAACTTTATATTTAAAAAAATCATGCATTTAAAACTGTTTTCACATATATTATCTCTTTTGATCCTCACAACTACTAGGAGTAGAAACTGGACCTGGATTATAATTAAAGTAATTCATCTAATAATGACAAATGTAGAAACAGGCATAGGAACCAAATCTTCTACAGTTTGTATACTTTTCTTTCCATTGTTCCCCACCACATCCTAACAGTTAAATTTTTTTTCAATACCTTCATTTTATTTATTTATGTGGTGCTGAAGATCAAATCCAGTGCCCTACACATGCAAGGCAAGTGCTCTACCACTGAGCCACAACCCCAGCCCAATGGTTAAATTTTATTGAGTAATAAATCATTACCAGTTTCAAACCTTACATATGTGCTCTCTCAATCAACAGAACTTTGGATGGCTTTTATATACTTCTAGCATTAAATACATTTTATTATGCTCTGCATATTAATATCTGTATGATTTATAATGGCATATTTGTATACCAAGCAGTCTTAACTTTTTGAATGGGATAGTTAAAGGAAACTCCTTCATATCCATGCATATCACTTTGTATGGTTCTATCATGACTGAAATTTGAAACTGTCTACATATGGACAGATACACTTAGCCAGAATATTTATTTAACTGGAATAGGTTAAATAATGTGTATTATCTTTAATCTTTTTGATTAGTATATGTAGGCCTAATTACCAAAATAATTATTAATTAGAATTTTACCAAAAGAAAAAAGATCCACAGGAAACTCAAATCTTGAAAACATTATAACATTACTCCTCAAAAAAAGAAATGGAAAATAACTGTGAATATGTATAACATTGGCACCAGCATGGTAATTGATGAAGATATAAAAAATCATCAAGACCTCTACAACAAGTGGAAAGTTATTTCATATTAAATATTTAAATTATCAAAATGCAGTGACAATAGATTTTTCTCTTAACTGCTATCCTCCCTCCGCTCTGTCAATAGATGAGTGGTAACTGTGAGATATCAACTATGCAGACCCTCAGCTTTTATTTCCATTGGTAGCTCCAAATCAGGGCATCTAGATGGGTCCCAGGGGTGTTGTGATGTGGTGGAAAGGAGCCTAGGAGTTGAATTATGTTACATCACTTCCTAGTCATGCAGCTTTGATAATTGACTGGTAATTGTGGGGTTTTCTTCACAGTATGAGGATCAAATGAGATAAGGTATATAAAACTACAATCATGGTTCATGGCCTATAATGATCACTTGACAAATATGGCTTTATTCTGAATCTGACAAGTACCCTTAATGTCAGAAAGTTGCTAAGATGTTCTTTACCCAAGTTGACCTCTCTTCCCTATACACTTCTGCTGCCCACTTGACCCCTCTGATCACAGTGCACTTCAAATTATTTCAGAGTAGGAATTCTTAACCTAGACCTTTAACTAACCCTCTGTGGCACTAAGTAAGACTCCCATATCCTAGTTTTCTCTCTCATACCTGGAAAGCAACAATGTACCCAGGACTCATGCCCTCTAGTTGAAAGGACATCACTGAAGGAATGACATTGACGGCAATCCATTGTTTAAATGTATTGTTCATGTCACTTTGGTTGGATATATGATAAAAAATTTCAAATCTTGTTAACACACCATTTTCATGCTTAGGCTTATTCCACCTAAATTCTATCACAACTTCATTCTTATTGAGGTGTTTTCCACTTGGTAATACAAATATTCTTGGGTTCTCTGGTGCTGATGGAACTGAAAAACAGAGGCATAGATAGGGCAGAAAAGAATATAAGACTTTTACCACTCAAGATCAGGGGATGCATATCTTAGCTGTAAGTATTTCTCTTCTCAGGCAGTTGAGGTACATGTCTGTCATTTTTAAAGATCTTCAGGAGAGAAAATTCCATAGATTTCTTCAGAAATATATCCTGATATTGTACCAAGTCTTACTAACAGGAAAGATTCCTTATGTCCAACCCAAATCCTTCCTACTACCACTTAAGCACATCTTTCTCATCTGTGCCCTGTGTAGATCAAAGATGACTGATTCTCCTTACAAAATACAACATTCACTCTCATTCTCATAGAGCGAGTTAGCTGGAGATAGAAAAGTCAGTCATCAGAAAGGGAGGCAGTAATTTTAAACAAACTTCAGCAGCTCAGGGTATAAAATACAGCATATTAGGATCCTCTCACCCCAAACTGCATAGGAGGCAGGAAGTTTTGGAGAAAACTGATAACATCCCAAGGATATGGTCAGGTTTCTAGAACCAAACCAAGCAGTTCAATCTCTTAGTTCCTTAATCAAGAGAAATTCCTCTGTGATTTCTAAGTCATTGTACTCTAGATGTCACCTTCTTTCTCAGGATTCCTCCACAAGTCTCCACAACTGCCCCCATTCCAATGGCATTGCTTCTTAACATTCACCAATCACGCTGTCAGTCACTTCAGGCCTTCTTACACCTGGGAGACTTCTTCTTGTTCCATCTCTCAGAACCCAGCTAAAGTTTCCACTACCCAAAGACCTTTCATGGCTATATCAGTTCATGTCCTTCTCCCTCTCCTAAGAATGCCTGAGACAGCTTGACATAGATGAAGGTTTCATAATGTCGTCTACTCATTTACACCATCTCTGCTCAGTTCTGTCTTATTTCTATTATGCCAGCAGTGCATGTGTTTATCTCCACACTTTATGAGCTCCATCAGAGAAAGCATCTTTTCTTATTCCTTGTTAAATCCCCCAAAATCTGGTATAGGACTGGCACACAGTAAGTGCTTAATAAATATTGGTCAATTTGAATAATATATTGCTATATTGTAAATATCCTGAAGGTAAGAACCAAATCCTATCATTCTTTTTTATTGCCCCAAACATCCAGCAGATGTTGACCTTATCTGCTACAGGATCCCTTGATGGATACAATGAAGTTCATTTCGACAAATCAGTGCCACCAAAGTTGACATCTCAAGACAATCTCAAATGGAGCATACCTGGATCCAAAATGCTAACTCCTTTAGAATAAGCCCAAGGTCCACTATGTTCCTGTTGTGAGACTTATGGATAAATATTGTTGAACAAATTATAACAGTAAAAAATGCAATGGCGAATGGATATCTATGTTTATTGAGCTCTTACCTCCTGCCAGGTCCTGTGTTAGGAAGTGTATGTAAATTAAAATAATATGAAGTTATTATTTGCCAACATTTGCAAAAGTGATTGGATGGAGACTTGCAGAAACTGGAGTGTAAATTCTGAATTAGGTACCTGCCACTCACAAGGGCAATCACTAGGCTTCCATTTCTCACTTAAATAATCTAGATTACAACAACTGTCCTATGCACCTCAGAGCTGTGTGAGGATCAGATGAAATGATCTTTCTGACACAATATGGTTATGTAATAAACTTTTAATAAAAGAATGACATATAAATGTGCTTTATACACTTGAAATTGATATATACATGCAACAATATGCCAGTATTCTTTCAGGATATATTTCCATAAAAACATAAAATTTAGGCATCAGTAATTCATCCACAAAACATTCTGAGTTACCATATTTATGAACACCTGCCTTGAAATAAGAAATTACCTCTGCTTTTAAATGCTCATTTTCCTAATGAACGTTTTCACAAATTGCCTGAAATGTGTTCCTGCATCTTACACAACACTACAACCAAGTGAAACAGTCTTTAAGAAATTTTTGAAATATACTTCTCTTGGAATAAATTATGCAGATTTATTTAATCATGCTATTCTGATCTCCAAAAATTTATTGAAAGGGAAGTGAATCTAAACACATCTACAAAACTGAAAGTTATTTTTAAATATTATTAACTATCCGTTCCAAATAATGGGATGTGAGATTCTGCCTTTTTTTTTTTAAAGAGAGATTTTTACCCCTGTACCTGTTTCAGGTGCTCGAAGTAATAGAGATGTTTTGAGGCCCTTTCCCCAGTAGGTATAAGGAGTGACAGAAAGATTAAATAAGGCATAGGGCTCCAGCCCTTCCACAGTAAATACAGGAAAAGGATGTTGTTCACTAGCCAGGAACTAAAATAAAACACAAAACATCATTTTCTTAAGGGAAGAATTAGAAAATTTTTCATTCCTAATTAACTAAAATCTCCAAACTTCAGTTCATGTGTGAAGTCAACACTTTCAATTTTGGAAATGCTAATTTAAGTAAGTCCTATATTTTACTACATATTCCAGTTAAAGTGTATCCAACATAGCAACTAACACAAAGTGTCAGAGGCTGCTGTAAGCCAGTGCTTTCAGGAATAATCCCAATAACCAAATGCTATGGAAGCAACAGGAGATGGCATTAACTAACAAAGTACAGATCAGTGTGTACTGGGGCTGAACCTGACAGTGCAGCCTGCCCAGAAAATGGAACTTACTAGAACCAACACCATACCTTTGAATGAGCACTGAATTCCACACTGTAGAAGATTATGCCCCAGTCCACAGGAGGGGGTGCATTCCATAGAATTTGAAAACTTGAAGCATTTCCTTCAATCCTAAATGAAGACTCTTGAACAGAATCTGGTATAACCTTAGGGGTAGAGGAAAAGTTCCCTTTGGGATGAAAGGAAGAAAAAACCGAAGGGAGAAAGGATTTAGTATTATCAATCTACATGGAATCATGGAAAATCAATAGAAATAACTAATAATCAGAACTAAAACAAATTTTCCTTTTCCTTTAATATATCCTGAAAACTATCTTGTTGTGACTTCTTTCAGACTGAAAATTTGGATTCAGATTAAACAGACTACAAACAAACCAACAGAAATTATTAATACCTTTCTCTTCTTACAACATAATTCTTTTTTTTTACAGACTTCATTTTGATTCATTGTACACATATGGGGTACAATTTTCATTTCTATGGTTGTGCATGATGTACATTCATATCATTCTTGTTAATCACACATGTACATAGCGTAATGATGTCTATCTCATTCCACAACATAATTCTTAAGAAAAATTCCCAAATTAAACATTCATTTAACAGAAGGTATGGGGAGAAAGGGTACACAGAAATAATAAAATGAAGTACCTGGCAGAGGCTTGAGAGATGTCTGAATAATTGTGAACTGATTAAATTTAGCTGGCTCTGAAACAGACACACTGGTTCTCTGACCTATTTCCTGAGCTGTGATAGTTCTAAAGCCATTGATCCAAAAGAGCCGACCACTATAGTACATGAGTGCATTCTGGGAAATTTCAGAAGTACTCCAGGCTGCAAATTCTGTGATGATGATATCCCCAGTCCTGTTGAAACAATGCAAATTAGTGCATGCTTCTGCAGTAGAGGAAGAGCTGGTATATGCAAGTACTCATAAGAATATATTATAAATACACGTGTATGTCTATGTACATGAAAAGATAGGGAAAAATAGTTTACAAAAATAATTACATTACTTTGACTTCCCTATTAAAGGGATTTTTTTTTGCATTTTTCTGAAAGAACAGACCTAAGTTAATTTTATAGGGTTGTATCTTATTAATGTGATATTGCATTAGTGGGACCATTTACACAGCTGCAGCTTTTGACAAATATTTGTGATTTGGGTGATACTCTCCATTAAAGGCACGACCTGAATTCCTATATCTTTATTAGCACAGAGATCACACCTTTGGTTTATTCCATGTACTCCTAAAACATTTGCATTAACAGAAGAAAGACATGAGGTAAGGTACTTAAAGGACTGGAAAATACTGGTTTAGAAAAAATGAAACCAGTAAAAACCAATGCATCAAGGATAAATTTGCCATCTGTACAAAAGGCTCAAAAACCACTTACAGATGTGAGGCAGGGGGTTTTGAGACCAACCAAGAATAATGCAATAAACTAGTGCTGGAGATAGTATGAGCTAGAGTTCAGCTATAATTTTACCTAAAAGTAAACAAAGGAAACCCTATGATGTCTGAGGGATTTAAAAAAAAAAGGGGGGGAGATGCCCAAAGACAAGAATTTGAAGGTATTTATCCAGAATTGGCAAGAATTACAGTTCCTGAACATGGTGGCCATAGGAACTCCAATTCACACAGACATAGAATGGCTCTGTGTGTCATAAACTTTGTTAAGACTCCATGTGGTCATTCTTCCTGTCTATTCATCAGCTTCACTCAAGAAACTGCTTCATACCTAACCCAGTTCACATGACACCAAGAGGCATGGCCTATGTGTCCTCATGATTGCAACCATTCCTGCCCCACTGTGAATTAATAAATTTTCAGTGTAGCCATGCTTCAAAGCCAAACAGAACTGTGTGGAAACCCCAGTTCAGCCAACTGTTTAATATGCAACTTCAGGCAAATAATTTAACCTCTAATTTAATCATACATAAAATGTAGATATAACAATACCAAAAAATCTGTATATTGGTGAAGCTGATCTCATCTTACCATGACTTTCTCAAGAAAATCAATTCTATAATGCTCCCACCACCCCATCATGAATAGATAGGCCCAACAAGATGAACAGTGAAAACCAGTTCAGAAGACACAGTTCATTGAATGGCTTCTGCTCATTAAGTCAGGCCTCTCTCCTACTCTTAGGTAGTCATCTTATTTACTCGCCACTCATTGTTCTAGTCTGTATGATCCTTTTGTGTTGTGAACACTTTTTCCTGTTCACAAATGTCTGTTCCTTCAGTGATGTTTATCAGCTTCCATGGTTTAGTCCAAATACTCCTTTCCCAACTAGGGAATTCAAATAAACTCTTGCTCAACTTTTTTTTGGAGATTTTCTTCTCAATGAGAGGGAATTTAGTAATGATTTTTACTTTTTTTTTTAATTTATTTTTTTACATACTTCATTTTGATTCATTGTACACATATGGGGTACAAATTTTCATTTCTGTGGTTGTGCATGATATACATTCATATCATTATTGTTAATTATACATGTACATAAGGTAATGATGTCTCTCTCATTCCACCGTTTTTCATATCCCTACACCTCCCCCTCTCATTTTCCTCTACATAATCTAAAGTTTTAAAAATCTGTTCTGGTTGTTTCTAAACTTATGCCAATTGCCTAGTATTCCACAAAACTATCTCATTGATTCTCAGTGTTTTGGAGAGGTGACTTGGTTTTTTTTTAAATGATTTGTGTAAATCATTTTTAAGTATTGATGTTTCCCTCTAAAAAAAATAGCATATGTCGTTTGAAATCAAAATAATTAAAATTTTTTTTGAAAATTTCATATTTCCTTGAGGAAGCAAAAGTTACCGAGGAACATCATAGTAGGGAACAGTGACTCTTATGATGAAGATGTATATTCACCAGTATCATTCCTATAGTCCTTTTTCTGGCAAGACACTATGCATTCCTACAGAGTTGCAAAGGTTTTGGATGTACACCCCCTTGTCCAATTTTATATTTTGCTTCTACTTCTTAGTGGCACTTTCCAGTGGCCTTTTAGAAGAGATATACAAAACCAAATCCCAGGTGGAAGAACACTCACCAAGTGGGATGCACTTGGTCTGAGAAAGCTGTCACTTCTGGACCACCCACAGGGCTGCTGCAGTCTTCTGTGGGAAGGTGTTTAATTAGCCTTGCTCTGACTAAGTATAACATTTGTTATATGTTTCAGCATTGTTAAAACTGTCCCTAAGATAGAGAATTTTCCTGCAGGACAAGACCAAAATTCTTAGTTCCACTGACTACGATTGTTCCTTAATTCCAGCTGAAGACTGCTCACTCGTGAAATTCTCCTGCATATCTGTGTTGGCCCCCAAATTCTCGACCTCTGGTGTTCTGCATAACTTCAACACAACTTCCTTACTTTCAGGAGGTCAGTACTCCAAACCCTTCATTCCTCAACAAGTCAAGTTAACTTGAATTGAAACTCAGCTAAAAAAATTTACAACATGGTGTTTGCACCATAAACCCTTCCCTAAAGCACAAGATGTGTACTCTACTGAGAGTTGGTTCATTCAATAAATGTTATGTATAATTCTGTATTAGCCATCGGGAATACAGTGGTAAATAAGACAAGTACAATTACTGTATTCATAGAGTATTCAGCCCTTCTGAATAGGCTGATAATTTGCAAATAACTACACCATTGAATGAACTGTAAAAGGAAAATTAAAGGGAGTTCCTTAACAAGGAGATCTAACTGGATCTGGAGAGTCAGAGAAAGCCTCCCATGGGAAACAATATTTAAGCCAAGTCATACAGACTGAACATGAATTAACCAGGAGAATTATGCTGGGGGAACAGTTCAGTCAGAGGGAACTGCAAAGATGTAGGCTCCTCTGAAGCAGTATAATCTGTCCTGACATAACTAAATATATTTGAACTTTCATGACACTAGTGCACCCTTTTCAACCTCTAAGTCAGAAATGTTGTTATACTATTTATAGGTTTATTTTTTAATAAACAAAAAGGGAAAGGTTGTACAAAGGAGAGGGAAGAGCAATTTAAAGGGGAAACTCCATTACAATTCACAAGTGCAGAATATGATGGATAACAGTTGGTCACCTTTAATCCCTTCCTGACCATCCCTCTAATTAACCATGTGACACTAGGCAAATGTACAACTCTCCTGGACATCAGTGTCTTTATCTATGAAAGAAAATAATCCCTAAAATTTCCCTCTAAATGTTGGGCTTTAATGGTTTTATGTCCTATATTTTAATTTTAAGTGTGCAGCTATTCCCTTGAAGTTAAAAACTTGACTGTTTAAGTTAAAGTAACAAAAGAACATGAATTTTACAGTATGTGTAGGAGTAAAATATATGATAGTAAGAACACAAAGAGTGGGAAGATAATTATTAGAAATATATAATCATATTTTTCAAATCATTCATTAAGAATATTTTTTAATGTTTACTTGCTAAGTTGAAGATACATCATGTAAAAATTTTTAAAAATGTGCATTTTCCTCTTTAACACAATATGAAAATGTAAATAGACATAATTAAAATTTCATTAAAGGAGACAGTTTTGAAATATTTTATTTACCCACAAAAGAAGTTAAGAAATAGGAACAAAGAAACAAAGAGCTGAGGAGACAAATGGAAGTCAAATTTCAACATGGTAGGCTTAAATCCAAAATATTAATAATCACATTAAATGTAAATGAACAAAACACTCCAATTAAAAGAAAGAAATTATAATACTGCATAAAAAGCAAAACACTATATGCTATTTACAACACATACATTTAAAAGTAAAGACACAAATAAGGTAAAGGAATGAAAAAAGATTCATTATGCAGACATTAAGGAAAGCTGGCAGGTATACTAATATCAGACAAAGTAGTCTTTATGATGCAGAATATTGCCATAAATGAATAAGGTTAGCTTATAATAATAAAAAGTAAATTAATATTGTATATTCTAAAAACAAAGCACCTGGATACATGAACTACAGAGAACCATGGGCAAACCTAGAACCACAGTGCAAGACTTTAACACCTCTTTCTCAGTGACAGATAATACAGATAAAAATATTTTAAAGACTTTATTAATCAACTTCACCTACTTGACATTTATAGACTACATCACCAAATAATGCCAAAAAAAAATTCTTCTCTAGTTCACATAGAATATTCAACCTAATATGTCATATGCTAGTACATAAAATAGCTCAAAAATGTAAAAAGGATTAAGATTAGAGTGTTTGTTGGCCGCAATGGCATTAAATAAAAAATAATATAAATAATATACATTAAAATCCCAAATATTCCAAAATTAAATAACATGCATTTTTTAAAAAACCTATGAGCCAAAATTATAAGGAATATTAGAAAATATTATGAACTGGGGAGGGTTTCAAGATGATGGAATAGAGGAGGTTGCTTTCCAAGTGAAACCAAGAAAGTAGACAGGCAGCTTTTCAGCAAGGTGGGTAAATGAGAAAAAAATGGGGGGTACTTTACTGGAATTTAATACTGGACACTCAGAGCAGATTGGTGAATAAGAAGGTTGGATATAATAAAATAAGGAAGAGATCTCCAGTGCCAGTTCATGCTAAATTATAGTACCCCAGCCGCTCTCATGGCTGGAGGCACCAGCCAGAGCGGCCCCACCACAAGCACAGTGGAGGAACAAGGGAATTAAAGGAACCCACATTTTTAGGAGGACTGAGGTGTGTCTGAGTATGGAGAGTTTAGAGAACAAAGACACTGCCTAACTAAACTGAAAGGCACACTGCACAACAGCCTTGTACAGGAAAGAAATCACATTTCTCTTGGTGCATACATGTGGAGGACAGAGGAAGGAACCACTTTTCAACCACGGCATGGCAGACAGTAACTGAGGGAACTGATTCCTGGCAAACCAAAGTCTGCACAAAAATACAGTCCTGGCAAACCAACACTGCAGGACATAGAGCGTGCCTGAGTGACCAAAAGAAAATGGAACACAGAAAGAGGTTTACACAGGGGACAACTGGTCACAGAAACACACTCAGCTGTTCCCCTCCTCCTCCAATCTGGCTGTTTGCAAGACTGGCTTGGAGAGATATACCTGACTAGGAGGAATTCAAGAGGGCAAGGGCAGGAGAGATTGAATTTGGAGACCGAACCCAAGACCAGGAAACATAGGCTTATCAGGTGACATAGTGAACTAAAAATTGGCTTCTCAACTGAATGAGTGGAAACCAGGAGAGATTCCTGGGGTACTATAATCTACCATGGACTAGCAATTGCTGGGCCCTGGAGGTGTGCTAATTTAAAATCTCCAGACCAAATGGTATCCAACGAAGAGCCTGAAGCCTATGTAAGCCAAAACACTCCTCCATTAGGATTACATCTTTCACACTACCAACCCCACCCTGAGGGTGGAGCAAGCATCATACTCCCGACAGCCCCATCTAACTGCAGAGAAGAAAAGCTGAGAATAGGTGGAAATCTAATGAAAATAATTCTTTTAACTTTTCATTGATTTTTTTTTCTATTTTCTTTTCTCTGCTTAATTGTGATTTTAATGGTTCATGGACATTAGTACAGATTCATATTTGTTGTTTGTTTTTTTTTTCTCATTTCTAGCACTTTTGAAACCAGTTATTTTTCATGGGTCAGTTTTTTGAGGACTAGAAAGTTTGATTAGCATATCTCAGTTTTGTTTAGCATTCTTTAACTTTTTAATTTTGATTTTTAAAATTTTTACTTGATATATTTTTTCTCTCATTTATCTGTTTACCTTGAATTTCTTTCTCTCTTTTCTTCTGCTAACAGCCAGTCTCTATTGTTCTCTTTCATTCTTCCTTTAATTTTTGCTTCTATCCTCTCTACTCTTCCCTCATAATCATCACATCCTACATCACTTCTGTTCTCTCCCAGTCACCATTCAAAATGTAAACCCTTTGGAAAGTTACTGTTTTTATTGTAGGCAATAACTGATCATACCATTTCTGTTTATTGTGACAACATTGTAGACATTATAGCAGGAACTATTTGGTTAAATGCTGGATAATTTTTGTTTTGGTTATTATTTGTCTCCCCTCAATGGTGAGGTACTGCAAACCATCAAGGACACTGTAAGTCTACATGGTAGAAATTCTGCTGCCTCAAATCCATACTGTTAGATGAGTAGACACACAAACAACATAAAAAAGCAAGGGGAAAACAAGACCCAAACAGAACAAGATACTTCAATAGCAGAATTCATCACCACCATAGTGGAAGAAATGTCAGAGAAGGAGTTTACAATGAACAAAGTCAAAATAAAAAATCTGCGAGGTAAATGACAATGTAAGGAGTGATATCAGAGAGAAAATACAGGGAATTAAATATCACTTGAATAAAGAGATAGAGATTCTGAAAAAAAAAAATCAAACAGAAATCCTCAAAATGAACCAAATTAAAAATTCAATGGAAAGCATTGTAAACAGACTAGACCACTTGGAAGACACAGTTTAGGCAATGAAGACAAAATATATAATGGTAAAAACAAAGTTGACTATGGAGAAAAGATGTTAAGAGACCATGAACATAACTTCCAAGAAATGTGAAGAGCAAATTTAAGATTTATTGGGATAAATGAAACCTTGGAGATACAAATGAAGGGAATGCTCAACCTTTTCAATAAAATAATATCAGAAAAATTTTCAAACCTAATGAAATGGAAAATCAGATATAGTAGGCTTACAGGAGTGAAAATATACAAAATTACAACAGACCCACACCAAGGCACATTATGAAAATGCCTAACATACAGAATAAGGATAGAATTTTAAAGGCTGCTAGAGGAAAAGACAAGTCACAGTTAGAGGGAAACCAATCTGAATCTCAGCTGATTTCTCAAACCAGACATTCAAAGTTGGAAGGTCTTGGAATAATATACACCAAACTCTGAAGAAAATAGATGCCAACCAAGAATACTACACCCAGCAAAATTAAGCTTCAGAATTGATGATGAAATAAAAACCTTCCACAATAAACAAAAGTTAAAATAATTCACAACTAGAAAGCCTCCTCTACAGAACATACTCAATACAATATTTCATGAAAGAAATGAAAATTAAAAGTGAAAATCAGCAAAGGGAGGAACTATACTAGAAGAAGAGTCAATCTAAGGAGAAACTAATTCAAATTAAGCACCAGAAATAAATCAAAAGACAGAGAATAAAAATCATATCTCAATTAAAACATTGAAATGTAAAAGGCCTAAACTCATTTATCAAAAGAAACAGACTGGGAGATCAAATTTAAAAACACAACTAAACAATATGCTGTCTTCAAGAGTCTCACCTTAAAGGCAAAGACATCTACAGACTGAAGGTAAAAGGATGGGAAAAAACATACCTTTCACATAGATCTTGTAAACAAACAGGGGGTTCTATCCTCATATCAGATAAAGTAGACTTCAAGCCAAAGTTAATCAGAAGATGACAAAGAAGGTCATTTCATACTGCTTAAGGGAATTATACATCACTAAGATATAATAATCATAAATATTTATGCCCCAAACAATGGATCATCTATGTATATCAAACCAACCCTTCTCAATTTCAAGAATCAAATAGATCATCACACAATAATACTGGGTGACTTTAACACACCTCTCTTAACATTGGATAGATCCTCCAAACAAAAGCTAAATAAAGAAGCCAAGGACTAAAACATACAATTAATAATTTAGACCTAACAAATACATATAGCATATTTCACTCATCGATGACTGAATACACTTTTGTTGCAGGAGCACATGGATCCTTCTCTAAAACAGACCATGTGTTGGCCACAAAGCAACTCTTAGCAAATACAAAAAATGGAGATAATACCTTGCATTCTAATAGATCATAATGGAATGAAACTAGAAATCAATAATAAAATAAAAAATAGAAGCTACTCTAACGCCTGAAGATTAAATAACACACTATTGAATGATCAACAGATAGCAGAAAAAATCAGGGATGAAATTAAAAATACTTAGAGTTAAATGAGAATAGCAATACAACATACCAAAATCTCTGGGACATTATGAAGATAGTGCTAAGAGGAAAGTTCACTGCATTGAGCTCATTCATTCAAACAATAGAAAGTCAACAAATAAATAACCTAACAATACATCTCAAAATCCTAGAGAAAGAAAAACAAATCAACACCAAAAGCAGTAGAAGATAGGAAATAATTAAAATCAGACACATTACCAAAAGTGCTATACAGATTTAAAGCAATTCCTATTAAGGTTCTGATGATGTTCTTCATAGAAATAGGAAAAGTAGTCATGAAATTCATTTGGAAAAATAAGAGGTCCAGAATAACCAAAGCAATCCTTAGCAAGAAAAGTGAACCAGAAGGCATCACAATACCAGACCTTAAATTATACTACAGAGTCATAGTAAAAAAAATGGCATGTTATTGGCACCCAAACAGATATGAAGACCAATGGAACAGAATAGAATACACAAAGACAAACCACAAAAATACAATTATCTCATACTAGACAAAGGGGCCCAAAACATACATTTGAGAAAAGATAGCCTCTTCAACAAATGGTGCTGGGGAAACTGGAAATCCATATTAACAAAATGAAATTAGACCTCTATCTCTCACCCTGCATGAAACTCAACTCAAAGTAGATCAAGAACGTATGCATTAGACCAGAGACCCTGTGCCTACTAGAAAAAAGTAGGATCAAAAGTTTAAAGCCAGTCTCACCAAAAGAGAGTACTAAGCAACTCAGTGAGATCCCATCTAAATAAAATACAAAATAGGGCTAGGGATGTGGTTCAGTGGTCAAGTGCCCTGAGTTCAATCCCCGGTATGAAAAACAAACAAACAAAAAAGCCTGATATAATCGAATATTTAAGATCAAAATGTTAATATATATTATGCTCAATTTTTTTAAAACACAAAAATTTAAATAGGAAAAAAACTTGACACTATTAATATAGAAGAGGTAGAGATGCCAAGAAGAGTCATCTTAGCAGAGTTGCTTAGTCTGAGGACACAGATCCAGAAGATAATCTATGTGGTTCTTTCCACTTTTCATATTTTTTCAGAATATCACAAGATGATTTCTGCCTGTACTCAATAATGTGCAGTGTACTTCGTTAAGAAGCAGAATGCATATCCATATATTTCCTGGGCTCTTGAGTACATTCTCCTCAGTGTCTCCATTACACTCTCTTCATTCCCGTCACAGCACTTACAATATTCTACTGTAAGTAGTTGTTTATAAATCTATCTTTCCGCACAAGCACAATGCCTGCAACACAGTGGGTAATTTGTAAATACTTGTCAAATGAATGCATGAATTCTCATACAGTATAGTTTGTAACCAAGGCTCAAGTCATCATTTTCTTCTCAACTATTGTGTTTGAGGGGAACTTCTTACCCCTGTCCTCGAAGAACAGCTGTGTACAGGTGAATACATTGATTGTCCTGAACCAACCAATACAGGAGCCCATCACTGAGATCTAAAGTTAGAGCAATTACCTAAATAGAAAATAAAGTAAGAAAGCAGCATTTAACCACACATGTTTGAAGCATAATTTTGTGATCACACTTCAATTTCACATTTCCCTTTAACATCTTTGGAATAATAAACTCAATGATTTCCACCTTTTGTTGAATATAAAATTTATATGATTATTCTTCTTGCTCCATTATATAAAAGAAAGTGGTGGTTTCCTAAAATTCTCAAAAAGCAGGAAGCCTCTATTATTCACCTTTATATATTTAGCTCCAGTGGTTCTCAAAGTATGATTCTCAGACCAGCAGTAGCTACATCACCTGGAAACCTGGCACGAAAACAAATTCTCATCCACACTCCAGACCTCCTAAATTTGAAACTTTGAGCCTACATCCAGCCTTGACTAAAACTGGTCATAACTTTGGATTCTTTAGCCACATGAGGCAATGACTTGGTATTGCTTATACTCAGTGGAGTATTTTTAAAACCTATTCTCAGGCTGCATCCTATTAAATTATGATTCCTGGGGATGAAACCCAGTTTCCAATATACTTTAAAAACTCATCAGATAATTTCCAATGTGCAACCAAGTGTGAGCACCAAAGATTTAAACCATTCTAAATTGTATTTTCTATTAATTACAACCAAAAACATCCTGACCATACTTGACAAGGATAATACACTAAGGGTGTTTATGTGTTATAATTAGATAGTCATGTATATATACGAAGTCCCACTTCTAGAAGACATCTGAAAACCACTTTTTACTATACTAGTAATCCATATCTTAATCTTATATTCAGTGGCCTAGATGAGACCAGAATAAAGATTACTTCCCCTATGAAACAGAGTGCAGACAATAAAAGTTACTATCAAAATGGCCTTCTTTTTCATTGTTGTTGTTGTTCTTGGCTTTATAGATATTTTTGAAATAAACTGAGATTACCAGGAGCCTGACTTCAGGGTAGTGAAGCCCCTATAAAAGACCTAGAGGAGGAGAGGTATCAGAAGGGATTAAAATTGATGACCGTATCTTTAGAAAGTAACAGCAGCATTTAAACAAAAATAATGAATCTATGAAAAAGAAATACAATAAGGTATTCAAGAACTAAAAATACTCTGTGAGGTTACCCTGCTACAAACAAAGTCATAAGATACTTAACTGCTACAACCCTTCAGTTGTCATATAAATCACAGCATTCTGTCTTCAAGGGAATTAAGCCTACCCAAAAGGGAAAAGTCTATTCTGGCAGTTACCAGCCTTTTGGGAGTTGAATTATGCCCTTGCTTCATATTAAAAGAGATTTATAGATTTATTTTTCTCAGTTAAAGTGAAGTCAAGTTAATCTTGTTTAGTTATTTATGACATGCACCACAGTTTTCTAAATTACAAATTAACTCTCTTAAAAAAAGAAAAGAAAAGAAAAGATTCTACATGTCCTTTATTCAAACCATAAATAAATTCAGGTGTTGGGTCATTCTCATTCCTCTGTATCCATCCGCAGCAGCCCCATATTTAAACAGAGTCAGAGGTGTTCCATAAATCTTTGGTAATCATTATTATGTCCAGTGACATGCATACCTTGAAAACAAACTCTTTGATCTAAACAAAAACCCTTATGCTAAAATTCAATCCCATGGCAAAATGTACTCTGTACTAAGAGTTGAACTTATTGGATGTAGTAAGAATTATCTTTTTCACTTTAAATGAATATCTTACTTCATTCTCCGTTTTCATCATACAAATATTCATCTTTCTATAAATAATTGGCTGACTTTATTTCCTCTTATGCGCTCAAATAAAGTATTGTGTGTACAAGTGATAAATCTGTAACAAAAAGGTAGGGCAGAGAGAGATAGAGCTCTGCAGGGTGTAAAATGTGTTCCTTCAAAATATCCACTAGCATTCACGGAGCAGATAGTCAGACATCAAACCATGGAAGCAGAACACAGATTTATGAAAGCAGCCAGGATGCACACCAGCGTGGAGAGGGTTTGGAGTAGGAATTTAAAGAAGGATACATTTTCCCAAATATGCTGAGAAATTTAATGATTTACTCATTTACGGAAACATTCCCAGAGCCACTCCAGACCTTTGTTCTGGCAGGGGTCAAATAGAGCGAGCAGTGAGAAGATTACTGACAAAGCCCTGGGAGTGGAGACAATACTCTTAAAATATTATCTTAAAATATTATCTTAAAATATTACTCTTAAAATATTATCTTAAACAGGATTTTGAAAAAATAAAAATGCTTTCCCTAGCAATTACATAAAACACGAAAACATATTTTTCTTGCATTCAGATTCAATTGTCTCAAAATAGAATTAATGGACCTTTCAATTAGTTGACTGGAATGATTAATCCTCAGATATCGTGTGTAAATTCCTATCTCTTTTAAATATCTGTGTTATAATCTGTATGTGCAAATTGGATATCTTTAAATATCCTAGGAATTACAGCCTATCTATCCTATGGAACTGGGGATCAAATGACTCAATAGTCTGTTCACATATATGCATATTTTTAATATCTGGTATTTCTTCCTTATAAGTCTCTACAGGAAAAAAATTCAAAAATAAGAAAAATTTAAGGGATTATATTAAATAAGAATGGTTCAAATGTTTTATTTCTCCTTTTTTTGTAATTTCCAAATTTTCTATAGTGGACATATATTACTATCATGATAAAAAATAAGATTCACAAATATAAATGGATATCTAGGGGGTAGCAAAATAGATTCAAGAAAAGTAAGTATTGCTTCTAGAAGTTTAGGATGTAAAAGTAACATTTATTTTTGAAATATTCTTTATTAGGTGTATTTTTCAGGTTGTGTTACATATTAAGAGCTTCACATTGAGCACTCACCATGTGCCTGAAACTATTCCCACTACTACACATGGATTATCCTATTTAGCAATCTTTATAACAATCCTTAGAAGTAGAATAATAAGAGTTCCATTTTTCAGATTAAGAAACAGATATAGAGAAGTCAAATAATTTGCCTTGGAGTCACACTATTACTACCCAAAACTGACTAAAAACAATAAAATACCTAATCACCATCAAGAAGCTCTAAAATACTCAGTAAAAGTCACAAAAGATGATAAAAACACAAAAAGTTAGGAAGATAGCAAACATGGGTCCCTTTCAAGATAAAGAAAACTACAAAATTCTCCATACTATATTTGAATTTGTATAACCAACTGTGATATCAAATAACATCAAGAAAATTTTTGTTTACATCGAGATCTTACTGTAGTAGTATTTCATTTAGGATTCTACCTCAACTACTCACAATAAGCAGAGACTCACAGAATTATAACTATAGAATACCACCATTAATATTATTAAATGATCATATCTTATTTTTAATTTGTCACCTTTTTTCCAGAAAACCAAGGCTGTGCCTGTAATATAAGAGAACTTTCCCCATTTAGTCTGGTACTTTCAACAGAGTATAGCGTGGTCCAATAGAGATAGCCACCAACTGAATCCACCACCATGTCATTCACCAGCAGTTTCACATGAGTCACAATGTCTGTGTGACCAGTCAACATTGACTGTCTTTGTATCTAGAAAACATAATGGTATGGTTATGTTAATGATTTTTAAGTTAATGATTTTTAAGTGATATCATTATTTCTGAATAACTTATTGTAATCATTGGCAAGTTGTCTAGTTCATCCATCCCTTCATTCATTCAACCACAAATATTTATCAACACTGCATGCTGGGTTGTGTGCTAAGCCTTGGAAACATAACAACAAGCAGACATGAATCCTGCCCTCATGGACTTACTTCCTTTCATGTATCTAAAGTGAAGGGAAGTAAATTTATTTTGAATTAAAATATTCTGTATTCCTAATTACACATCCAATCAAAACACTTAGGTATAAGAAAATACTTGATTGGATTCTTGAAAAAAGATGTGTACATCCTGATACATGACCTCTTTCCTTACTCCTCTCTACCATATATTTCCCTGATATTAATTACTACCATTCATGAGTACCTATTATGTGCCAAGCACTGTAGATTTTTTTTATCTTTAAGATATTTGCTTCTGTAATCCTCACATTAAGTATGAGAAATTTGCTTCCTATATATTTTTTCCTCACAAGTAAACTGAGTTAAACAAAGTTGAGCAATCATCTGTCCTGGAGTTAAGTCATTTTAAAAGAGATAGAGCAAATACTTGAAAACAGTTTTTATATCTACTCTTCCACTCCTTCCAAACTACTAAAAGCATTCTCTAAATAACCCCTCTCAACTTTATTCAGCTTGCCTATCTCTGGTATCTGTGAATTCAAACTACAGAATATTGAATTTCCCTCTAAATACATCACTTTTATGTTTTATTATTTCATATATGTATTTTATCTCATCAATACAGCTGGGACAAGTGGCAATGGTCACATAATGCCAAATATAGTAAAACCCCCCAAACTCGACACAATAAAGGATGAATATTATGGTATGTGAATTATAGCTCTATCAAGCTGCTTTTCTTTTTTAAGAGCAGGGACAGGTCTACTATAGAATTATATTTCCTACTATGCCTACTGTCAAGACTATCAACACAACACATTAATATATAAATGATTGTTGAACAAGTAGATGAATGGACAGTAAGCACCTTCCTAATTAGAAAATGATTTCAGTCCCATATTTTTGTTCTGTCTGGCCAACGTTCTCCTCATTGACCATCATCCTTTTTCTGCAAAATGCACCACTGCAAACATATACTGAGTGTCTTCATTTTACCACTGGTCTAGTCTTCATCCCTCTCCACACCCCTCTGTGTCCCCAGGGGCTGACACCAATGGACTGTGTAGTCTGCTATCTCTTATTCTCTGGATTCCAGTGAGGTTTGGCCAATGGAAACAGCAGATCAGCAGGCTGGAGGAAAGATGTTTGGGTACTAATTCCCCCAGCTCGCTCCTTGCCAGACTCTACATCTTGATAGTGGCTAGTTTTAAACATCTAAAGTCATAGTTCATGTCAACAACTCTCCCACAGTTATATCTCTCTCCAAGTTCTTCCCCTTCTTCACACCTGGGGTTATATCATCCCACAGTTAGTCCAAGGCATGATTTGTTAACTCTTATTCATTTTTTCTTAGCCCCATCTATACCTTTGAAAATATTCTTTTCACTTAGTTTCCTTTAATCAGTGTTTGGAGTCTGCTATCTTACTGCCAGGACACTGATCCTCAAGTGAGCATTTTGTAAGATATTAATAAAAATATATAACTAGTTCACCCAATATATTTTCTTATGTCTATTCTTCCACTTTCTACAAAATTACTTTTAAACTCAACTGTTTTAGAAAGCATTCTCTGAATAACCCCTCTCAACTCCATTCAGCATGCCTGAATGCACTTTACACATAAATGCACTTTAAAATCAAGTAGGTTTAGAGACAAATATTACATAAATAGTAGCATAGGTGGTACAGAAGTAGGAAAAAAGTTTTAAAAATACCATGCAAGTCACTACAGTGGGTAGGCATTTATTTAGAGCACTCAGGATGCCAGGCTTTAACGTACCACATATGTCTTTCCAGCCCAGTAGAGAAAGTGACCCAGCCACTCAAAAGCTAAAGCACCTGCTCCTGCAATGTTGGGTATGTGATAATTCTTAGAGATAACCGTCCCATTCATCAGCTGCACATAAACGTCACCTTTCACATCACTGTAGTAAAGGCTGTTGTTATACCAATCCATGTCTCCAAACAAAGACAAAAAGAATTAGCAGTTGTTTTTCACGTATACAAAAAAAGAAAGAAAGAAAGAAAGAAAGAAAGAAAAAACAGGTGAGCCTACAAATCACACAGGCACTTCGTTATAATTTTGAAGCACTATAATCTCAGAGATCTGTCAAGAATATTTCAATAATATAAATTTACAATCTCAATCTGTAGAAGTGGGCAGAGGAGTTAATATACATTGAGCATCCCCTTTATGCCAAATATTGTCCCAGGAACTTTACATGTCTAATTTAACTCCTAAAACAAAGCTATGAAGTAGGAATTACTCCCATGTTTAAAATGGCAAATCTGAAATTTGGAGAGAATAACTATTCTGTCTGAATCCTCACAGCTTAAAAGAAAGGGAGCCCAGATTCCAGCCAACTCCAAAGTGTCATCCTTTCCATTAGCACCACTCGTTCCTAAATCCAGATCCTATGTTGGTAATAAATGTTGTTGTGCTTTTAATAGCCAAGCCAATTGATAAAATAATTAGGCAATTATAGAAAATGTCATCTTTAGGTAAGATCACTGTTATACCACTTTAGAATAATGACTTTTTCTTCTTCTAGGCAAAACTCCCCATTCAGTACTTAATAATCATCTTTGTCAACAAATTTTTTCTTAAACCTCGCTGAGAACTCTAGACACCTTCATTCTAATTTCTTGCTGCACACAGTGCATTACTTAAGAATAGCTGTCTGAGTGGAAAGTGGCTGTTTCTATGAGGTGACATTGTTGGACTAAAAAACAGGAGCATTATATCAAAGATTTCCAGAACTGGGTATAGATCAATAAATAACCTCACATTTTGTGAATTAATAAATAGCAGGGGCTGGGGATATAGCTTAGTTGGTAGACTGCTTGCCTTGCAAGCACAAGGCCCTAGGTTCAATCCCCAGCACCGCAAAAAAATAAATAAATAAATAAAAAGGAATTAATAAATAGCATTCCTACTTGAGAACTTACATTTTCTTAACAATATCACTGGCAGTATCATCCAGTCAATATCTTTTTCTTTTCACTTTTGACCTAGTATCTAAACCCACGATTCTTTTCACTTATGGAATCACTTAGGAAGCCATACGAGGAGAAACCTGTCATCTAAGTAAATAAGGGTATTTACCTGACACATTTCCTATGTTAGAGGATAAGAACTCTCCTGGCCCAAAACTATTTAAAGGTTTACTCCAAAGCCCATCTTCTTTCACAGCCATGATAAATGGTGGTTCAGTAGCTATTTAGTGAGATAAAAAGAAAAAAAAAAACACAAAAAGCATATTTTCTAAAGTAAATGTCTTATACCATAATGTTTCTTTTATAAAGTAAAAGAATCATCAGCATTTTGAAACACACTGTGGAGGAACATCAGTAACTATCTGCTTAACAGAATTATTTATCTATCATATTTAACATACCTGCTGATTTTTACATAAAGATATGAAATTGAATATGAATGAATTTGTGTGCAGATGTTGCCTCCATGACAGGGTCATGGTCATGGCAGAGTTTGTTCATGGCTTCTATCTAAAAGTTTCCATACTGAGAGCCCAAAAACAATTGTGATAACAACAGCAGTATAAGTGATACAGTTAGCCTTCCATTTCCTTCAGACAAGAGGATGGAATTTGACATAATTAGCAGCCCCTAAACTTCTCTCTTCAAGACCTTCAGAGTTCACAGACGCCATGGCTTAATAAGCCATGAAAAAGAGGAAACTCAAAAAAAGAAAATTATCCTGTTTCCTCAAATACATCTTGTAAAAGTTTAAAACAGCAATTTAGAGGCACAAATATCACACTGTTTTGTTTTCTGTGTATCCTCAAGAGTTGACACACCTTCATTCTAATATCTTTCAACATATTTGGTGCAAGGAATTTTAAAGGACTCTTGGGCAAAGCCTCTTTTGGTCAGAATCACTTCCTATATCCAGAACATTCTCTCACCTGGCACCAGGGTTGTACCCACCGAGGGCTCTGACCAGGGGCCTGGTCCCTTGGGAGAACTTGCTCTCACAGAAACATTGTATTTGGTAGCACTCTGCAGCCTGGGTACATTAAGCATGGTCCCACTTATGTTAGAGAAGACGTGAGTGATTTCAGGAAGGTCTTGTGAAGATACTTTGACCTCATAGGTCCAATTCTGCCATGCAGAAGGGCCTAATAAAAAGAGTTCAAAAATGTCATTGACCAGGATGACAACAGTAAGGGCAAACCAAGGATTGTCAATAAATTCATCAACAGTCCCATCTTGAATGAGGAGTAATTGGGCAGCAGTGCCCATTACTCACTAATCATCAGTGTCAGTGTGACAAAAAGACCAGGATAGTGCTCATTCCTCCCATGCCACTCACTTTGCTCTACAGAGGGAGCCACCATCCCCATATGACTGTCCTTCAGTCACAGATATATGGTTGGCCTCATATAGGATTGCAGAAGCATTCTTTACAATACTACTAGGTATAACCAGGCTGTTAATAAAAATGTTTAATGATGAGTCACCAATATAATTGGTAAAATACAGTACCTCTTAGAAACTCAATCAATATGAGGATAAATTGCCCACTGATCATCAACCATTTTGCAGACATGCAGCAAACAGTCATAATTAACTTTGTCTTAAAGTAAAAACACAGCCAGTATTTGCTAAATTCTACTGCTTAGTGGACCAAGGGTTGGCAAACTAGAGCCCACAAGTCAAATATGGCCCATTGCCCATTTCTGTAAATAAAATTGCACCAAAACAGAGCCTCAATTATTCATTTACATAATGTCTATGACTGTTTTCACACCACAAGGATAGCTGTGACAGAGACCACCTGACCCACAAAGCTGAAATTACTTACCTTCTGGCTCTTCCTTTACTAAAAAGTTTGCTGAACTTTGTGCTAGATACTGTTCTAAGTGTTCTTCGGTGTCTTAATTTAATCTGACAATCCCATAAAAAGACATCACTAAAGGTCTCTTTTTCTAGTTGTGGAAACCAAGGCACAAAGTGGTTAAGTAACTTGCCCAGAGTCACTCTGCTGTCAAGATCAGCATTTGAATCAGATTGGCTCCAGAGCTTTCTGGCTTACCTACCACACATGCTGCAAGTTCAAAGCGTTTTAGGGAATTGCTCAAATTTATGCAAGATCTCAGCCCAAGTCGTCTATCCTCTTGGCTAACAAATTCACTCTGATCAGAATATCAGAGTCTAGGTCCTAGTAGATGCTCAATAAATGACAAAATTATTCTGTTGGGACACACCTGGAAATTATAGAGATCATCCTATTGGAAAAGTAATAAATTCAGAACAAAGGGGCAAACACCTTTTCTTAGCTAAGTAGCAGCTTCTGGTTGATGACTAATGGTATGTGGGCTCTCAAAATTGAATCCCAATGCCAAACAATTCAAGTCTCTGCTCCTTCCAGCAAGGCCAGTGGCCACCCAGGGAACAGCCTACTCACTGGCTCCTATGGCGAGGGCAGGAGGCTTCCACTGAACAAGAGCTTGATGAGAGCCAAATAGCACCGAGAGCTCCTGTGGACGGCCTGGTAGCGGGTGTGGCTGAATGGATGAGCCAAAGATAACCAAGTTCCCAAACCCAAATTCTTCTATGTGACTTAGGTCACATCCCACGATGAACTCATTAAAAGAGAGAGTGTCCTGTTGGAAAATGGCCTTGCCGTCGGTGACAAGGAAGTCATTGTTTTCACAAGCAAAGCTCCTCACATCATCAAAGGGGACCTGAGGTAGGACAAGATGGGAAGCAGAGCCATCCAGAAATGTTGACATGAAGACTTGGGCAGTGTCATTGAAGTAAATGATTCGCTTGGACTGTGGCTTGACTGCAAAGTCCTTCAAGGCACTACTTGCCACAATGTGCACAGCTTTAGCATCCCTGCCAGATGGCTCAGGGAGATCAACTCTGTAAAGCCCATCTCTTAGGAGATAAAAGACATACCTGACGTGGGAACAAAGAGACTCGGTGTGATTCAGTGCAAGGTGAGAGCAACATCCTCAGCTAATTATTTTAACCTTTTGCACAATCAGAATAATGTATCTCTGGAATCACTAAGGACAGAGTCCCAGAGATGCAGAAGAGTAAAGGTCATTTCTAAAGACATGCTCTATTCATTTAAGTTAGAAGTTGACAGTTGGGAAAATTTCAGCATCACTTGTAATGGTTCATCTCTTAATTATTGTAAGTGGTTTTTCTAAGGTATCGTGAAATTGAAGAACAGAAAGGATCCTTCAAAGAAAAGTATGTTATAAAAAATCACACGGCAAAATGTTGTTTACTATAAAACAATTTCCTCCAAAATACACAAATTCTTAAGTGTAATTCCATCAGTTAATTTTTTCATACATTGTAATGATAAATGGAATAAAGCAAAACCTTTTTTTTTGGCAGACCTAGGGATTGAACTCAGGGCCTCACATGTGCTAAGCACTCTACCATTGAGCCACATTTGCAACCTCAAAGGTAAAACTTTCGAACTATTTTTTAATTGCACTGTTACCATTTGCATAAGTAATTTGAATTTGTACTGGTCTATAGTTTTTTAAAATATTTACAATTGCATTAAATAATTGTATATGCTTCATTGTACACCCATGTAAAAATACCCTACAAGTAACCAAAGCTGCTGAGCAGGACCCCAACAATCAGAAGAAAGGAGTCAGTGGAAGAATTAAAGCAACACGTAACTTGGAGACAAATGTCATTGTAGCAGGCAGGTCATTTTTCAATAATGAAAAAGAAAAGACACCACCAAAATATTTCACTGATCAAATCTGTAAGTGAAATTTTAACTAAAACATAAAATCACTGATTGGCACATAGCTTATTTAGAATTTGTGGAAATGAAGACAGATGCTAATGAAAGTGCATTCTCCTTATTACAGCCCTGTGTATTGGCAGCATTCCAACCTCCATCACAATTGTCAAAAGCATTTTCCTTGTCATTGCTCAGTTCGCTCTTATTTCCCTGTTCCAATTCTTTATTGATATGCTCAAGACTCCAGTGCTAGAGTAATACCCTGAGATATAAACTGCCCTTTGAGAACTGTTCTTTTTCTCAAGGGAAGTTTCATAGCAGGCAAAAAGCATGGCTCTGAACTTTCTGTTTTTTCCCCCAAACTCAAAATTGTTAATGGAATTTGGAGGAATTCCAGAATAAATAAGAGGAAAGATATGTGAAGTAAAGATGAACAATTCCTGTACTGACGCAGGAAAGAATATGGATCTTGAATTCTGATCACAACTTCAGAAGGGAAAAAGAAAGAGAAGGAAGGAGAAGAGCTGGGCGAGTGGGAAAAAGAGGACATAGGTGGAAAAAGAAACAGCAGAGGCAGGAGACAAAGGGGACCAGGGAGGGGAGTAGAGCAGTGGTTTATAGCAAGTATAGACTCAACTAGGGAATAATTCAATGGTACAGAAATAACCGCATAAAAGAAAATATTGTTAACACCAGGAAAGAACATGTCCTGTAGAAGACTCAATATAAATTGTGGCTAAAAGTTACATGCTGATTTTTACAGAAATTCTCCCATATGGCATAGGGAGATTAGAAGACAGGCCCTAGTGTGAGAAATCCAATACTGGTTCCATCACAAAATATCTGTGTGATCTTGAACAATTACTAAATCAACTTGTGCTTCAATTCCTTTATTTCATGAAAGTACCTACCTCATAGGGTTAACAAGGATAAATTGAATTGTTGGAAGTAATACACTTAGAAACACAACTATAAACAAATTAGTATAAATACTTGTTATCATGATCATTTCTAGTCACATTTCAAAATCTAAGCACAAATCAATTTTATCCTAATTGGAAAAAAGGGTTACCAATATACATGGCATTTAAGGTTTGATTTGGTGAAGTTCATTATCCTCAGAATGAATCGTTTTGTGTAATGGCCAACAAGGTTATATTTCATAGGTTCTTAAATTTTTACAAATGAGAAAAATAAAATCTAGAGAGTTCAGAGAACTTGCCCTACATCACAGTGTTTTTAAAAATACTGTTTAAAATTCAGAGATTCATTTGAACCTAAAATGAAAAATGAATCTCTAGTAAATCTTAAAAGAATATGAATAGAAAAGTTTGATTTTAAAGCAAAAATCATCTTTTTCAAAAAAGTTAGTTTGTGTAAAATATATGTTATGGGCTTTATATTTTTTCATTCAAAATGACAACAACTTTATTCCCACAGAAAAGAAAAATGTTTATCTTACTCACATTGGCCTGGCTTATTAGTTACTAATCTGGTTATCTGGACATACTTAAGAAAAATAACCCCAAAATAACTATCTGTTTTCATTTTTCACATTTGTGTTCATTTGGAGTTCACAAAAATATATTCACACTGAATACAATGAGATTCTGAGTCCCACCATAAATAGAGGCAAATCAAGGGACAGGGACTGGGGCTGTAGCTCAGTTGGCAGTGTGTTTGGTTAGCATGTATGAGGCACTGGGTTTGATCCTTAGCACCACATTAAAAAAATAAACAAGTAAAATAAAGGCATACTGTCCATTTACAACTACAAATTTTTTTTTAAAAAAAGAACTACAACCCAAGTCCCTAACCTGAAGACCAAATACCCATATTTTGGAAATAGAGGAGGAATCAATTAAGTTTGAAAGAAATGTTCTCCTAGATCTATAGATGAAAACTTTGTCTGAAAAATTAATCAAACTTATCTAAAATAAGATATGTAAATTGGCTCACCCAGTGCTACAGAGCAGTGTTCCATTACCAAGTAAGATCCCTGAAGATTTTTGCCAATGGAAGAGAAGTCATACTTACAAGGTTAAACCTTACCCATTGTAGGAGTCAGCCACGATTTTTTGAGGTGCAATAATAGATGGTGGAGTAATTTCCTCAAAGTTTGAACAGTTTTCTAAATCACAGACACAGACCTATAGAATCAAAAATATATCAGAAGGATTAATGTCTGTCTGTGCTCAGTTTGGCCAACAAGTATTTTCTGAATTCTATGATTGAAATTATGCTACTCACTGAACACTTTTCAAAATAAAAGAAGCCCTTAAAAGGTAGTTCTATATCCTATATCCTAATAAGTTCATATTCTACTGGTATCAGTGAAACACAAGTACCTATTTTCCAAGCTCGTGGAGACACCAAACTATTTTTAAGGTATAAGCCATATCCAAGCTCTGTGCTTCCAGGCATAGTGACATTCTTGGCTTCTTGTGACAAGCCTGTACCTTCCAAAGAAATATAACTTGAAGCACCTCTAGACTATGTCTTCTCTAAGCTTTTGTACTACTTATTTTCAGAGGCCTACAACAGTTGCCCTGGGTTATAATATAATTAAAAATGTTTCCAATTGACTTTGATCATGATGGGTAGCTTTATCTAATGATAATACCAGTACTGCCACTATCTCTTCATGGATAAATTATCATTAGTATAAACTCACAACTCTGGAAAATCACAAATAAAGAGGTTCTAATGGTATGGTAAGACTACTACTAGGTAAAGGCTAGAACCTCTTATAGACCAGATTTAGTTTTAATTGTTAACATAATATCCTAAATAAGTACTCAGTGAGTTTTTATTGAATGAGGAAATAATGTTCACATGTAAATATATCAAGATATGCATGTCTGTATCAACATCCAGTTATTCACTTTAAATTCTGAGACTAACCAGTCCATCCATGATGAAATATATTCTCTGGTAAAGCCAGTCTATAGAGATGGAAGAAATTAATCCTGAACCTCTGTAAAAAATTCTCAAGTCAGACACATCAGACATGTTGGCAGCCTCCTTTACCCAGATGAAAGCTCCTTCAGAGAAATAAACAACTTGCTGGTGGACATCAATTGATATTCCTAAAAGAACCATGCAAATACATGCACATTATTATATAACAATCAGGACAAAAAAAGGGTTACGTGAGATTTATTTCTTTAATGTTTAATAAACATTCTATTTGAGAAGAAAATATTATTCTAAATTCTTCTAATGTGTATAGAATTGATTAGAAGAACTTAGAAGAGTATATTCCAAAAATCGTAGAAAATTTTGTGTTTTTTGTTTTATTTTATTTCTTGTATTTTGTTTGTGGTGTTGTTTTTGAAGATAGAACCTAGGGCTAAGTACCATTGAGCTACTCCTCCAGACCCAAAAATATTTTTTTTTTAATATTCCTCAATTCT
Source organism: Glaucomys volans (assembly GCA_020662805.1). NCBI lineage: Eukaryota > Metazoa > Chordata > Mammalia > Rodentia > Sciuridae > Glaucomys > Glaucomys volans. The sequence continues at coordinate 239,908 of JAJEJO010003703.1, forward strand.
AGAAGTATTTCTTCCAGAAATTTCAAGTCTTTCTTTTCACCCTAAGGAAACATTTCTTCCCATGATACTGACCTGTAATATTATGGTGTATTGCATCTGACTGAAGGCAGTGTGCTTCATCTACTAAGTGCTTTAAAGATCTCTTTCTTAGAGACGTTTTTCTGGATAAAAAGAGCCACTGTTCCTCTTCTTGAACTGGAAAGCAACATGATTTTCAGGTAAACAGACCAACCAAATGCACACTAATATGCACCAAAAAAATATCAACACCACCATTCACAGCAAATTTTCTCTGAAGGCATTGGGGCATTTCATCTACGGTATAATGTACATTATTCCATGATTAGAAGTAGGAAGCACAGTGGCAACCAAATAAGACTTATGTGTGTATGCCCTTAAGTACCCCCAAAATTATATCACATGAGGTAATGCCATTCCCAACATCCTTGCCCCAGTAGGAGCTCCATTCACTGTCCCCAGACAGGAGCATTGGTTGGTAGAAGTAGCCCATCAACAGTCAAAACAGGTTGGTGCATAACACACACACACACACACACACACACACACACACACACACATAGACAGACACTGGTTGTATCTATGTTGTCTTCAACATCCCTCCCTTTGAGGCAAGAGAAGTGTTCTTAGAGGAATGAAATTTGACAGTTGCAGAACTGTGCTTGCTATCCTGTTCAACTGGAGACCAATGCAGGTCCATGGCTGATGAACACTTTTAGGCCAATTTATGATGGATTGCAATAATCACATGACAACCTTAACACTGATCTATATTTAACATGCCCTTTGGATATGCTTCTTGCATAACAAAAATACCTCTCCTTTCCTAGAGTCTAGGAACAGCCAAAAAAAAAAAAAAAAAACTAAAGGCTGGTGATATATGGCATTCAGTACCCTCTAGCATAGGCATGTTCAGATGAGGGTAAGGGGCAGTCAAGTCAGCAAGTGGGGTTCTGGTAAAAACAGAAAGTGGATTTCTAGAATTTAGAGTCCTTGGCTATTATTCAAAACCCTTTTACTAATTTCTCCCCAAAATGTCTAGTGCTTCTTAGAAAGCATTTTAATTTATTATTTTGCTCATATAGGCATCATACAGTAGATATCCAAACACTTAAGGCAATGCTTAGAATATTAAAGCCAAAAAATTATCATTTTACTTCATTATTACAAAATAATAAAAAAGATGATTTGGCAAACAATATTCAAAATGGCAAAATGTAAAGTATTGAAGTCCAGATATACTTAAAAACTTTAAGGAGACTGTAAAAGTAAGATTTTTGGTAGGACTCCAATGATAGCACATAATGTAGGGGGTTAGGACAGAAAAGCTATGTGTATCCCTTAGGTGTGTAAAGATAAGTCACAGTCCTTGTGATTTCAATAGAAGCCAAGCAGTAGAGACCATTTTTTAAATTCTTAAATTTTTTAATTGTTTTTAAATTTCTTAAATTCTAATGTAAAAATTCCAATCTAATCACTTATTCTATTTGTCAAGTACTTAGAACCACTTAAAATTGAAAGCTTATTGAGTATCTAAAAGATGACATACATTGGGCAGAAGGGGAGGGATCTTGAGGTCTACCAAATGACTCAGGACCACTGAACTCTGAACCCACTCTCATCACCTTTCATTTCTATGTAACAGAAGAGCGACCCTGGGCCATACCTGCTAGGGATGATGTGGTAATACTAGATTCTGCTTCCGGCCCCTCACCAACTTCATTTACTGCTGCAATAGAAAACCTATTCCAAAAACAATTTGGAGAGATGTGTTTCACATGGCATGGTGTGAACATAAGATAAAAATAGAAGGAGCAATAACATTTCTATTTAAAGGACGGTGTGGCAATGCATATATCTAGTTACTTAGTGTCACTGCTCAGCACTGAAATGGCCATCAATCACATCCTTGTTTGCATTCCCCACAGAAGAGTTCAGGGTCACTGAGGTCAAAGCTGAACTCTGCTATCTGCATAACCCACATTCTTCCTCTAATTTAAAGATCCTTTAGTAAATGCCACAGAAGCTAACATTAATAAAATAATACCCAATGGTAAATAAAAATACCATTACAGGATTTTTCCTCCTCACTTTTTTCATGGTGGGTCTACTATAAAAATGTCAAGTGTGGTATTTGTGATGTTTTTATTAGCCTATACTTACATGGATCCTCTGAATATAATAGAAGCACTTGAAAATATTTTTGGTGAGGATTATGTGATCTTATAAGCATAGACACTTTAGAAAAACCTCCAACTGCAACCCAAAAGCATTGAGTCAGTGACACTTCTCAAAATACATTTGAACTATACCTTAGTCATTTTTAAAAAATACTTATGTCTGCAGCTATGCTGGCTACATTTCCCCTTGCATCAGTCCACTGAAATCTTACCTGTAGGTGGTATTTGGTAGAGTGGAGTAAAACTGGAAACTGGTTCTCTGTGTTCCTGAATCTAGTTTTTGATTTTTGCTGATCAACCTTAAATTATAACCCAAAATAGGTCCACCTGGGAATTGGGGTGGAGCCCAACTGACTTCCACAGTGTCCGGACTTGAACTTTCAATATTCTTAATGAATGGAGCAGTTTCAGGAACTAAAGAAATAATAACATAATGAAAAATGAAAATGTGCAGGATTTATGATCTTAAAATACTACAGGAAAATAATCTTGGTTTTTGAAAAGTTAACAGGTTTTGGGGAGTTTGTTTGTTCTAGTGGTACTGGAGCTAGAACCCAGCAGCTCTCTACCACTGTGGTACAAGCCCTTTTTACTCTTCATTCTGAGATAGGGTTTCACTAAATTGTTGAGGCTGGCCTTGAACTTTCAAACCTCCCACTTCAGCCTCCTGAGTCACTGGGATTATAGGCATGCGCCAGAAGTTTCAGCCAGAAATAAAATATTTTGACAAATACTCAAAATACGTGATAGAGAAAACATGGTAAGAATCCATGAGCTGCAACTCTGAGTCCCTAAATTATACCAGTTAAATATTAATGTCTACCAAAAGACTCTTTCGAATGTAATTTTCTTCTAAAATATGGCATAAAATTAAATTTTAATGTATACAAATAGGGTAAGTATTCTAGAAAAAGAGCCATCAAAAATCTCTAGAGACCTAAATGAATTGAATCCAGGATGGAATCAGGTTAAGAAAGAGAAGAGAACCTGAACAAACTAGAATCAATAATTAACATGAGTTGAAAAAAAGGTCCCAGAGCCTTTTTTTGATGTGGCTAGAAAAGTAAGGGAGAATCTGAAACATGAGATGCTCTGCATGGAAAAGACATCCACACAGGGTGTGGAAGACCTGGAGGGTACAAGAATTACTTCCAGAAGAAAGGCCCAGAAATGGAAAACAAAATTGGTCTTCTTCATTACTTTGATTTGACCAGCCATGAGTCCTGAATCACAGTAACTCTCCGACACTAGAAAAATGTTTCACAATGTTGGAGTACATGAGGCATTGTTGGAGCAGGGAGAGATCCATGTATTACACTCTGATCTAGAACTTTACAAACATGGCCCTAGACCAATGTCTGATCTAGGTTATAAGCAGGGTTGGTCAGAGAATAATCAGCACGGTGGCCACACAAACCTGAGACTTAATAAGCAAGGATAGGGCACTCATAAGGGAAGGGGGGATTGCCCCGGCCAACTTCATCAGCTGCCCAGCTCTGTTGGAATTCAAAGCAAGGCTCAACTTGAGGCTCTCTGGACATAGTCACATCTCTGGGACTAAGGGGCAAGATGTTCATGCAGCCTCGAACAAGTATTCCTGAGCTGCCTCAGCTAATCCTGAGGGCGAGAGCATCAGACAAGTCTCCCTGAGTGTGTGCCCCAGCATTGCTCACTACAGGGCTTCCAGGCTGGAATCCCTTCCCTGGTAGAGAAATGGCATCTTCAAACAAAGAAATCAAGAAACACACCAACATTTGTACTGGTTTTTTTTAAAATCTGCCTTTGATAAAATGTTAAAATATTAGAATAGCCTCCCAGTTGGTCTCTACTTTCCAATCCCTCTCATCCTCTCAATTAATTCTATGTGGTTTCCAAAATCCTCTTTTTAAAGACCACGTGAAACAATTACTTCTCTGCTTTAAAACCTTCCATAGCCCCCAACTGCTTTCTAAATAAAGCCTTCCATTCAAAGTTCTTGATACTCTGGACTCAGTTTATTTCCTACTGTTATCCTATTTCTCTTGCTGTATCCTATGGTTCAAGCAGATGGAATACTCACTTTTCCCCTCATGCCTTAGAATTGATTCTTTGCAACTCTGATCATATAGTCATCTGGGTCTCACCAACGTCCAAATCAACAAATGAAACCTCCTCCAGAGAAATTTCTTTGACATTTCATTCTAGAAATATCTCCCAGCCTCTGAACTTGCCCAGGAATTTGTCAGTGCTTCAGATTAAAATTATTTTTATTAAAAGTTACTTTATTCCATGGTCATTTAAGCATGTGTTGGTCTCCCTTGCAAGAAAGTAAGCTGCTTAAAGACAGAATCAGATCCATGCACATATAGATACCCCATGAATATAGTTTGAATGTGAGAACAGCAGCATTTATTTAGAACTAGCGTTGCTCTAAGAATAAAAGAGGACACAAGAGGACAGCTCACAAGAGGACAGCTCAGTTAGTTACATTCTGACAGAGCAGTATTCTGAACCAAGTTGGGGGAAACAGTGAAGCTGTAATCAGGCAGAAAAGATGACTTTGGTTGCTTTCCAGAGATAATGAAACTGTATCAATAATCACCCTCATTTCTGAAACAATTCATCACTTAGCTATGAGATACCATGAGCTCCAGAGTTTGTTCCTCCTTAGTGCCCTTGGCCCTCCTCTTCTTGACCTCCTTAGGAAACACTGGGATGCTCCAGAGCTAACACCTTGATCCTCTCCTCTTTTCAGCATACATTTGTTTTTAGTCTATAACCTCCAGGCCCATGGCTTGAAATCACATCTATGGGCATAAAGGATACATTGGCGTTTTGGATATCTCCAACCTACCCCCTGAATTCCAAGTTCACACATTTAATTGCGTCTTTAGCAACTCCATTTGAATGTCTGATAGGCATCTCAAATTTTACTTGCTCAAAACAGGCATTTTAATTTTCCTAGAAAAGCTGCCCATCCACCAGTCTTCCCCCATCTCAGTGACAGGGCTCCCAGGCTGCCAAGCATGCATCCAGCCTACTGGTCCAAAATAAGAAACAGCCATGGAGCCTTGGAGCAACAGAGTGAAAACCTGGGTGGGCTGGAGCACAGGCGGCATACCAGTCCTGCGCCGGCATGAAACCCATAAGGCAGGTGTGGTCATCCTGAGGTGTGGTGAACCAAAACATGCTGTCACCCTTCGATGGTCAGGCCTGGGCCTGGTATGGACTACTCCTGCAAAAGTCCACTCCATGCAGCGCTGTAACCCAGAACCTGTGAGCACAGACCATCCAAAGACCTCAATCTCCTGCTTCCTGCCGGGAGAAAATGAAGGTGGGGCAAACCTAAATGGAAGTTGGGACTCAAGACTTGACCAATAGCATTAATACTTTTCCAAACCCTAATTAGCATAAGTCAAGACCAATACTCAAGTGCTATATAAACCCTTAGACCAGCGCACTCAGAGGGGGGAAAAAACCTGCTATCAGGTCCCCTCTTGCACTGCAAAAGTTCTGTTCCTGTTTCTATTCTTCAGTAAAACCTACTCTCACTCACTCATCCTGGTCGTGGATTTCATTCTTCCAATTCACAAGACCAGAACTCAGAAAAAGGGGGCTGGGGTTGTGGCTCAGTGGTAGATGCTTGCCTAGCATGTGTGAGGCACTGGGTTTGATTCTCAGTACCACATATAAATAAATAAATTAAATAAAGATACATCAACAATAAAAAATATTTTTATAAAAGAACCCAGAAAAAAGAAATTGATGGTGAGCTCCTGGAGTCTGCTGCAACACCGGAGGGCTTAGCCCAACATTTAGAGCTGCAATACTTCTTAGCTGCGGAGGCCTGCACCTTACTCAGACCCTACCTACCAGCAGAAGAGAGAAACTCTAGTCTTGCCTGCCAGCAAAAGCAGGGCATCAAGTTGTATCTCAAAACTTCAGTTTCATCAGTAAATGGCAACACCCAGGTGTTCAGATAAAACTCTTAAGTTATGGAGATTGATCCTCCACCCTCCTCACCAAATCCATTCTGCAACTCCATCAGTCTTCAAAATACATGGCAAATATTTCCACCTCCTTCACCACAATCATCTTAATCAGAGCCACCATCATGACTTGCTTGAATTCTTGACTGTTCCCTGTTTCCTTTGGCCCATCTCTACCCACCAGTCTCCACACGAGTGCCAGAATGAAATTTTAAAATTTGAATCAATCCCAACCCCCTGGTTTAAAACTCTCCAAAGACTTGCTGTCACACTTAGAATAAAAGCTACATTCTTTATCACAGACTATGTGGCCTCTGTTACCAGGCGCCTGGTTACTTTATTGTATCTCATCTCCTTCTCGCCATCTTACTCACTGTCTTCCAACCTCATCAGCCATTCCTTAAATAAACCCAGTTCATTGCAAAGGCCAGTCCTTGGTCCTTGCTCTTCCTTCTTCCTGGGAAACGCATTCATGGGTATTCTCATGGCTTCTTGTCTCTTGTTATTCAAAGTCCTGAGCAAATGTCATTCTCAGAGAGGACTTCCCTGACCAGCTTTTTGTCCAAAGTAAGTCCCCTCCTCAGACATTCTTTGTCACTTATCCTATATTATTTTTCATCTTAGCTCTTACTCCTATGCAAAATTATCCTGTATTGGTTATTGAAATAGTTCCTTATTCCTCCTGCCATATCTATCTGAGTATTGTGTAAGTACTCCTGTCTTCTGCTCATCCTACTTCTCCCTATAAGGAAAAATGAGTTCCTATTTATTTGGTAGAAGGTTTTGCACCATAATTTTCTATTAGGTGGAGGCAATAATTCAGAGATCTTGAAAGAAATATTTTGGTTTCTTTATCCTTTCCTCTCTAACAAAATTAGCTAGAAGCAGCAAGGTCAGCTTTGCACATTCAAACCTTCCCTTAAATGTCTTGTTCTAAAGTCTAAGCTGGGTCTAAGCAGGTTGTTAGCAATTCATCCCACTTCTGTGGGATGCTAAGCTACATCATCCAAATTAGACTTTACCAGGCATAATGGTATTCCTGCACCCATCCACAGATACTTATGCATTATCTTTCATTAGTTCAGAACTCAGGCTAGGAAGAAGGATGCTATTTATTGAGTCATCTCACAACCTCAACAAACACTTTGCTTAATTACTTCTCTGCCTGTCCCCAGCAGCTGGATTGTAAATCCCTCCAGTATTTGGACTTCAAATGCTTTGGTTCCTAGAACAATAGCTGGTATGTAATAGGTGTTCGAAGAATATTTATAGAATGAATGAAAAAACAAAAACCTGATCTTCCCTCTGATGACATTAAAAATAAAACACACAAATAACCAACTTCTGAAGGGAAAAAAAAAAAAGCAAGGAGCTGAATCTTTTCACAGATTTAATTGCTACATAGCCAAAACAAATTATAACCTAGGTAACAGAAAGGCTAAAAATGATCTCAAGACATAAATACAAACCCAAACACCTCGTAACACACCACAACCATCCCTTGGCATTGCTCTTCTGGGCCATTGTAACAGCCACCTACCAGGCCTGCCTGTTTTTACCTACTCCCACTGTCCATTCTCCATACTGCCTTTCAGCATGCAAGTCAGTTCACATCAGATTATGTCACCCCTCTGTTCAAAAACCTGTAACAATCTCCTTCCACAGTCATTACAAAGATCTCTGAAGCTGACTGATGTCCTATCCTCCAACTGTGTGACCTTATCTGTTACTCCTATACCTTTTTCACTTTCATTCTGCCAAACTGGCTGCCTGACTGTTCTTTGAAATGGCCAGGGATGCCCTTGCCTTAAAGGCTTTGTATGGCCATCCCTCTACCTAGACTGCTATATCTAACATGTCAGCTTGACTGACTCCCTGGACTCCTTCAAGTCTTTGTGAAAACTTAACCCTCCCCACCCCAAACTCAATGAGGCTTCTTCTGACCAACTTATTTAATACTGGAACAGCCTCCCCCTCTCCTAACCCCACATTTCTAATCCTCTAAAGCACAAACTCTGTTCAAAATGTTTATTTTACAGTAGCACATAGCACCATGCCTTATTTATTGTATATTGCAGGAAAAAAATTGCTATTCTATCAAAATGTGAGCTCCATAAGATGGGGGGGTCATTGTTCTGATCACAAAGGCATTATGAATATTACTTGGCACATAGGTACTCAATTGTTGAATACAATTAACAAAGAAATGGATTTATTTTATTACTCAAAATAAAAACAAACTAAACCAAAGCTTCAGAATAATGTCCTTATCCCATAAATGATGTATGCATGTCATACCTCCATAAGGATGAGTCCTATAACTGGGACTTGGGGGAGAATACAGCTGCAGCTGGGCTGTGAAGATCCAAACTACTCGAAAAATATATTCAGTGAAAGGATGCAGGGACTCTACCTCGTAAGATAGCCTGGACACAGCCTAGATCCGTGAGAGAGCAATAATCAGCATTTATCATATCACCACCATACAATGTGACTCAAGAGTACACAGGTTAATTTGTAGAAGCTGAATGGTCTTTTGGATATTGAGCCACCTAGATCCTGCCAGATGAGATGAAATAGAAGGCTGGAACTTAGAACTGAGCTTAGAACCAATCTGCATAATTCACACAGAAATTTTATTCTGAGAATATAGATTCAATTATTTGGCACTTTCTTCAACAATCCACATAATCCTCAGAAATTCTCTTCTGAGAATATAGATTCAATTATTTGGCACTTTTTTTCAATAATCCAAATTTTTCTATATTAATATATTTGGTGTCTTGGGACTATTTTTTTTTCCCCGAACTTTCCCATGTTTTCATAAAATGGACAGTCTTGAATGACTATGATAGACAGTACTTGTAAATTGGAACAAGTACCTGTGAGAATCTCCCTCCTGCCTTTGACCCTAGATGTAGTCATTTTAGGGGGGAATGGGCAGATAATGACCAATGAAATAAATGGTTATATAAAGGATTTCCAGAGTAGGTAAAGTCCATCTAATCCAACCACTTATGCTTAAATCTTTTCTAGAATACATTAGCTCCTGTAAGTAGTCTTCCCTTATTCATGGGGAGACTACATTTCAAGACAACAGAAGATCCCTGAAACCTTAGAGAGTACCAAACCCTATAAACACACACTGTAATATCAATACTGTGATCTGGTAACCCAGACAGTTATTAAAGTTCTAACAGATGGGTACATGCTGGACAAAGGGATGGTTTACTTCCCAGTGGGACAGAGCAGGAGTCCATGAAATTTCATCATGCTACTCAGAATGATGCACAATTTAAAACTTAATAATTCCTTATTTCTGAAATTTTTCATGTAATATTTTTGGAACATCATTGACTACAGATAACTTAAACTTCAGAAATAAAATCCACAGATGGAGGGGGACTACCACAAATAGATGTAATATTTTGGGACTTGAATAATTTGGGAGGGAGAGTTTTTATTTAGGTACAAAGGCAGCTTTGCGTACCTCGGTGTAAGTCCAGCTTCCTGGAAGTTGCTCATATTTCCACTGAATGATGTATTTTACTCCAGAAATGTTAGCAGATTTCCATCGTAATGTCACACTATGGTTTCCAATGGAAGAAGCAAAGGGTGCTGTAGGAAGGTCTGTATTTTCTGGGGAGAAAACAAAGTTTCACTCACCATATACTCCTGTCCATCAAAGCAGGAGAGCATATGACTATTTAATCGAGGGTTATCAGCATTCTCCTGTACAATAATTCACCTGAATAATAAATGGTGCACATTTTCAAGGCAGTCTTCCCTTTTTTTAGCAGGCAGGAAACTTGGAGTGTTTTGAGACCTGTCCAGTTTTCTCTTAACACTTTATTACAAGCAAGGAGGGGAGGTGCCAAAAGCATGTTGTGGCAAAGCAGAACCATCTGTTGCCCAGGATATATACCCCAAGGCATTTTTAAAATTTTTACTATAATTCTGCTGTTACTATGTATCTTGTCAATAAAATTTTTATATGCACAGAGTTACTGCCTTTATGGGAAAGGACTCTATATGCCATTGTGTTGCATTATAAAACATTTCACGATTTCTAAACAGTAGACAAATTACAATATGTGGAACACATTTATTGAGTGCTGCTTGCCAGGAACTGTACCAAGGGCTAGATTTCTGCATGGTGTGAACCACTGGGATGAAATTATTTTATTTTACTTTTTAAATTAGTCCAAAATCATGATGAATTTAATGCTTCAACTTTCGTTACAGAAAAAAATCACTACTTTGTTTGAGAAAGCACAGTAGGCTTGGTAGGGAGTTTTAGATTGTTAAATACAAATCCCTAGAGAAAATTCTCATCCCTACAAATAATGGATATGGACTAATTAAAGTCCATACTCTGCAATCCAGAAAAATTAAAGCCATTTTCATCTGAGGGACCAGTCCACAAAGAGGTCTAGCACAACCCTTCTTTCCTGCTTCATTTACTTGTGGTTCATTTTGGGTTACCATAGCTGTATAAGCAAAGTACACCCCCGCCCCCAAGCCTGTAATGGTAAAACCCTAAGTACCAGGAATTAGCATGTGCTACAGATATCTTGAAGAGGATTTCAGTGATGGAGTTATCAGCAGACAAAGAAGGATAACCAGCAGGCATCAGAAATCTCATATATTGCAAACAGGGCAGGGGAACCAGAGTTATCTAAGTACAAGTAAATGTAAATTTCACAACTAAATAGAGACATATGTTTGAAAGTTCAGTGATACATATGAAAAATCAGAGGGAAAGTAGGTTTATTCCAAATTATCAAGGCAAGAGTGAATCAAATTAAAAAGCAGAGCTGGCTGAGTTACATACTACTTTCATTAAGTGGAAGCATGGGCAAGAAAAGACTCAGTCCAAACTGGGTTGTAATTCCAGTTGTATCTGTTACTAGCTCAAGGCCCCCAAGAAAGTGTTTAAACATTGCTCCTCAATTTTCTCATCTGTCAAATGAGGTTATTTATAGTATTATTCATCTGAAGACAAAGGAATCTAATACTTGTAAATTAATGAGACTAGTGCCTGACTCATAAATACTTAATTAAAAATAGCTATTGTTATTTTGATGGATTGTTAACCATTTTCCCCCACAGGGGAAGGTGTCTAAAATTGTGATGTGTTAGAGACAAACAGAGTCTTAGGTGCATAGTTTTAAGTCATCATAACAAACTAAAGATAAAGTCTGTAAGCTTAAATGCTTTTATTTAGACTTGGTACATTTCATTCACTAGTCATACACAGAAATTGATCCATAGCCCATGAGAATTTAAATGAAGCATTGATTATATTTGTATTCTAGTGGAATTGGATAATTAAATTGGTAATATAATTTTAGCATGTCAGAAAAAGATGCAAATCAAAGGTTCCAACTTTCTCAGTTCTGGCATTCTTAGCATCTCAGTAATTTTTCAGACTTTTTGGATCAAATAACTACCTAATGGTTCCATTTATTAAGTATTATAACAATAAATGTGTATGTCCTAACAACTTAATAGATGCTTGAAAAAACAATACATATACTGAAGGACAAAATCATATATTTATTTCATCCTTAAATAAAGACTACTGTGTACTAGCACATCTATATGCCCTATGGGCACTGCACAAGTTCTCCAGTCTGATAATCTGATTAGGTATCTCCATCCTTATTTCCTGATTCATGTTGAGTTTCCTGTAGTATTTGCTTGTTACTACAGAAATCACCAAAAACCCAGCATTGCAAAGATACGATATCATGGAAAGTACTTAAGTGTGATCTGTTGTTTATACCATGAACTTCCCCTAATCAACAGATCCAGCAGTTCCAACAGATGTTGTGGCAAAGCAGAACCATCTGTTGCCCAGGATATATACCCCAAGGCATTTTTTAATGCCTTGCATTTCCCTTGAGTCTGAATATACCCAAGGCTCCCCCACGGAGGTCCCTGTGATGCTCTGGAGCATTTCAACACACAGTTTGAAAACCACAAAAATATAAATTTCACCTACAGCTAACTCTCACAACACAGAAGGAAAAACATGTTTTAATGTATTCACTACCTCTCCATAGAAATATCAAAGGGGTTTTGTTTTGTTTTGTTTTGTTTTGTTTCGGGACACTAACATAGCAGGAATAAATTAGGAATGCAAGGTGACAACATCCTTTGATTTCCATGAGCCAGAAAGTAAGGAGGAAACCAGTGAAATAGAGCTTCACCATATGGAAGAGCCAAGCACCCCCTCAGAATGGAGGAAACTGTCTCTTGATAGGTGGAAATCCTAGAGATTTTTACAAAAGATAGCTGCTAATATCCAGACTATGACTTATTAAAGGGCTGGTCCTTGAGAAACCATGGAGAATTAACACACTATGGCAAAGCCACTTACAAACACTTGGCCTACTTTGAAATAAAGCAGAGAGGGCTGATATACACCCAAATTTCCTACTTACTCAAAATCTAACACTGAGAAGTATAGCTTCTATACATTTCACAAGCTCTTAGTGCTTTTTGGGGGAACCATGCACATATGAATAACTATTAGCATAATAATGCAATGCACATTAAATAAATATTCCTATACTTTTAGTACATTAAAACAGTGGTATTTCCTGAATCAAGTCTGCTCAGGATGTACATCGCTCTCTCATTAAGATAAAAGGGACTACGTCTACTGATCTTGAGGGCAAAATCTGGTTCTAAACATAAGTCATGTGCCACATTTCCCACTATTTCTGGAAGAAGAGTCTTGCTAAGTCTCTATCAGAATGGTTTCAACTTTTGAAATTATTTGATTTCTCTATGTATAAAATTTTAAGATGTAGAAGTCTATTTAAGAAGCTCTTCACTATCTTTTGACAAAAAAAAGTCACTAAGTGACATGGATATAGAATAATGGTCCAGTGCATTTTCTTACCCAGTACTTCCTCTTCATATGCACCTTCTGCACTACTGCAGCCGATTTCACACGACTCTCTCTATGGAAGACAGGTAGGACACAAGTCAGTGCAACCTTTGTGCTGGTTTTGCTAATAAAATTCAAATCTGAAATCTGAGGACCTGATATACAAGTGGATCATTAGATCAACTATTTCAACTATAATATAGTTCCCACTTGCTAGTGAAATTAGATCAGTGCTTCTCAGACTATTTTTGTATATGTTCCACAGTAAAATAAATAAATAAATAAATAAATAAAAATAAAAAATACAGTATTACCCCATGTATATGTAAGATTACATGAATCATGTGAATCTACATTGTGTACAACCATAGAAATGAAAAGTTGTACCCCATTTGTGTACCAAAAATGTGGAAAAATACTGTCATATATAACTAAATATAAAAGATAGAAATTTTTAAAAATTATTTAACAAAACAACCTAGCACATACATACATACTGAAAAGATTCTTAAAATTAACTTACTTCCCACCCATGTTAGGAGTTTTATTGAGACACATTCACATACCATAAAACCCACCCATTTGGAGGATAGTTTCAGTGGCATTTAGTGTATTTACAGAGTTTTACAATTACCACCATAACATAGTTTTAGAACATTTTCATCATCCCCAAAAGAAACCCCATAACCTGTAAGTGTTCTTATGCATTCAATTCTATTCCATTTTATTCTGTTTCATTTTGTTCAGTGTGACTCTTGATTAACTGAATTGATTTCATGACCCTCTAATGGATCCCATCCTACAGTTTGAAAGAGCACTGAATTTGACAATGCAAATATATGTATGCCATCCTGGTCAAAGTTTTATGAACTAGAAACCTAAAATTCTAGCCTAAAATGATGCTTATAGATTGTGTACTCCATGCCCTCCATGGAAAAAAAATCGACATATGTATATAAAAATTTTATAACATCTGAGGATTTTAATGGATGGCTTAATACCAATGTTGAATTTTAAGATCTACTAGGTAATGATGATTAACGCCTTATCTCATTAACCAAAAACAGAGTACATATCTGCAACTCTTAACAGATGCATTAACATTAGCTACAGAAAAAGAAAAAGAAGAACTTGGAGAAAGAGCATACATCATAAAAGCCCAATCAATCATGATCAATCTTCCTGCTCACCTTCAATTTATAATTGTACCTAGGACAACATGCTATTGTTTCTCATGATGATAGTGGAAACCGTGGAGCAATATATTTACCCTGAAAAGAAGGGCTGTAAATTACAAATACTAACTTCAATGTTTGATCTGTGCACTAAAAGGAAGTGGAGTCTGATAAGCCCAGGTTTGCTTAGTTAAGGATTAATTTAAATACCTTGGTTTGGGCTCAGGATTATTTAACTTAAAAGTTTAGTGTACTTTTCACATCCTGTTTGCAAATTTCAGTAAAACACATTCAACACAATCCATTAACTACAAAAAAGAAACAAACCAAGTGGCAACAAAAAGGATTATATAACGTAAGGTTTTCTTTCTAATAAAGAAAATCAAGGAAGAAAAAAGAGAGAGATTGAAATACAGATTATTTAGAAATAAAGCTAATCCTGACAATCAGGGAAAATGGTGACCCTGTTTTTCCAGGGGAAATAAACAGTAAAATCCCCATCCTTCTGAGAGCTTAAATGTTATCTCAAGTGGAGGCAACTAGCCTCCCCTTCTCCCATCTCCCGGTACCTGGAGGCAATCTAGCATTACACGTCAAATGAGGTTATCCAGTGTTTCTCAAGCTCAAGTTGCCTAGAGAAAATCTAGAGAGAGTTGGATCTAAGTAATTGATAGCATCTAAACTGTAAGCCCCCAGATGGAACATTAATACAGCGCATTCCTGGTTACTGAGCTCCCCTTTCCCCTGTTTACTCTGCCTGGGGCTACAGTCTGCTAAGTTCCCATCCCCGCTTTTACTTTTTCTGTAGTAGTTTGGGAGTTTCCCTCTGGCTCCACTCTTGGTTTCCCAGGCTGCCAGGTCTCTTTTCTAATTTCTGTAGCACTGGAAGACACACACCCCACTCTCCATAAGAATTGCAGCATTGTTTCCTAAAGATTGATCATCCTTTCATTCATTCATTCGAGAATATTTAAGTATGTTTTTTGTGCACTGTTTTACCCTTAAAAATATGTCAGTGAGCAGGATAAAAAGTTCCCTGTCTTCGTGGAAATTACATTCTCAGGAGAAGACAGACGATAACCAAAGACATGTTTCTTTAAAAAAAAAAAAAAAAAAGAAAACATTTTTTTTAAAAGTTCAGAAATGGAAACTGCTATGAAGAAAATAAAGCAAGTCAAGGCATGGGGTATGGTTAGGCAAAGGATACTTTTTTAGTTAGGGTGATCAGGAAGGACTTGGGAGTGACCCTCAAGCCAAGACTTGAGTGATGGGAAGGAGTTGATCTTGCAGAGATCTGCATGGTAAGAACAAAAGCCTTAAGGCAGGAATGTGCCTTCTGTAGAAAAGAAAGAGGGAAAAGCTGTGGCTGGCACAGAGAATACGGCAATAAAGAACCATTAAAAAGTTTTTAGAAACAATAAAATCAACTCTTGATTTTAGCCCAAAGGCTGAGATACTGAGATAAAATCCCATCTGTGTTTCAGATTATCAGGGACAAGCCATCTCACTTGCCATTATCATTTTCCAAATTATATTTCCCTAAACTTTCACTTCAAGGTTGTTCCTCCAAGGAACATAAATTGCAAAAATTTCGAGCTTCGTAGATGGAAATATTAGTGATGAAATAGTATAATTGTCCAAAGTGTGAACCACTGAGTTCAAATATATCTCTATGTATCTATCTATATTGCATGTATTTCTTCCTCTTCAGTCCTATTTTATTTAAATTCTAATATTTTAAAGTGTAAGACAGCAAAGTGTAAATAGATTAAATTAATCATAAAACCAAGAGAACAATTACTAATCTGCAGGTTCAGACAACTGAGCAGTATAATGATTAACGAGGAACTGAAAACTCATGCTGCATAATCCTGGGCAGCTTCATTGCCTGAGAGATGCTTTCTTCCTGAATGCCATTGGCAGAGTTATCCCTGGATGTGCCCTTCCATTCTCCCCTCTCCTGCTAGTCCCAACACCCTTCCCCCTCTACCCAGGCTCCAGGAATTACAAAGTTTCAAACCAGACTATAGTAATATACAGTCATCCCTCTGTATTGGTAGGTTCCACATCTACAGAAAATTTTCTTAAAAACTTTATCTTGACTAAAAATGTATAGATATTTTTCCTTGTCTTTATTCCCTAAGCAATCTATTGTAACAATTATTTATAATGACATTCACATTGTATTAGGTTTGGAAGTAATCTAAAGATGATTTAAAGTATACAAGAGGGTGCGCATAGATTTATTAGGGGACTTAAGCATCTGAGAATGTTGATGTCTACAAGGGTTTCCAGAACCAATCACCTTCAGATCCTGAATACATACACACACACACACACACACACACACACACACATAAAATATGTTATATATATTTGTCATATATATAATATGTTAGTATAATTATGTCATATATATAAAATGTCATATATGTTATGTTTATATGTTATATATACATAAATAATATATATTATATGCATATAATATATACATATATAATATATACACTGATATATAGTGTAGTGTATATAATATATACACTATATATATTTATATATGTGAATATGCATATATGCATACATATTCACACATATATACATTAATATATATACATAAAACACATTCTATTTTTGTTCTCCAAAATAGAATTATACCTTATTTTTTATACACAGAGTAATAGCACTTCCAAGAAGAAAGTCTCTGTACACTGAGACTGCCTTACATTTCTTCACTCTTTAATAGCTTTTTGAAGACTGGAGATAAAAACATGGGATGAGGTTTGATGACATCTTTTTTATAAGTTATTTTCAACTCACCTCACAAATGGTGGCATAGGTATCATTCTGCATAGAAAAAAAGGAAAGAAAAAGTACTTCAAATTCTTCAAGTTGTAAATAATTTTAATGAGACTCAGCTGTACATTTCTTCCAAATTAATTTTTTGTTCCAGTACTGATAACTAACAAAAAACAAAAAGGAGCCCAAAGCTGGACCTTCTGTCCAGGCAGGCTACTATATGCATGGCTCTAAAAATTATGTTGTCTGCATCATTAGAAAAAAATGGAAGGGTATGACGTCTACAAGAAAATCACAGTCAACTAAGAAACACAGCGGCCCAGGGAGACAAACTGAAATGAAAATCAACACCCATAGCTCTAGATAGAAAAGGCCATCCGGTTCCTTTGCTCAGATTGACAGCTCCATCAATAACTGCTTCTTGGATTGGTGCCTGGCAACACATGGTACTTCCCATTCATTCACTAGGCAAGTGTTGATGATGCAACAGTTACTCTGCACCCCACACTGTAGTCAGCGCAGAGAAAACAGTCTGAAATAGGCAAAACTGCCCTGCCCTGATGGAGCCTACATACTAGAGAAAAGATATTAAACATACACCGAGACAAATAATTATCTAAGTTACAATTTTTAAGAAGTGCATGATAGTTACCAAGTCCAGAGGACAAATGCTTCTCTTTTCAATGACTTCCACTGTATGAGTCACACAGCTACAAATATGAGAATGGGCAAAATAATTCCTGTAACAGAGGTCTGCAAGGACACACTGGATAAGAAAAACTATGAGGAATATACATATATATATGTATATATACATATATATATATATATGAAGAGTTTAGTGTCCTTATTTAAATCTTGCTGCCATAATCTACTCTTTAATATAAATAATATAAATAATATTAGAATTACCCAACATTATTATGATTCATACTGATTTAACCTCTGACCTGAACAACCTAAATAAAGGAAGCCAGTATTAAATGACAAAATTCTTATCCATGAAATAAAAATACTTATAATGTGTCAGGCACCATCCTTTGGAGGGAAATTATATTATTATTTTAATCTACCCGTGAGAAAAATAAAGAATGAAGGGGTTAAGTACCTTAACTAAGTTACACATTAAATGGCAAATCCAGGCTAAATGAAAAATGAAAAATAAAGTATCTGAGATCAATTTCTTACATAGACTGTTTGTGACCTCTGGATTAGATTGCTATGCTACCATGTTCCCTACAAAGAAATTTTGAACATGACCAAGTACCCCTCCTATCCAAAGTGTGGTTTGGGGACACCAGTGTCTCATCACCTCGGAACTTCTTAAAATGCAGCGTTCTAGGGCCCCAGCCCTTACCTCCTGAGTCAGTATCTGCCTTTTAATTAGATTCCAGATACTTATACATTAAACTTTGAGAAACACAGGGATAGAAAATTTAAGAAATACCTAACATTCTAGTAAAAGGTTTTTACAATGGAGCAACTGAGTATCCCTGGTTTGTATCAACCTTCCTTGGCCTATCAACTTTTTTCCCATTATTAGATATTACTCAGGCTGTCATGCCTTTCCTTCAGGGTCAAGAAAACTAGCTGGAAATGGGAATACAAATGGGAATCCTCTTAGACAACTTTTCTCTAAAGGGAAGCATTAATATCAAAATAAAAAGATAACTAATACTTACACACTTTAAAGCACAGTTTTCCTGATCTACAGAGTTCCAGAAATGACATCCTTGAATGCACTGCAAGAGACAATAATAAATGATAATTACTGAAAAAATGTGACCCTTTCTTGTCATCTGGAAATGCATAGTAACAAAAAGTATCTCCTGGGTTTTGGAAACAAAGCTACTAAAGAAGTGGAGGCCTTCTCAGGATCAGGACCTTTTGGATTCTAATCAGAGCTGTTGATCTACAGGCAGACAAGGGCTTGGTGTGGTTCCCTGCAGAGCAGCAGGGTTGCTGAGGGGAGTTAAGCCCTAGGCAGGCCCTGACCCAGGGAGCACCCAACCTTTCAGAACACAGTGTCCACTGGCAACAGGTGTCCAGGGCAGCATGGCATCAAGTATATCCTGGGTCCACAGGCCATTCTCACTTAACAACCAAAAGGGGACCTGCCAAAACCTAGTAGGTAAACCATTTGGGAAGTCAGCTTCAGACTAGCTGGCTTTTCTTCCACAGTTGCCCTGGAAACGTCCCCCAGAGCTGCCCTGACCTCCTGTTGGATTGACTTGACACAATTCTTATCTTATTTGCTCTTTCTGTGTCTGTGACTGTATTGGTCATTCCTTCCACAGGTCACATGTGGATAACCCCCAAATTGATAATCGCTTCTCTGTAGCTTCAGACCCACATACCCACTTGCTCATTAGGCATTTCCACTTGAGTCCCTACAAACACCTCAAACGAGCATGTGCAACATTAATTTCCTCGTTTTCCGCCTTCACCTGTTCCCTTTGTCCTGTGTTTCCTGTAACATGCCCCCATCTTTGGAGTGCTTGAGCCAGGAATCAGGGCTCCTTCTCCTTCCCTCATGTACTATCCCTGCCTCCCCATGGACAAGCCATCACCGAGTCCTACCAACTCATTAGGTCATTAACTGAAATCCATCTGGGTTCCTCACTCACTGCTGGGCCCTTCACCACTTGCCAACAGCCTCATGAACTTGTTTCCATATTTAGAGAGATCTTTTTAAAACCAAACCTGGTCACACCCTTTGCTTACCTAAAATTCTGTCTGCCTCTCCATTATTTTGAGGATTAAGGCCAAGTTACCAAGTGTGATATACAGAGCCCTTCACAACCTGGGCCCACCTAACTTGCCAGTTTCACCCTCCATCTCTCTCTCCTCCCCACACACTGCATTTTTCAAACAAGCTGAAAAACTTTTACTTTCCTAAACAAGTTAGGCTATTTTGCACCTTTGTCCCTTTACACAAAAAGCCCTCTTTTACTGATACACCTTCCCCTCATCTCTAAAAAGCTCTCCTTCTGTCTAATTTCAGTATAAAGAACAGACTTCGCAGGGAAGTACAGGGCTTTTTTTTTTCCCTTCTTATTTTTCTCCTGTGTAGTCCCTTAACACCATCCACTCACACCCATACAATGTACCACTATTCTGGTTCTCAGATGCTTTCTGGCCATGATTTTATGTATGTGTTTCAAAAGGTTGAGGATCCTTTTAAACAGAGACTATTTAATTCATTTGTAAATTTCTGATACCTAACCCAGTGCCTGGTTCAGACCAATACTCTTAAGTCACTAAACACTTGTTTAATAATTACTTGTAAAGAAAAGTAACAAGATCATAAAATGTAATTTAATTTCTTATCTTTCCACATTTTATTGGTGTATTGTAGTTACTCATAATGATGGATTTGTTGCTACTTATTCATATATGCACACAACACAACAATATAATTTGGCCAGTATCATTTCCTAGCACTCCCCCACGCCCTTCTCATCTCCCACCCCCTGGTCCCTTTTCTCTACAGATCTCCCTTTAATTTTCATGACATCCATGCCCCCCACCCTCACACCCTTTTCCCATAAAATATAATTTTAAAAGAAACATTGGAGACTGTCTAGCCCAACCTTCTCAAACAACACATCATAAAACTAAGTCTTGGAAATAGTAAGCAACTTATCCAAAGCCATGCAGCTATGTAGAGTCAAAATCACAGTCTTGGGTTAGTCCAGTGCTTTTTCCACCCTAACACACTTCATTTATAAACAAATTCCATAATTCAGACTTCTCAATATTTCCCATTGACCATTTTTTAGCAGCAATGCAAATTAGATTTTACTTAGTAATTATCCTTATTGTCACAAAACCTGACCATTGTTCCTGTTATATTAACACAAACACTGTAAAGTTCTTGACAGCGGAAGCAGTTACTCACTGGTTCACTCAGGTTGTATGGTGTGCCAATGTCAAGCTGCCTTCCCTGAAAAGAAGGAGGAGGTGGTAAGTACCAGGTATCAATTGGGCTCAGCATAACTAACCACACCTTTTTTTTTTTTCCTGGAATCATATTGCTTCCTCATTGTTTTCTAACTGCAAATAGAGGAACCTAATGTTTCCAAGTCATTAAATCCATCATGAAACCAGACAAAATGCTAGTATAAATTTAGATAAAATGCCTAAGAGTTCTGCAGGAGCTACCAGGGTGGGAGTGAGTGTATGACTTTAAGGAGTGGTGAAGGACATTGGAGAGGGTCTGATTCAGAATTAAACAATTAGGGTGGGTGGGTCGATTGATCAAGTCAAAGGACTCGTACTACAGATGAATTGTTCTTAGATTTTTCTTCTTTGCAATTACTCATTAAAGAGTAGAAAAAATACAAATTCAGAATGTCATGTAAATTATCTGTTAATTTCTCACAAATTTTCAAATTTTAATAAGCTTTTTATCCTGGGAGAAAAAGAAAACAAAAGAAAGGGTCTAAGAATTGTTCATCTTTTCCTGATCATTATTTGAGTAGAGTCCTTCATCGACAGAAGATTTGCAAAACATGGTGATACTGGGCCCACGATAATGAGACAATACCTGAATAGTGTTACATGGAAATGGACTGATTTTCAATCATTATCAATTGTATGCTCCACTGATTCACTTAGAATCAGAGGCATAAGCAACCCAAGTATTTCTAGTAACTCTAGGTAGTGTCAATCAGAGCCTCCCCTTAAAGCTTGCTGATATGAACCACTGAATTGGAGAAGTAATTAATCCAGCAAGGGGCATGGCATCTGTCCTTAACTGGCCCAGTAGGACAGGCAAGATATATCACAAGAGGTGACAGAAAATCCCAAGGAGGTTCTGGAGGCGGCTTAAGTATCTGATGAGGTCTTTGAACAGCCTGTGTTTTTCAAAGAAGGGACAGAAGACATTCCATCACTAAGTTCATTGAATACTCTCCTCCTTTGCATCCATTTGCCCTTCACTCTATCCCCAATGCCGAGAACTGTGCATGAGGGATAACAGGTATTCAAGAAATATCTGTGGAAGGAATAAGTCCATGAATTCATGTGGTCTCCCACTTCAGAATGCTCCAGAAATCCCTTGGAAGCATTATTCCATAGCCTGGCATTGTGTGGGTTAAAATCAAAAGTGATCAGACAAAGGAATCAAAAAAATAAAGGTTGCCCTTTTCCCCTCTCATTTGATATGTGAAGAAGATTTCTCTAAACTCCATTCCCTAACCACTTACATTTTTAGGGAAAGAAGTTTGCTTATATGTTTTTGCTTTTAGATAAGAACTAAATAATAATGACATTTTGTTTTTAGAAAGGACTAAAAGATTAATCTTCTAACCAAGTGTTTAATAATACCTTATTTCCACAAATTCGTTCAGAGCAAAGTTTTGATTCCCTTTATATGACTGAATCGCAATCATATAAACTCAAGTGAAAGACAATGAGTTCTTAAGTAAATTTTTTCCAATCCCCTTTTGAAATTCATAAAAGCAAAAAAAGTGGATGCTGGGTAGTCTTTGTGTTGTATTTTAAACAATAAAACAATGGAGTATTTCTTGGCGACCATAAAGTTACATTGTAACAATCATGAGTTTTTCTGGTACTTATGGAGATCAAATTTAATGTGCTGAATGGAGTGCCTGTCAAGCAGTATTGGGAAAGGTTGCTTCATGATTCAGGTGTATGAGTTTCTGAAAAAACGTTTTATCAACATCTTCCTTAATTTCTACTCATTCTCCATCCTTTTCCTCATAATCATCATGGCAAACATTGATTGAATTATTCCAATGTTCCAGACACTGTTATAGGAGTTTTACACTAAATCTCACTCAGTCATCTCAACAACCCTGTAAGGTGGGTGCTAGTATTGGTCCCATTTTACAGCTGTGGCACAAGGAGGTTTAGTAATTTGCCAGAGTAAGGATTTGAAAGGGGCAGGGAGATTGCCTCCAAAGCCTGTGCTTCTCATGAATGTTCAAACCCTCCCACACTCAGCACCAAATTCATACTTCTCACTTGGACCTTGGGATCTCCCAGCAATTTACCTTAGTTTCAATTGCTCCAATTATCTGCCTCCAAGAGATAAATCCAGGGTCCCATCTCAGACCCTCTAAACCTAATGTCCACTTCCTGGCACAAGCTTTTCTTGCCCTGCCCATCTTAGTTGGAAATAATCTCTTTCTTTGCTTCTCCCTAATAAAGGGAACAGAGCAGAATGATCTGCATTTTAATCCCACATATAATACTTGCTCTCGATATGAAATTTTAAACTTAGTGTTCTCATCTGACACATGAATAGCATAATATAATTCATAAGGTTCTATGAAGATTTGATTAAACAATGTGTTAATTATTATAGTACACAGCAGGCCTTAGAAATCTATTATTGGTATTATGTGCAAACTTGCTATAAAGAAGCCCTTTGCATACCTATCTTTGGTTAGTTATGCAGTAATCCCCTTAGATAAATCTCTTGATTTGCAGGGTTGAAGGTATATTTTCCCTTTCAATTTTGCTATTGTTAACCCATCCCACCATTTCCTAGATATTTATGAATTTACATCCCAACCAACAGTACATGCAAATGCCAGCCTTCTCACACCTTTGCCAACTGTAAATAATTTTATCTTTGCCAAACTGATGGAGGAATTGATCATTCATTTTTACATTGCAATTCTGAGAGGTTTGAATATCTATGACACACTTTCTAGTTATCTTTATCTCTTACTTTTTGAAGTAGCTGTTCACATTCTAACCTTATTTTATATGGTTTTCATGTATTTCAAGATTGCTAAAATTTTTATTTATAATAATAATAAATAAATTTTATTTGTAATAATTTATGCCATGCCTTTTTTCTACCTTTTTTTTTTTTTTTTTTTTTTTGATACCAGTACCAGGGATTGAAAGAAGGGGTACTTAACCACTGAGCCACATTCTCAGCCCTTTTTATTTTTTATTTTAAGACAGGGTCTTGCTAAGTTGCTTAGAGCCTCGCTAAGCTGCTCAGGCTGACTTTGAACTCACCAGCCTCCTACCTCAGCCTCCCAAGTCACTGGGATTACAGACAAATGCAACTGTGTCAGGCTTTTTGTTTTTGTTTTTTTTTTTTTTTTTTTTGGTTTTATTGTATTGTTTATTGTCCTAATAGTTTAAGTTTTAAATAGTCAAGTTTATTGATAATATCTTTCAGGATTTTTTTAATCAGGCATTCCCATTCCAAAATTATAGAAACATTCACCCCTTTTTTCTTCTAATATTTTAATGGGATAAATGAGTTTTTTTGTTTGTTACTTATCTGTGTGTATTTCAATCACATCTTTTGTTTAATTATTTACTAGAATTTATTTGAATCTGATAATAATGTAGGGATTTATTTTTTTATTTAAAATGGATGGTGCCTTCTTGGTTTGAATTTTTGTCTTTATCATATTCCACACTCTCTTATAAAAATGAATTTTTCTGGATTATATTCCATTTTACAGTCTGATCTATTATTATAGCAATATAAACTGTACTAATTTCTGGATGTTGATAGAAGTTTTGGATTGTGCAAGAAAGATAATGATGCTTGTACATGATTTTTTTAAAACCAAACAACTTTCTGTGCCCTGTGGTTCCTAATAATTTCTCAGTTGCTTTTTGGAAGATTCCTTTGGAATTTCAGAAGCAAATAAAAAAAGGTATTGTCATCATCCTCCAAAATTGTTGTAAAATATAATATACCCTATCTGTAGTGGCTTTTTGCTGTCTATTGATGGAAACCCTGACATCTCAATATGCTGTAACTTCCAATAAGGCAGAGATCACAGTTTTTTTGTATTCCCAACTGGATCCACCACAGAGCTGAATCTACCGAGATACCCAAGAAATTCTGTTGGATTGAACTGATATCTTTAACTCAAAACTTCTCAACATTAGTTTCTCAGTTGTTGGGCTTTATCACTCCAGAAAGAATATTGCCAAAGATTAGAAAATTATGATTAAACAAAGCCTTTAATTTGCTACTGTGCCCTACAGATCTACAAAAAGGGTGGAGCAAAATGCACTTTCTCAAAGTATGTGACCATCAGTCTTTGTTTATTATTTTCTTTTTTTCAAGGATCTCCCAAACTAGTGTTCTGAAAAATATTACTTATTTTTTCTGCCACAGATGGCATCTAGAATTCAAACATATTGTCAGTTAATACATTCAACTAATACATACAGATCCCTCAAACAATGTAAAACACCCATCTTAGAGCACAGAACTCAGACTTAGTGCATTTTTGCCCAGCAATTCTAACATACTTTAGTTCAAGACTCTGTGTTTCTTTTTTAAATCAAAAAAGGCCTCACTATCAAGAATCACTCAGTGAAATCAAAGATGATTTCACAACAAATGTCTTCATTAAGAGGATGGCCCAGGACATAATAGGCTGCATAGCCTCTGCCCTGATCCAGGGCTCCCTTCAGGGGTTCACTCATCTCACTTTCACCCCTCCAAGCCCTGGGTAGGTGGCCCTGATCAGAGCATTCTTATCACAGTCTCTGGTCTAATTGGCAGGCTGTGTCTCTCCTGCAGTCCCCACCTCATCAGCTATGCCTTTCCCGTAGGTGGGGAACGGAAGGCAACTCAATGAAGGAACATACCGTCCACTCCCACTGCCAAACCCTGAACCAAGTGGCCCACACAGAAAGACAAGAATAAATACAACCAACCCAAACCAAACATGGAGACCACAGTACTGAATAATCAGTCAGTTTCAATAGTAGGGAAATTAACAAATCAGAGTGGTACTCAGGGTTTAGGGGGAAACTCATAATACAATACGAAATGAAAAGGCCTGGTGCACAACTGTGTGTAAAATCTTATCTAAATATATATATATTTGAAGATATTTTGGGGAGAAAACACCAAAAGAAAATACAATCAGAGGTTAATAGTGGTGTGACTATATGGTTCCTCCCCCTTCTTCTCCATTTCTTTACCTTAAAAATATTTTACAACACATACCTAAACTTATTATATTCAGAAAAATCTTTTTAGAGAAAAAAACAGTTAGTAATCCCATGCTTCCATTTTTCCTTGCTGTTTTCTTTCTTTTGTTTATCTGTTTTGTTTCATTTTTGTTATCGTTTTGCAGTGCTAAGGATCAAAGCCAGGACCTCGCGTGTGCTAGGGAAATGCTCTACCCCTGAGCTGCCTCCCCAGCCCAGCCATGCTTCCATTTTAAGTTTGGATTACAACTATAAAAAACTGAAGCCAATAATTCTACATTAAAGGCAATGAGTTTATATAAAACATTGAACTATTTTTAAAATGCTGTTATCTATAGTAAGCTTAAGTAGTGTTTTAAACTATAGTTTAAATCAAACTAAAAGTGTGTAATACAAGTTTCTTTTTTAACATGGCACAGAATTCTATCCAACGTTAGCAAAACAGCAATGACTATTCGGTACTTTCATTATTTTTAAGTATATGACTACAGTTAGTATCATATGTAAGCTCTCAAGCTATTTCCTTGGTCTGTAGATAGAAAGGGTACATCTCTCCTCAGCCAGAAAATACTTGATTTTTAAAGTTGATGGCATGATTAAGGCACAACTAAATTACAACAGAAAAAATATGGTACAACATATACAGAAGGTACAGAAGACATGACAATGAGAAATAAGAAAGAGAACATAAATTTCCATATGAAAAAACTTATTAATTAAAAATTACTAATGCACAGCCAGAAATAAGGGAATTTACAAATGATTCTTTCTTTTGAATTGAAAAGTTTGGCATGGCTTCTGCATCTGCTTCCTTGGTCATTCAGTTCTCTGTGTGATTCATCCATAATACAAATATTACTATAATTGTGGAACTAGAAGATTTACACTGTGGCCAAACCCATTCATACTTTAAGACATATGAATCATATTGTCATAAATTAAATGAAATATTTTTAAAGTATGCAAAATTAATTCCACTCAAGCATCCTTTTTGCAATCCCCACACCATCATCCCCCCAACCAAAATCTATGACCAGATGACAAAGAAATAAAATAACCTGTCTTATCTTTGCAATCATGAATATTCCTGACTTTGTTCACACAAAAAATAACCTGCCTTCCCTTGCTACCACTTCTTATGAGAAAATTGCTCATAAAAATAAACCCGTTCTATCAATTGTAACAAGTGGAATTCATGTTCTAATTCCCACAAATACAAATCTGCGATTGTTGAAACTTACCAGGCTGGTTACACACGACTTCAGGCAGCTGTTTAAAACCGTGCACTGCGCCACAGAAATCCATATGCAGCCAAGAGTCACAAAATTGACAAATTTCAGAATAAGCCAGTGAATGTTCTTCATCACTTCACCAGTGAAAGATTTTTAGACAGCTGGTCTGATTTTCTCCATTTTGCTATAAGAATTCTTTAGGTTTCATCACTTCAATTGAAAGAGTGACTAGTGGATTTTTGTTGTTGTTTTACCCTGTTAGAGTATCTTTGCCTTTTGAAATAATAGTTCGACCTTATAGTTTAGACCTTTGAATCATAGATAGCTTGTAACAATCACATAGTAACTATTTCATGACTTCGCTTCCTTTTACTCCCATAAAGAAAGTCACTCACTGACTAAAGGTTAGACCTTAGAAGAGCACTTCGCATGGAAAGTAAACAAAGCCGAAAACGCAAATTGCGTATCGGCAAGCTTGTGACACTTGCACAGCCTGAAAGTAGAAGGCTCCCATGGATCATCCACCACTTTACTTCTTTGAGGTTGGTTCAGCTATGCAGGAAATTGGGTTTCGACCACCTATGCTTTAGCAAACAAAAAATTAGAAGCATCTAAGTCAAATATTGCAAGAGAAAGGGAAAACAGAACACTTTGAAACCAAAGACTTATTTTAAAATTAAAGAGCAAACAAAGTTGAAATTAATAGATGAATTCTCTGAGGGTGAGTTACAGATGAGGAAGTTTGTTAGAACACTCTCAGAACTTTACTACATATTAACTAAAATAACTCTTATCAGGCCTATTGAGACAGAAACTAGCCACCAAAGAGACCTCAGATATGAACAAGTGTAGCTGCCCTGAAGAGGAAGTATTATACAGAATTTCAATGAGCCTTGCATCAAGATAAAGTCAAATTCTAAAACAAAGAAATTGAAATCTACAAGGTGTAGAAGTGATCCTGGATGACTATTTTTTAGATTGTGGAGGACAACTCATTAAGGCCAGATATTTTTGTGATGATGTTTTTAATGACAATCTGAAGTGTCAAATAAATGTCCTTGTTTTCTTAAATAAATTATAGCAAGTATAATTAACCTTATCTTAGGGGCATGAGGTTCTCATTGTAACACATGCATGAAGTTTTGTTTTGAACCAAACATCTTCAGTAAATGCTGACAGATTGTATGCAACATAAATGTAAATGGAAACTGACCCCAACTTACCCCCTAAAACCTCTTTTGTTGAAAAAATTTTCTGCTGTTCACCTACTCTTCTTTCATTTTTTGCATTTTCAGGAATGTAAAGAATAAGTAGCTACTCAATATCTTGGTTGGAGGAATCTGACCATCTTTCTACAAAATATGCTTTTAAATCAGAGAAAATGTGTCTTGATTAAGGGATTTTCTCATTCCAATAAAATTTATCTTCTTCTTTACTGTGGTTGTTGGTGCAATTTTTGTTTATTTGTTGTTTGTTAGTTTTTTATTTGGTGCCGTGCCAGAGATTGAACCCAGGGGCACTTAACCACTGAACCATATCCCAGCCTTCATTTTTTTTTTTTTTTTTTTTTTTTTTGGGGGAGGGTCTTGCTAAGTTGCTTACGGTCTTGCTAAACTGCTGAGGCTGGCTTTGAACTTGCAATTCTCTTGCCTCAGCCTCCTGAGTCACTGGAATTACAGGCATGTTCCGCTGTGCCCAGCTTGTTGGTGCCTAATGCCCTTTTAGCATAAACAATATTTGTAACTTTTACTTTATTGACAAAATGGAGCACCAAATATGAACCGCTGAAAACTTAAGTGCATTTTTCTCTCATTTTTTTGTTCTTACTTTATTGATGAGATGTGCAAAAGAAGTATCCTTCCAATTTCAAGATTTTGCATTTATTCTGGTTTTGGGAATTTAACCAGTACATAAATTTGCACTTACGTGAGGTGAAATGTGTTCAAGAACATTAGTTGCAGAAATACTTATATCAGCAAAGGACTAGAAACTAAAAGTACGATCATGTAATACTGGATCAATATATTTACATAATCCTCATATGATTTCTCCATGTGAGCAGGTGTGAATTTCCTCACAGCATGAAGGTCTCTGGTCAATCAGACTGTTTACAGGGTGGTTTAGAGTTTGCTGAAAGTGTTCCAGCTCTCAAAGCATGAACTATATTGTCTTTATAAAGCACGATGTCACATCTGCTGCATTCTATTGGTTTCCAGAAAATTAGAAACTTGCCCAGATTAAAGGAGAAGGGAAGTAGACTCCCACCTTTTGCTATGGGAGAGACAAGTTTTCAGAAGAACCGGTAGAATGGCAGAGGTTATTGTACCACTTTTAGAAAATACAATCTGTCACCACAAATGCAGTCATCATTTGCCTGATTCTGATAAGCAGTAATCTCAGTTACTATAGTTTGGTTTTAACACCAGCTTCCCAACGTCACATTTCAAATTTTGTTAACAGTGAATAATTGCACAAAGTACAAACTTCTCAGCTACTCCTTCAGATCACAAATCAGACATAATCACAGATGAGCATCATGATCAGAGACCTATCATGTCACTCTTTCAATCTATCAGTGAAAGGCCATTGCACATCTGATATTCTCTTCATGCACAGGCAGCAAAGCATGTAGTTGTGTTGCCTCATTGTGTATGGATGTGGTAAATCCATACACAGTTTGCAAAATGAAATTTAGAAAAATGAGTAATTGAAAAAATGAATCGTCAAACAAAGATTAAAATATAGCAAAGTGAAAAAACAGAAATGGAATTTAAATCAAATGTAAACAAAATTAGGGAATTAGCGATCACTGACACCTAAGATAATCAACTTATGAAGAGAAAAAGTTTATTTTGGCCTACAGTCTTGGAAGTTCCAGTCCACGATCAGGTGGATCTACTGCTTTTAGACTCCTGGTGGAGTGGCAACATCATGGCAGGAGCATCTGGTGGAGCAAAGCTGTTCACCTCATGGACAGGGAGTAAATGAAAAAGATGAAGGGCCTGGGCTCCCATTTTCCCTTCTGAGGGTACCCTCCCAATGACCTCCCTCTATGCCCCTCCATTTAAAGACTCCACTACCTCCAATAGCACTGCTCTGGGGAACAAACTTTGAACCCATGGGCTTTGGGTGAAATTCAAGATGCAAATGATAGTACCATAAGAATATTGATATTGCTGCATTTGAGACACTAGACCTGTGGCCCATGGAAATAAGTAAGGGAAATGTTATGAACACAAATGAAGAAAGTCATTGTGATGAAAAGGATATCCCAGAGGAAGTCATGCTGGCAAAAAAAAAAAAAATCACATTAATAAAGTTCTTGGAGATATTTCACAATATTGAAAATGCAAAAGATAAAATATCTAATGCTGATCCTAACTTAGAAAGAAGTTTGACAATTTACCAAAGCATAGAAAAGAGATCTCTTTGAAGTAAGTTGTAGGATGAGAATAGGAAGGTAGGAAACATTTGTAATTTTTTCCCAGTCATTATTGAGATCACTTTGCTAGTTTTCAGCTTATATAGTTATTTTTATGGTCCCTCACTACCAAGCAAAATGAGAATTGCCTGTAGAGTAAACCACATGAGTGGGAAGGACATAGTTCACAGGTAACCACAGTTGTCTTCTCAAGGGGGAAAGAGAAAACAATATTCTTTCCTAACTACCCATTTGTAATATCTGAATTTTGCACTATGAACACATATTACAGATTCAAAAAAATTTTGAAAATAGCAATTCTTTAAAAAGTCTATACTAGCATTTGAAAGGAGAAAATTCATAATCCTGTCAATTCATCTCATGTTAGAAAAGGATACCCTAAATACCCAAAAAAGCTCAGATCAAGAAAATTCCTCAAAAATGTCTTTGAACAAAATCTTAGCTATGAACATTAAAATTTTATCCTAAAAAAACAAGACTAAAACTGCTGTTTAAACCCCTACAATAAATCAAGTTTTCCATAGGAAAACCTTTGCAATTAAGAGATCACATTTTGAAACAATGACCTAGTTCATAGATTGAGTCAGGTAGCATTATGACAGGAAGTTGTTAAGAAATGTTCTCCACGTTCTGATCCTACTTCATTAGAATGACCTCAACTGATCCTACTTCATTAGAATGACCTCAACATTAGGTTACCAAAGGAAATGATTTGATATCATTACATAGATTGATCAGTTCTGAAATTATATTTATTGAAAATATAAAGTACATGTGTACTCAAACTCAGCTGCACTTTTGACAACATCATATAATTCAAGGGAAGTGAAATTGTAGAGTCATCGAAATAAGCCCCAAACACGGGCTCACTACCATTTTATTATTAGGCCAGAGAAGGGGTCATATCAACATTTATGTGCCATGCAAGAAAATTCTTACTCAAGAATGTACTTCTGCCATCAACTTTTACTTTTATCAGGTCCCTTACAAGCATGGTCACAGTGTATCACAGCACAAAAACTGAACCTTGAAATTAGCCAAGAGACAGATGTACTGAGCATCACCAGGGCCATCACTGTTTCTCTGGTTGGGTATGTTGTGACATCAGTCTATGAAACACTTTCCCCACTTAAGTTCCTTTGACCCAGTGCATCTCATCTTCATGCCTTGGGAAAGGGAAGATGCTACGGAATGCAAAGGACAAAAGCATTAGGTAACTACTTTTGAAATTCAAAAGGTTCCAGCCGAAAAGAACAGAAACGAAAACCAGAAATTAAATTTAGTTTCTGTTCTGTTATTTGTTCCTGCATTATTATTCTCAAATTAAATTTTTATTTTAGGTTAGGCCTTGGTGGTTGAAATACAAAAAAGTGGGGTACTTGACATTCTTATTCTATGCATTACTTTGCTGTGGTTTGAAGATGGAAGGGGGATGCCTCTTCACCTTTGGCTTATTATGACAAGAAATAAAAGTAACAATGTCAAGATATAATTTGGGATTTTTTAATCTCAAATATTTAATTCTGAATTCTTAAAGTACTTTTATTATTATTATCATGTTGTTGTTGTTGTTGTTGTTGTTGTTGTTCAAAGCATTTTTCCCTGACACTTTCAAGTCTGGGGTTTTTTCAGAAACCTAAAATCCTATAGAGTTGGTATTTAAGTGGTTGCTCTTTTAAGAAGTGTATTTACTTCTAAAGTAGACATTGTGTCTTTTTTTAATTTGTTCTTTTTGGATGTACATGACAATAGAGTATATTGTGACATGTTATACATACATGGAGTATAACTTATTCTAATGTGTCTTAATAGAAGATATTTCCAGAAATTGGATGACCACTTAAGCATTTTACCTAAAGCTAGTCCTGAAATAAAAACTATTTTAGGACTAAAAATAAAAGGTTTCCATAAGTAAAGGTGAGCTTCTGAAATGTTACCTCTTCTAGCCTCTAGAAATAGAGGAATCAGAATCTAAAAGTGGATTTTTTTTCTTTCCCTCTCTCTCAAGAATGCCCCAATCTTTGTTTCTAATGCCGTTAGAACATGACCTGAGGCACTGAGGCCAGGGAATCCCACAGTGTCCGACCACAGTGCCCAGCATTTCACCTTGCAGACCACCCTCACTCCTTGGGCAAAATCAAACCTTCATTCTAGGCACAACCATATGGACAGAAAATAGAAGGCAGCTTCCCAAGGACCAGCTGATGGGCAAAGGGGACAGAGAATGCAATGATGATGGCTCTTGCAGAGGCAGGAACTCAATGAGAGATGGGAGCAGGTCAGGGAGTGAGAAATCGACCCATGAGAAGCAAACCCCAGGACCCCATTTGTCTTCTAATTAAGTCATGCACTTTAAGAAATTCACCAATATCATTATCATTATCAAGCTGGGGGAAACTTCAACATTGACCTTATGACAGACAGCATGAAACCAATAAAAGGGAAAAAGAAAAACAGAAAAAGTAAATCCTACTAATTATATCCCTTACACCTATTTACCATTTATGACTAATTAGTCTGAGCACAAAACCAATTAATTTTGAATCGACTTCAGACTAAACTCCTTCCAAGTGCACAGCAAAGCTCACCTAGGAATGAAAAGAATGGGAATGTTTCAGATTTCATTGCTTAAAAAATAATTTGAGTGCAAAGGAAGTTCTAGAGCTTTAATATGGATGGAAAGTTTATCAGCAGGTAGAACATGGCATTAGGTGCTTCAGTGCATTTTATTCCTCTTATCCCTCACAGCCCTAACCTTTTAATTGCTAAAAGAAAAATTTAACAGTGTTTTCTTTAGTTATTTAATAAAAAGATTTCTCAGTATATGGGGTTTCAAGATGGCAGAATAGAGGAGGTCACTTTCCTGGCTTCTCCCTGGCATGAAACCAAGAAAGTAGATAGGAAGCTTCTCAGCAAGTTGGGTGAAAAAGGGAGAAGGGGGCTTTACTGGGAATTAGAACTGGACATTCAAGGCAGATTGGGGACTGAGGAGGTTGGATATAGTAAAATAAGGAAGAAATCTCCAGCACCACTGCCACTGGCGCCAGCTAAAGCAGTCCCTCCTCCAGCAGAGTGGAGGGATGAGGAAATTAAAGGAACCTGCATTTTTAAGAGGCCTGCGGCATGTCTGGGTGTGGAGAGATCAGAGATCACAGATACTGCTGGAAATAACCTGAAAGGTGTGCAGCACAATATCCTAGTGCAGGAGAGAAGCTGCATCTCTCATGGTAACCTGCAGAAGACAGAGGAAGGAGTGATTTCGCAGCCATGCAAAGGCCAGCAATGAGGAGAGCCAATTCCTGTCAAACCTGAGCTCGGCCCAAATTGAAGGCCTGGCAAACACACACCACAAGACAAAACACCAGGAGAAAATCAGTTGCACAGAGGGGTTTACACAGGGAATACAGGTTGTGGAAACCCACTGGGCCCCCTGTCCCCACTCAAGTTTGGTGGCTCACAGGACCAGATGGGAGAGATGGCAGGAAATTTGAAAGGGGGGGAATGATTGAATTGGGACTGAACCTGAGAACCAGGAAATGCAGGGTCTGTGGGTGATGAAGAGAACAAAGGATTGGTCCTCCACCATATGAGTGGAACTCCAGCTTGGACGCACACTCAGAGCCTTGGAGATGTACTGAATTAAAATCTTCAGATCAATTGCCATTCAAAAAAGAACCTGGAGCTTCCCTAGGCCTAAACTCCACCTCCAGGAGCTCCACCTACTGGATCTCCTCTCACACTGTAGCAACCCCACCCTGAAGGTGGAGAGACTTCACATTTCAACCCAACGCACCTAACACTACTAAGAAGAGAAGTCAAGAATTTTTTGGACTCCAATGGAAACAATTCTTTAACTTCACATAGAGACCTTTTTTTTTTCCTTTTCTCCATTCAAATGTAACCTGAATGGTTCATAGACATTTATACACATATATATTTGCCTCTTTTTTCTCATTTCTAGCATTTTTTGCAGTCAGTTATTTTTCATGGCTCGATATTTCAAGGCTAGGATATTAGGTTAGCATACTCTGGTTTTGTTTTATATTCCTTTATTTTTATTTTTTATTTTCTATTTTATTTACATTTTTATTTTATATGCTTTTTCTCTCATCTGATTCCCTTGATTCTCTTTCTCTCTTTCCTTTTTGCTAACAGCCAATCTCTATTATTCTTTCTTTCACTCTTCCTTTATCTTTTTACTTCTATTTTCTTTTCTCCTCCCTCAAAAACATCACAACACACATGTCTTCTGTCTTACCCTATTCATCGTTTGAAATTGCAAACCCTTTTGCAAATGTATCATTTTTGCTGTGGGCAATAACTGGTCACATCATTTCTGCTTATTGTGACAATTAACATTGTAGATGTCATAGCAGAAACTATTTGGTTTAATGCTGCATATTGTTTGCATTGGTTGTTGTTATTATTTGTCTCCCCCTAAGCTGTGAGGTACTGGAAACCTTCAGGAATACAGCTATAGATCCATAGGTAAAAACTCTACTGCCTCACATTCATAATGTTAGATGGGTGGACACACAAAACAATATGAAAAAGCAAGGGAATAAACCACCCCAAACCAACCAAAATACTTTAATAATGGAATCTATTGACCCACAGTAGAAGAAATGTCAGAGAAGGAGTTTAGGAAGGAGTTTAGGAAGTTGTCAGTTAAACTGATTTGTGTGGTAAAGGATGATGTAAGGAGTGAAATCAGAGAGAAAATACGAAGTGAAAAATCACTTCAAAAAAAGAGATAGAGGGCTGGGGGTATAGCTCAGAGTAGAGTGAGTAGAGTGTTTGCCTCGTAAGCACAAGGCCCTGGGTTCAATCCCCAGCACCACAAAGAGAAGAGAGAGAGAGAGAGAGAGAGAAATTCTAAAAAGAAAAAAAATCAAGCAGAAATGAAGGAATCCACAAACCAAATTAAAAGTCAATGGAAAGCATCAACAACAGATTAGACCATGTGGAAGACAGAGTTTCAGGCAATGAAGACAAAATATTTAATCATGAAAATAAATTGATCGTGGAGAAAAGATGTTAAGATATCATGTACAGAACTTTCCAAGAAATATGAAATAGCATGAAAAGACAAAATATAAGATTTATTGGGATAGACAAAGACTTGGAGATACAAAACAAACAAATGAATAATCTTTTCAATTAAATAATACCAGAGAATTTCCATAACCTTAAGAAGGAATGGAAAATCAAATTCAGGAGGCTCAGAGAACCCCAAATATAAAAAAGTACAACAGACCTATACCAAGGTACATTATTATGAAAGTGCCTAACTTACAGAATAAGGATAGAATTTTAAAGGCTGCCAGAGAAAAGCGACAGGTAATAGTTAGAGGGAAACAAATCTGGATCTCAGCTGATTTCTCAAACCAGACCCTAAAAACTAGGCAGGCTTAGAATAAGATATACCAAGCTCTGAAAGAAAATGGATGCCAACCAAGAATACTATACCTAGCAAAACTAAGCTTCAGAATTGACGATGAAATAAAAACCTTCCACAATAAACAGAAGTTCAAAGAATTCACAACTAGAAAGCCTGCTCTACAAAACATACTCAATAAAGTATTTTGTGCAGAAAAATAAAATAAAATAAAATTGGAGAATATTGTGCTAAGTGAAATAAGCCAATCCCCAAAACCCAAAGACTGAATGTTTTCTCTGATAAGTGGATGATGACATATAATGGGGGTGGGGGGCGGTAAAAGAAGAATTTAGGAACTTTAGATTACATAGAGGAAAATGAGAGGGAGGAGAGGACAGGGGTATGAAAGATGGTGGAATGAGACAGACATCACTACCCTATGTACATGTATGATTACACAAATGGTATGAATCTACATTGTGCACAACCATAGAAATGAAAAGTTGTACCCCATATGTGTAAAATGAATCAAAATGCAGTCTATAAAAATAAAAATATAAATAGATTTATAAAGAAAAAAAGTGAAAACCAGCAAAGGGAGGAACTACACTAGAAGAGTAGTCAAAGGAGAAACTAATTCAAATTTAAAAACAAATAAAGTGACAGAGAATAAGAATTATTTCTCAATAATAACATTGAATGTAAATGGCCTAAATTCATCAATCAAAAGAAATAGTCTGGAAAATTGAATTTAAAAACGTGACCAAACAATATGCTGTCTCCAAGAGACTCACTCATAGACAAAGACATCCACAGACTGAAGGTGAAAGACTGGGAAAAATATATCATTCACATAGATCTCAGAAATAAGCAGTGGTTTCTATTCTCATATCAGATAAAGTGGACTTCAAGCCAAGGTTAATCAGAAGATGACAAAGAAGATCATTTCATACTGTTTAAGGGAATTATACATCAACAAGATATAATAATCAGAAATATTTATGCCCCAAACAATGAAGCATCTATGTACATCAAATCAACTCTTATCAATTTCAAGAATCAAATAGACTACAATACAATAATACTGGGTGACTTTAACACACCTCTCTTACCATTGGACAGATCTTCTAAACAAAAACTAAATAAAGAAGTCATAGAACTAAAAAATACAATTAATAATTTAAATTTAGCAGATATATATAGCATATTTCATCCATCAATGACTGAATACACTTTCTTCTCAGCAACACATGGATCCTTCTCTAACATAGACCATATCTTAGGCCACAAAGCAACTCTTAGCAAACACAGAGCTAATACTGTTCATTCTATTGACTCATAATGGAATGAAATTAGAAATCAATGATAAAATTAAAAATAGAAACTACTCTAACACCTGGAGACTAAATAATACATTATTGAATGACCAGTGGATAGTAGCAGAAATCAAGAATGCAATTAAAAAATGCTTGGAGGTAAATGAGAATCATGACACAACTTATCAAAATCTCTGAGATGCTATGAAGGCAGTTCTAAGAGGAAAGAAGTAGAAGACAGGAAATAATTAAAATCAGAGCTGAAATCAATGAAATTAAAACAAAAACATTCAAAAAAGAGATGAAACAAAAATTTGATTCTTTGAAAAATAAAATAAAATCAATAAATTCTTACCCAATCTAACAAAGAAAAAGAGAAAGAAAACTCAAATCACTAAAATTCACAAGGAAATACCCCCAGACACTATTGAAATACAGACAAAATCAGAAACTACTTTGAAAATCTATACTCCAATAAAATAGAAAATCATGACATCAACAAATTTCTAGAGACATATGACCTACACAAATTGAAACAGGAGGATACATAAAATTTGAATCTATCAATATAAGCAATGAAATTGAAGATGCCATCAAAAGCCTACCAACCAAAAAAAACCCAGGACCAGATGGATTCTTAGCCAAGTTCTACCAGACCTTCAAAGAAGAATGAACACCAATACTCCTCAAAGTATTCCATGAATTAGAAAAGGAGGGAAGCCTTTCAAACTCATTCTATGAAACTAGTATCACCCTGATATCAAGATACAAAGACACACCAAGGAAAGAAAATTCAGACCAATATCCCTGAACATAGATGCAAAAAACTATCAACAAAATACAGGCTAATCACATAAAAATATATTACAAAGATAGTGCACCATTGAGGGTTTTATCCCAGGATTACAAGGTTGGTTCAACATATGAAAATCAATAACGTAATTCACCACATCAATAGACTTAAAGACATTAATCACATGATTATCTCAATAGATGCATAGAAGTTATTTGACAAAATACAGCATCCATTGAAGTTCAAAGCACTAGAAAAACTACGGATAGTAGGAAGATACTTCAACATTGAAAAGCTATATATGATTCCCTCTTTCACTACTTCTATTCAACATAATCCTGGAATTAGAGAGTCATTAGGCAAAAAAAAATGAAAGGGATATAAATAGGAAAAGAAGAGCTCAAACTATTCTTATTTTCTAGTGACACAATTCGATATTTAGAAGACCCAAAAAACTCCACCAGAAAACTTCTAGAACTCATAAATGAATTCAGCAAAGTAGCAGGATATAAAATTAACACTCATAAATCAATAGCATTCCTATACACCAATGATAAATCAGCCAAAGAGAAATTAGAAAAACTATTCCATTCACAATAATCTCAAAAAAAAAAAAAAAAGAAAAAAAAATCCTGGGAATCAATCTAACAAAAGTGGTGAAAGATCTCAATAATGAAAATTACAGAACACTAAAGAAAGAAACTGAAGTAGACTTTAGAAGGTGGAAAGATCTTCCGTGTACTTGGATAGGCTGAATTAATATTGTCAAAATGGCTATATTACCAAAAACATTATACAGATTCAGTGCAATTCCCATCAAAATTCCAATGATGTCCATTATAGAAATAGAAAAGGCAGTCATAAAATACATTTGGAAACATAAGAGGTCCAGAATAGCTGTTTTAGCTTTTTCATCACTCTGACAAAAGGACCTGACCAGAACTTCTGTAGAGGAGGAAAAGTTTATTTGGGGGCTCATGGTTTAAAGGTCTCAGTCCATAGACTGCTGGCTCCATTCCTCAGGGCTCAAAGTGAGGCAGAGCAACATGGTGGAAGAGTGTGCCATAGGAAAGCAGCTCATATGATGATCAGGAAGCAGAGAAAGAGAGGGAGATCTCTGTTTGCCAGATACAAATATATATCCCAAAGCCACGCTCCAATTCCCACCTCCTCCAGTTACATTCTACCACTTCCATTACCACTCAGTTAATCCCAATTAGGGGATTAATTCACTGACTGGGTTAATGCTCTCACCACCCAATCATTTCTCCTCTGAACCTTCTTGCATTGTCTCACCCATAAGCTTTTGGAGAATAGCACATCTAAACCATAACAATAGCCAATGTAATCCTTAGCAAGAAAAGCAAAGCAGGGTGGGGGGTAAAAATAATAACAGAATGTGTGACAGATACCATTGTCCTGTGTACATGCATGAACGCACAGATGGTGTGACTCTACTTTGTGTACAGCCAGTGAAACAATAGCTGTACTCCATTTGTGTTCAATGAATCAATAAGTAAATTAAAATAAATAAATAAATAAAAAAGAAAAGAAAAGCAGAAGGCATCACAAAACCAGAACTTAAATTATACTACAGAGCTATAGTAACAAAAAACAGCATGATATTGGCACAAAAACAGCCATGAAGACCAATGAAATCAAATAGAAGACACAGAAACAAACCCACATAAATCCAGTCATCTCATACTAACAAAGGCATCAAAAACATACATTGGAGAAGACAGCCTCTTCAACAAATAGTGCTGGGAAAACTGAAAATCCACATGTAGTAGAATGAAATTGAACTCCTATCTCTCACCCTGAACAAAAATCACTCAAAGTGGATCAAGGACCTAGTGATTAGACCAGAGACCCTGCGCCTACTAGAAGAAAATGTAGGCCCAACACTTCATCAAGTCAGCTTAGGAACTGACTTCCTAACAAGATTCCTAAAGCACAAGAAGTAAAATAAATAATCAATAAATGGGAGGTAGCAAACTAAAAAGCATCTTCACGGCAAAGGAAACAATCAAGAGCATGAAGAGAATGCCTAGAGAATGGGAGAAGATCTTTGCCACTTGCATCTCAGATAGAGAATTAAGCTCCAGGATATAAAAAGAACTCAAAAAACACCCAAAAACCAAATAACCCAATCAATAAATGGACAAAGGAACTGAACAGGCACTTCACAGAAGAACTACAAATGACCAACAAATATATGAAAAAAATGTTCGACATCTCAAGCAATTAGAGAAATGCAAACTAAAACTACACTGAGGCCAGGTGCAGTGGTGGGTGCCTGTAATCCAGCAGTTTGGAAGGCTGAGGCAGGAGGATTGTGAGTTCAAAGCCAGCCTCA